>CM016615.1:24704713-25304713 GCA_005393395.2 Gossypium australe
AGCCTAGGAGTCCTTTACTTGGCCACCACTCCTCTTTTTGAATATTATCTCTTTTATTTAAAAGATAAAAGCCTTTAATCCAATTATCTCCTCATTATCTCATTAGAAAATAATCCTTTATTTATCTCTTATTATCACATTTAGAATAAAACTTTATTTCTCTCGTATTCACATATTATGAAAACTCCTTTATTTATCTCTTATTATTCACATATTTATGTGAATAAAACTCCCTTTATTTTCTCTATTATTCACATATTATGTGAATAAACTCCTTTATTTATCTCTTATTATTCACATATTATGTGAATAAAACTCCTTTATTTCTCTCTTATTATTCACATATTTATGTGAATAAAACTCCTTTATTTATCTCTTATTATTCACATATTTAGTGAATAAAACTCCTTTATTTCTCTCTTATTATTCAAGTTTCCCAAAATGTCAAGTTTCCATTTTTGGATCATTTCCAAAAATGTCTAAGTTTCCAAAAATGTCTAAGTTTCCAAAAATGTCCATTTCCATTTCCATTTTCATTTCCATCTCCATTTTCATTTCCATTTTCATTTCATTTCCATTTTCATTCATTTCTAGGTTTCCAAAAGTATCAAAAATTTATTCATAAACTTAAGACTTGTCATTTCATACAATTGATCTGAAAAATGCATAGGCCCTTCCTAGGATGTTACAGTTCTACCCCCCTTAAAAAAAATTTCGTCCTCGAAATTTCCTAACTAAACAATTGAGGGTATTGCTGTCGCATTGTCTCTTCTGGCTCCCACGAAGCTTCTTCCGATCCATGATTGCGCCATAACACCTTGACTAAAGGAACAAACTTCCTTCGTAGTACTTTCATCACGTTCCAAGATCTGAATCGGTTCTCCTCGTAGGATAAGTCTGGCCTTAACTCCACTTCTTCAACAGATACCACATGCGACGGATCCGATCGATAGCGACGTAGCATGGATACATGAAATACGTCGTGCATTGCTTCAACTGGTGGCAACTCTAATTGGTAGCCACTGGCCCAATTCGCTTCAATACTTGATAGGCCCTATAAACCTTGGGCTTACTTCCTTTTCGACCGAACCTCATACCTTCTTCCAAGGTGAGACCTTTAGAAACACTTGGTCTCCTACTTCAAACTCAATTTCTTTCCTCTTAAGGTCTGCGTACGACTTCTGTCTATCAGAAGCTTCTTTCAACCGTGCCCGAATTAATTCCACCTTCTCCTCAGTTTTCCGCCACTAACTCTGGACCCAAAACGCGGCGTTCTCCTAACTCGGTCCAACAAGTTGGTGTTCTACATTTCCTTCCATACAATGCTTCGTATGGGTGCCATCCGAATGCTTGCCTGATAGCTGTTGTTGTAGGCGAACTCAGCTAGAGGCAAGTAATCTTCCCAACTTCCTCGGAAATCCATCACACAGCCTCTTAGCATATCTTCCAACACTTGTATAACCCGTTCAGACTGCCCGTCTGATTGTGGATGAAAAGCCGTAGTGAAGTCTAGCTTAGTGCCTAATGCTTGATGAAGTGCTTTCCAAAATCGAGACGTAAACCTTGGGTCTCTATCGAGATGATCGACATCGGTACCCCGTGTAGCCTCACGATCTCCGCCACATATAACTTGGCTAACTTTTGAAGGGAATAGTCGATCCTCACAGGGATAAAATGTGGGACTTGGTCAAACGGTCCACTATCACCCATACCGAGTCCTTCTTAGTGGGCGTAAGGGGAAGCCCACTAACTAAGTCCATGGTAATTCTTTCCCACTTCCATTGGGGAATCTCAATTGGTTGAAGCAATCCTGATGGGACTTGGTGTTCAGCCTTTACTTGCTGACATGTCAAACATTTCCCCACAAATTCAGTCACCTCTCGTTTCAGGTCTGACCACCAAAATTGTTCCCTTAGATCTCTATACAGCTTGATGCCTCCGGGATGCATAGCATAAGGACTACCATGCGCTTCCCGAAGAATCCTTTGTCTCAACTCCTTATCCCTCGGCATACAAACCTTTTCCTTGTAGCACAGTACTCCTTCATCATTGACGCCATAATCCTTTAATCCTCCTTGCCGTACTTGCTGTAACTTAGTACTTAAGTCCTTATCCGCCAACTGTCCCTCTTTCACCTCCTTCAGCCAGGTTGGCTTGACTTGTAACTCTGCCAACAGGCTTCCGTCTTCATACAACTTAAGTGGCGAACAAAGCCCTTAAATCCGACACAACCTTCCTACTTAGGGCGTCAGCTACCACATTCCCTTGCCCGGATGGTATTCTATCGAACAGTCATAATCTTTCAATAACTCCACCCACCTTCGTTGCCTCAAGTTCAACTCCTTCTGAGTCAACAAATACTTAAGGCTTTTGTGGTCCGTGTAAATTACTGACCTTTCTCCATAAAGGTAGTGCCTCCAAACTTTGAGGGCGAAAACCACTGCCGCGAGTTCCAAGTCATGAGTTGGGTAGTTCACCTCATGCGGCTTAACTGTCGAGATGCATAAGCGACTACCTTTCCTTCTTGCATTAGCACACAGCCTAACCCTGTGTGCGAAGCATCACAATATACTACGAAGTCCTTACCTGCCTCCGGCTGAATTAACACCAGAGCTTCTGTCAGCACCTTTTTAAGCTTTTCAAAGCTCTCCTGTTGCTTATCCGTCCACACAAACGGTACTTCCTTCCTTAGTAACTTTGTCAAAGGTGCGGCTATTGACGAGAATCCTTCCACGAACCTTCTGTAATAGCCTGCCAAGCCTAAGAAACTTCTGATTTCAGCCACCGACCTAGGTGATTTCCAATCCAACACTGCTTCGATCTTCCTAGGATCCACTCTTATTCCTTCTGCGGATACCACATGTCCTAGGAACGCCACTTCCTTGAGCCAAAATTCGCACTTGCTGAATTTGGCATAAAGCTTCTTTTTCCTTAACACTTCTAACACAACTCGGAGATGCTCATCGTGCTCCTCCTCCGTCTTGGAATACACCAAAATGTCGTCGATGAACACCACGACGAATCTATCCAAGTAGGGTTGGAAAACCCTATTCATCATATCCATGAACGCGGCCGGTGCGTTCGTCAACCCAAACGGCATCACCACAAATTCAAAATGACCGTACCTTGTCCTAAAAGCGGTCTTATGAATATCAGCCTCCTTCACTTTCAGTTGATGATACCCCGACCTTAAGTCGATCTTTGAGAACACAGCTGCCCCTTTCAGTTGGTCGAACAAGTCATCTATCCTTGGCAAAGGATACTTGTTCTTGATGGTCAGTTTGTTCAACTGACGATAATCTATACACATCCGCATATTCCATCCTTCTTCTTCACAAAGAGAACCGGTGCTCCCCACGGAGACACACTGGGTCGAATGAACCCACGATCCAACAACTCTTGGATTTGAGCCTTGAGCTCCACTAACTCCTTTGGTGCCATTCGGTAGGGAGCGATTGACACAGGAGCTGTTCCTGGTAGCAAATCTATTCCAAATTCCACTTCTCTATCTGGGGGTATTCCGGGCAACTCCTCCGGAAATACATCCTCAAAATCCCTTACTGTTCTAACTCCCTTGACACCTTCCTCTTCTCCTCTTAACGCACTCACGAAGGCTAAGAATGCCTTACATCCTTTCTTAACCATTTTCTCGGCCTTCAGTGCCGAAACTGCGTTAGACAAGTAGTTCCTCCTTTCTCCGATCATCACTACTACCTCATCTTCCGGGGTTCTTAGTTCCATACGTTTAGCCGCACAATCCAACATGGCTCGATGCTCTACTAGCCAATCCATTCCAAGTATAAGCTCAAACTCTCCGAAGGGTAATTCCATTAAGTCAGCCCGAAAGTTCGCTCCCTGAATCTCTAGGGGTACATTCCGAAAGATCCTATCTATCCTCACCGTTTGGCCTAAAGGGCTTACTACAGTTATCTGCCTATCAGAAAGTTCAGAGTCTAGGCCTAGTGTTTCAACCACACTACATGCAACATAGGAATGAGTTGAGCCCACATCAATAAGAGCAAAATAGGGTTTGTCATGAATAAAGAACATACCGGTTATACATCCGGCGCGTCTCCCTCTTCCCTCCGGCGAACCGCGTAAACCAAACCCGGTTGCCTTGCTTCAGCGTTAGCTGCACCTCAGCCCTGAGCTCTACGGCCTCTGCCACTACCTCTGTTGGCCGACCCACGACCTCTTTGAGGCTGCTGTCCGCCTCTACCAGCCTGGTTAGCATTCTGAGCTGCTGGTTGGCTCTCATCTAATAGCTTGGGGCAATCCTTAATCATATGGTCCTTGGACCCACACTTGAGACATCGTCCCGCCTTTTTCCAACACTCTCCCCCCGTGCTTCCTTCCACAATGTTCACAAGGGCGAAATTGCCAGCCCGTACCAACCTGTTGACTTTGTGACCTGTCAACTCTTGGCCTCTTGTGGCCTTTTCCAGATGGCCCAAAACCTCTTTTGGGCTTATTTCTGTCCACAGCCTGCTTGGTGGCGTCCTTAATTCCCTCAGCCACTTTAGCCTTTTCCACCAAGGCAGAGAATTCCCGCTCCTGATGCGGTGCTATCAAAAGTCTCAAATCGTCCCTAAGTCCGTCCTCAAAACGAACACAGCGTTCATGCTCAGTCGCCACTACTCCTCGGGCATATCGGCTCAACCTCAAGAATTCCGCTTCATATTCGGTGACAGACTTACTTCCTTGTACCAACCCCAGAAAAGCCTTCCTTTGCTCGTCTATATACCTGGTTCCCACATACTTCTTCTGAAATGCTTCCTTAGCATATTCCCAGGTCAGATCTTCCGCCGTGGCACCGTCCCGAACGGTTAACCACCATTGATACGCTTCATCGCGTAACAGTGCCGTCACCCCTTTCAACTTCTCCTCGGGGGTCAAGTCGAGCTCATCCATGATGCGCTCAGTTGCTTCTAACCAGTACTCAGCTGTACTGGGTGCCACTCCCGATACTCCTCTAAACATTTCAGCTCTATTAGCACGGAGCCGCTCAGGCACAGACTTACGATTTCCTAAATTGTTTCCTGCACCAGCCACCAATTCCAAAACTCGCAGCACAGCCTGCGACACGGCATCTTCCCCTGTCTGAGCCTGCTGCTCAACATTGACAGCTGGGGGTGATGGTGGTGGTGGTATCTCATTGTCAGAACCTTGTCCCGATCTAACAGTCATCCTTCCTCTACCTCTTCCACGACGACCACGTCCTCTTGAGCTCATTATCGACGAGATCTGATGTATTAGTATTCTTGTTTCACTTATTACCCGCGATGATATCTTATGAAGAAGAGTTTAAGAGTGGTTCTTTCGTATTCATACATGCATACAGTCTTGCATTCATTCATTCATCCATCAACAAATATGAACTTTCATTCATTCAAAGAAACGTTGTAATTCTTGTTGTTGTTTTCGTTATTTTGCTTTTCCACTACCTAGGGGCATTTTCGTAATTTTATCCTACAGGGGTATTTTCGTAAATTTTCAGAAATAAAAAGTTCCCTGGTGATTTTGACGAAAGTATTTTGGTACTTCTAAAGTTCCGGGGAAATTTTGGAAGAATTTTGAAATCCAGGGGTATTTCGGTAATTTTTTTGATCTCAGGGGCCTTTTTGATAATTTTTCCAAAAATCAGGGTAAATTTGTAAAATTTAATAAGTTAGGGATATTTTCCAAGATTGTAAAACATTGAGGGTTCCTTTGAGAGTTACACTTTTCAAAGCAATGATATTGCAAAAAGTTCGGAAATCAAGGTCGTTTTGGTAATTTTGTAAGTTAGGGGCAATTTTGTAATTTTCCAAAATCAAGATAGTTTGATATTTTACAAATTAGGGTTTTTGAACATTTGATAAAGTAATGAAATTTTGTTAAAACTATGGGTGGTTTGGTCATTTTATAAACCAAGGATATATATATTTTTTTTATATAGAAAAACGGCTAAGTCCCTTTCGGGTTTTATTCTTTGTGTTTAGCCTATGATCGAGCCCTCTTGGTCAGGGTGAACCAAAGCTACGCACCAGGCAGGATTCGAATGAAGAGCAGGTGAGTCACGCGGACTGCTTAAATACCAAGCTCTCACCGACCTTTCTAGACATGCGCACAGAGGTTGCCACACCACTGAGCCTTCTGAGTTAGGGCGAACCGAAGCTACGCACCAGGTAGGATACCTACGAAGAGGAGGTGAGTCACTAGGACTGCTTAAATACCAGGCTCTTCCGGATCCAATCCTAGACATGCGTACAGGGGTTGCCACACCCTAGCTTAATAACTTAGTCATAGGTTTGTTAAGTTCATTAAGTCTTATGAGTTTCAAGTGTTTGAGTAGTCTAATCCTAGGGTTCAAGTTCCTATCACACTATTCTACGTTCCATGCCTTTTCTACCCTTTTACAATTCATAATTCACATAATCACACAGATGGTTAAAGGTACTTACCTGGTGGACTGCGGGTCGGAGACTTAGGTGCCATGCCATAAAACCTGCTTATTTCAAAGAAATTCATTTGGGCTCGAATTGAAAACGTTTTGGGCCTGAGCCCACAGGCCGAGAGTTTTAAAACTGGGCTCTGATACCAATTGAAACACCCCACACCCGGCCCACGAGCTTGAACCGGATCTGGTATGTTCCTTAAATAAATCGGTTTTCAATGTTCTAAATGACTTAGAGAAAATTTGTGTAATTTTAAAAAAAATTGTTTTGGGTTGGGCCTAATTTGAAACCTATTTAATAAATTCTGGAAATCCAACTTAAATAAGGTGACAAAATAATTTTTGGGTTTATTATTTTAAAAGAAATAAATTTACTTATCTTTAATCAAACATAATTTGTATCATATTCAAATAAAAATAAACAGGAATAAAGAAAATCCAACTGGGCCTTATGGCCTTATTACATCATTCAAACCCAAAATAAAGTACTAAAATTTCATAAAGTCCAAATTCCAAATAATTTCTTCAAGCGATGCATGGCCACCTTTAGCTCTTGCCGACCCGGTCCATTACTGCTCATCACCTGAAAAATAATTCCCCAACGGGGTGAGTCTACAGACTCAATGTGTACATAGTACTAATTTCCAACAAATCAGGCATACAAGTCATATCAATATCATGTTCATACAAAATAAAGGATGATGCAACCCAAACCCAAACCTATTTGTCCATCCGCTACGCACCACCCGTACCAACCTGTACACCGCGGGGACTACTAAGTCGACCCTCCATCCGCTACACACCATCGAAGGCAGTCGCTGCAGTCGACGTGCTCATCGCCCACTTATGTTGTGTCATTAGACACTGTATTCACTGGATGTAACCGAAGTTACCACTTTTCACTTTATGTGACCGTAGTCACCACTTTACGTTGGTGAGACCGTAGTCATCACCTTCACTTTCTTCCTCCACAAATATCCCGAATGCCCCAATTATTTCATAACATATTTCACATACTTAATTTTCATTCATGTTACTAATCACATGTTCAAAATATATCACATTCACAATCCTATCAAAAGTAGGAAACGTACCTGGGTACTCCTTACCACATTTGTGGTGCTTAGCCACATTCACATACTGTTACATATTTATATATTTAATGATTGCCATGCAATTTATTGAAAGTTAGTAAGAGTACACACCTTTTTCGCTTAATAGTTTCCGTGAATTCCCGTAGAGCGATCTACCGATCTAGATCTTTCACTCCTATATTCGGCCATTAATTAAAACATATAAATAAACCTATTTGGTCTTAAAACCAAATCCTACTAGAAGTAGAATTACTTACCTAGTTGCCGAATTGATTTAATCAAGTCCCAACAGTTGCTAGAATTCCTCTTCCTTGAAATCGGCTAATACTAGGTATGTAACCAAGTCAGTTTTCGGTTTTTGAAATAATGGAAAACACTTAAACAATTTATGCCTTGGCCGAATATCCCTTACCTTATGATGGGATTCCAAATCTAAAGAGGATTCCTTTATAAGCCTGTTGAAATCCTATAACTTCGTGTTAGATTAGATCTAACTTTGAAAACGTGAATCATAATCTTTAACCGCATATTTATATTTATAATCCTTACCTTAGATCCTTAGATTTCCCGAAAAATCCCCTTTTGATGTTGTGGATGATTGCCCTCTTTCTTAGAATCCACAAAGATTCAGCTTAACAGTAGAACGGAGAAGAAAATAGAAGAAAAAGAGAGGGATTTTTGCTTAATGAAAATTCGGCAGAGAGGGGTTTTGCCTAGGGAGAATTTCGGCAGAGAGGAAGAGGGAGCAAATGTTGATGAGTAGCCCTCCTGTCCTCCTTTTATAGCCAAAGTTATCAGCCTAGGAGTGTAATATCCTAAATTAGGGGCTGTGCGTTGGGGCAAAAATTCACGAGTCGATAGGACTTAAGGTTTGTTTTGATGAGTTTTAGGGGTTATTTAAGCCCGAGGATAAAAAGGGACTATTTTGGAAAATTTTGAAAATTTGGGTCAAAAGTGAAAATTTGGGGGAAGGAGGCCTTAAGTAAAAATTTTGTAAAATTGAGGCATATAAAAATGCCTTGGCCGAGTGGCTTCTATGCGCCACTTAAGGGTCAGCGCCAAACAGGTCACTGGTTCGAGTCTTAGGCACGGCAAAAAGCTTTTTTTTATTTTTGTAAGGGCGCTGCATAAGGAGGCCTTAGAAAGAAAATCGGAGTGTTCCATGTCACAAAACGGCTCCTGGGCGAGTTGGCGAAGACGCTAGCAGCAGGAGGGCTCTCGAGGTCGGGGGTTCGAGTCCTAGTGGAGGCGCGCTGGTGATTTTATTTTATTTTTAGCGCTAAAGTGCAGGGAGCCAAGGCAAGGATGGGTTAAAAGAATTTTCGAAGCATTATTTGCATGAAAGTCTTAGTAGCAGAATTGGCAGGAAGTAGGGAGGGTCTTCCCCAGGTCTCGGGTTCGAGACTTGGGGGCAGCGTCTGGAGATTTCGCATGGGGCTCTCCTTTTTGCGCCGACGTGAAGGGCCTGCATGGCCCATGCACACGTGAATCAAATGGGTGTTGTTTTTCTTTTTATTTTATTTTATTTATTTTATTTTATTCATTTTAATTTTTCTTGTTTTGTTGTTTCAAAGCTGTAAGAGCATGGTAAACCATTTATTTTTATTTGCTTTGAATAACGGGATAGTATATATGTATATATTATTATTATTATTATTATTATTATTATTATTATAATATTATGTATGAAAGGTGGAATAAGGTGAAGGGATTTTTATTAGCTTTATTATTAATTTATTTAAGGCAAGCATGGGTTTTATTTTATTATTATTATTACTATTATTTTTAATTTTTCACTTTTATATGCGTGAGATATATGTATGGGGATTAGTTTTTTTTTTTATTATTATTTATTTATATGATTAATAAAGTATGGGAAATTATAAGTATTATTATTTTATGCATGGGAATTAGTTAAATTTGATTTTAAATTTCAAATGGTGTTGGGCATGCTATTTAACAAAGAATTTTTCTTTGTTTTTGTGTTAATGGGAACAAAGCATGCCGTGGGGAGTTGGGTATGTCTTGGGATGTTTGTTTTAATTCTTGGATGAAGGATTAAACAATGCTTTATGGATTGTGGTGATGGAAATTTTCAAGAAAGATGGGTAGGAGTATGGCCGATTGAAACATGGCCAAAATTGAGGATTTGTTTTTCTTTCCTTTACATTTTCGTTCAGCCGAATTAGGAGTATGGCCAAGGGTCCTTTGGATGGTGCTTGAATTTCGGTCTTTTGGGGGAATAGGTGCTGATTTTTTTTATTGTTATTGTTTTCTAATACCTCTTGCCGAATATTGTAGTCCTCTCTACTTGTTCTTTTGGTGTAACCTTGAGGCCGAATCTCCCTCTTTTGGTACCAATTGTATCTTTTGTGAGAGCCAAAACCTTAATCTAGTGGCCGGATCTTTTAGGCATTAAACTCCCTCCACTTTTGTGTTTCTTCCTTCACCATTAAAGTGCCGAAGTTCTTCTCTTTGGATCTAGAAGTTGATTCTCTGTGGGTGCCTATATAGTGCCAACACCAAGGAGCATAAAGGATTCTTTCAGGGGTTCGAAATATTCATAAGGTTTTCGACACCATAAGAGTAGGTAGTAGTTTCGGGACTTTGTCGAGCAAGCTAGTGTTAAGAAGCATAAAGGAGCCTATTGGTTTTGACTATTCAAGGAAATGGACCTTCGATGACTTCGAGAGCTAATCAACAAGATCAAGTGGTGTTTCGGGATCAAAATAAGCTAGGAGCAAAACGATAGGAGTAACAAAAGCTTTCGGGATTTTAGTCGATATTAGATTCGATAAGTCAGGATCTCGCTATAATCAGGTGCGTAGTTATCGCACTGTTCTCTTGCTGGTTTATGTATGTTATTGTAAATATACATGTTGTGCATGTTAGCCGAAATAAGGGCTAGGATGTTGGATACCCAAGGTGGGTGATCGTTCGATCAGGTGTGTGAGCTCTTACACACTTTATTAGTACAAATTATTGTTATTATAATATTTTATCACCTATCATGTAATATCTTTGCCTTGTGGGCATAAGCTTGATTTCCGGGTAAGTCCCCTAATACTCGATCTATGATGTATGTTGTGTATGCCACCATATGATGTTAAATATTATGCTATATACAAATGCATGATATATGGGATCATGATACTTGTTATGTGAGCATGATGATGTGGGATAAATGAGTGGAGGGGGCAGTGATATTCGTGTCGACGGACACCAGTGTTTTGGTAACACATTGTGACTACGGTCACCAGAGGTTTGGTACCTCCAGAGGTTTGGCACCTCATAGCGTCTCGTCCCTGTGGCTTAGTACCACCGTGGGTTGGCCCCACATTTGAGATACGGGATCGACACCAGTGATTTGGTATCACACGATGGGTTGGCCCCATCATTTGATTGTGACTTCGGGTCACCAGTGGTTTGGCACCACCAGTGGTTTGGCACCACACGTATTGACGGATATTGTGACTTCAAGTCACCAGTGGTTTGGCACCACACGTATTGACGGATATTGTGACTTCAAGTCACCAGTGGTTTGGCACCACACGTATTGACGGATATTGTGACTTCGAGTCACCAGTGGTTTGGCACCACACGTATTGACGGATATCGTGACTTTAAGTCACCAGTGGTTTGGCACCACACGTATTGACGGATATTGTGACTTCGAGTCACCAGTGGTTTGGCACCACACGTATTGACGGATATCGTGACTTTAAGTCACCAGTGGTTTGGCACCACACGTATTGACGGATATCGTGACTTTAAGTCACCAGTGGTTTGGCACCACCAGTGGTTTGGTACCACACGGGGTAGAGAAAGGAGTATGGATGGCTAGGTTGGGCTTCATAATTGCATATTCATGTATATGTTGTTCTGTGGATATGGGCTAAGCCCGTATGTGGGGACATGTGTATTAATTACGTACTGAGTCTTGGTGACTCACCCCTTTCCCTATCTTTTCAGGTGAGTCAATCGCGGAGACGGAGCCGGAGAGGTCTCGAGGTAGCCATGCTTGTTCCTCGGTTTGAAGTTTTTATTTCGTACCAGTAAAGTTTACTATTTGCTAAAATTCGATTGGGTTGTAATATGGCCGCTTATTATTTTATTACTATTCATATGATTAAGTAGTTTTTACCTTATTTTTAACGAACTTATGAACTGTTAAGCGAATCGGCAAAAGCAACGTTTTCAAAATTAATACTCGTACGCGTTTTCAAAGACGTTACCATCGGGTAGCAAAATTTTACCAAGTTATCAATAACCCCGATACTTCTAAAAATCTAAATGATCAAATGGTTTCAAAGGAAAAGAAAAAGTTTTCAACCCCATCGTGGTTATCAAACCAAACCATCTTAGTTTTAGCAAATGTTGTTTTACAAATTCCGCAATATTTTCAGATTTCCACTGTGAACACGAAATTTTCAAAACGTTTCAAAAAGTTTTTACTCCGTGACATACCAGATCCGGTCAAGGCTTGTGGGCCGGGTTTAGGGTGTTACAAGGAGTCCTTTACTTGGCCACCACTCCTCTTTTTGATAATATTATCTCTTTTATTTAAAAGATAAAAGCCTTTAATCCATCAATTATCTCCTCAATTATCTCATTAGAAAATAATCATTTATTTATCTCTTATTATTCACATATTTATGTGAATAAAACTCCTTTATTTCTCTCTTATTATTCACATATTTATGTGAATAAAACTCCTTTATTTATCTCTTATTATTCACATATTTATGTGAATAAAACTCCTTTATTTCTCTCTTATTATTCACATATTTATGTGAATAAAACTCCTTTATTTATCTCTTATTATTCACATATTTATGTGAATAAAACTCCTTTATTTCTCTCTTATTATTCACATATTTATGTGAATAAAATTCCTTTATTTATCTCTTATTATTCACATATTTATGTGAATAAAACTCCTTTATTTCTCTCTTATTATTCAAGTTTCCCAAAATGTTCAAGTTTCTATTTTTGGATCATTTCCAAAAATGTCTAAGTTTCTAAAAAAAAAGTTTCCAAAAATGTCTAAGTTTCCAAAAATGTCCATTTCCATTTCCATTTTCATTTCCATCTCCATTTTCATTTCCATTTTCATTTTCATTTCCATTTTCATTCATTTCTAGGTTTCCAAAAGTATCAAAAATTTATTCATAAAACTTAAGACTTGTCATTTCATACAATTGATCTGAAAAATGCATAGGCCCTTCCTAGGATGTTACAGGTTTCTTGGTGTGGTTTAGTTTAAGCTTTTATGAGCTATCTATTGTGGTATAGTTCATCCACATATTAGATTTCATTTTACTAGGGTTCCATTGGGCGAAACATTATAATTGAATATGAAAATTTGAAAATAAAATGAATTGAATTTGGTAAACCAACTTAATATGTGATTCACTTGATAGGGTATAAATTATGGATGAAAGATAAAGTATGACATTGAGATGAGTTATGAGTAATTGATATAAAGTTATGGATTGATGATAAAATGTAACATTGAGATGAGGTATGTGAAATTGGTTCATATTGTTGACACTGTGAATTATGTTTACAATGTTTGATATGTATGAATAAACATGCTTATCTTATTGTTATTTTGAGTTCCATGTTCTAGCCAAAAGTATGCCAAAACTAAAATAGTTAGTATGCTCACATTTTGAGCAAGGTAAGTACGAAATTTCCATTTGAACTTACTAAGCATTGATATGCTTAACCTAGTTATTTCTCATACTTGTAGACCATCAACTTGTGAAACTTGTCAAGCCGGATCAACGCAAAGCATACACAATCATCAAGATGGTAGAATTATGTTCATTTTGAGTCCAAACATTGTGACATGTATATAACATCTTGTTGTGCAAATGATCATCTTTGATTAGATAGTTATGTGGTAATTGTGACTATGGTTGAACTTGTTTGGTATATAACCTAATTATTGCATTATTTTAGGTCATGTTTGATGCCATTAAATGTGATGATTTAGGCTTGCATAAGCTTGATACGTTTAAGGATTGCAAAGTGAAGTAGTTAGGCAAAATAAATTGATGAATGGTTTGAAAATGGATAGGTTTTAGGTTATGAGTTTTTATGCCATTATTATGATTGTCTTCAAAAGTGTTAAGGCTTGATTTGACATGAATTAGCATGATTTTGAATTGGTAACATTGGCATTTGCATACTTGAAATTGGATATATTTGTTGGAAGCATGAAAATTGTACCAAATGAGATTCTTACCAAAACAGAGATGACGTCATGACCACCTGTCCCCAACGTTATGACATAGGTTGACAGTGAGTGGCGTTGTGATGTCGAGACTTTTAAAGTCATAAAATAACTCATTGATGGACGATGTCGTGATGAGAAAACTCTGATGTTGTGATGTCAAATCGTAGATTTTGAAACCTTTTCAATTAAGTCCTTAACTAACCTCGGGTTAGTAAAAGAGCTTTCGTAAGCTCGTATAAGCCTCGAGAATGATTTTACATCTTATTAAAAAGTGTTTTATACCTAAAATCATGTTGAAATGATTAAAATGTATTGAAATTTGCTGTAGTTGCTCTGACAACGAATATAGCATCCTGTAGTTCAGACCTGATGATTGGGTCAGGTAAGGGGTGTTATTATAAAAGTCCCATGTGTCTACCAAAAGTTGGGATATTATAGATATTTGGTTTTTATAAACCTATAATAACATTCGAGACATCTTTAATAGCATTTGAGATTGAAATCATATATATATTTTTAATTTTCAAACTATAAAAAGTTTAATTTATTAATAATAATATTAATTAGTGAGATTTAGATTATATCTTTGATAAAAAAATAAAAATGTAACTCAATTTATTAAAGATTATTTTCATTTAATAGAATATAATTAACATATTTTTATATAAAAATTAGACATTTTATATATTTTTATATAAAAATTAGACATTTTATTGAAATAATATCTTAATCGGAATTGATTATTTTTATTTCACTAAGGAATAAAACTAATTTTACTAACATTTAAGACAAAAGGCTATTATAGAGAAGTAATTTAGTAAAGAATGTACTTCATACTTTATAGTTATTGTTGTTATAGACGATTAAAATAAAACATAAAAAATTGTTCTACAATAAACTTGATTGTTATAATGAATTATTGTTATAAAATATGGCTATTATAAAAAGGACTAATTGTAAATATAAAAGGGGAAACAAATATTTTTTTTTAATGTTAAAAGATCAACAATTCATTAAACTAATAATAATTCGAATTTAGTTTAATTAATTTATATAAATAATTTTAATAAATTGAATTTGCATTTTAACATTTTCCTTTTTATTTCAAGAGTGTAGATAGATTAGTAATATATATTTATAAAACTTATCCCTAATTCAGAATTTAAATTTTAATATTTATAACTTTTCCGTATTTTCGGAATATAACTCATCTTTTTAGCGGTAGGGAAAAAATTCAACATAAACTCCTGATATTTGACGAGTTGAAAAAAAAAATCATTTCTAATGTTGTTAAGAAAGTTAAAAAAAAAAAGAAAGAAGAAGAAGCATTTTCAGAAAATAAAATAGCGACATGATACTATGTATATTAAAAAAATTAATATAATAAAATAATATAGTTTTATTAACTTTTCAATCTGTTTGTAACATGTATACAAATCATTTGCTTTTTTTTAAAAAAAAAAAATCATTTGCTTTTTTCTGAATACATTATATATAGCATCAGGGGCGAAGTCAAAACAATATTTTAGGGGAGGCCGGATGAAATTTTAATTTTTTATAGTTTATATTTTTATAATTTGTAAAGGATTAAATCGAATTTTTATAATTTTAGGGGGGCCAAAGTGTAATTTTACCTTTACTAATTTAAAATTTTTAAAAAATTTTAAAGACCTAAATAGTAATTTTACATGTATGTAATCTAAAGTTTTAATTTAAATAAAAAAAATTATAAAAAGTGATTAAAAATCGATAAATGTAATAAAAATTCAGTGATTAGAAACGTAGTAAAGAAAACTCTTTGATATTTGAAATGAAACTGAAAGACATTTTAGTTACTATCATTAGTTCAACCTTTGGTTTTTCATCATAAAAGAAAAACAATCTTTGGATACCATCTCATTATTTTTTTAATACCTTTGTCAATTTACAGTGACAACGGAACAATTAAATTAAAACTATGAGCTAACAAAAAATATAAAGGTGATGATTATAATTTATGAGCATGCTTCTTGTGGGACTTTCCTTTTTCTTTTGAAAGTTGTGAGATGGTGGATCTGGGGACATTCAAAGATTGTAATAGATTGGACAGGTTTGTATAACTTTAAAATATTCATAATAAATCTTTAAATGTCATTTTCTTAGTATTGTTATTCATTTTAAAACTTAAAAAATAAAATTCAACAAACACATTATGAAATTGTGGAAGCAGCCCTCCTTACAACCAAGAAGATAATATAAAATAAATAAATAATCATTAGTGTTTTTTAATATAATTTCTATTCATTACTCATACATTTTCATAATTCACATTTAAGTACTTTTTTTAATTATTATACTAATAACAGTGTTAATTAAATTAAGAAATAATTGACTTGTGATTAATGTTTTTAAACATTTTAAAATAAATAATATATTATTTATAATAATATTATATCAAATTTAATACTAATTCATATTTACTTTTTAATGTATTAGATTCAAATATTATTAATATAATATTATTTCAAAATTTTGTTGATTTTTTGTGCCTACCAAGTGGGTAGGTTTACATATGCAATGCACTAGGCCTTCCCTCCCAAACAAAAATTTATATTTGTGTGCGCTGAGTCTTACCTAAATAATTTGAATAAAAAAGTACACTTCGTAATTTAAAAGAAGAGAAAACGACATTTTGTGGTGCGTAAGAATTTGAAAAAAAAAAATAATAGAGAAAATATAAAGAAAAATAAATTTATCTTCGAGAAAGCGTTTTCACATTTATTAAAGTAATGGTCCATTTATTTACGTGTATAAAGTTTTACGAAAAATATTTTTTACATTTTTTTATATTTGTTTCATAAAAAACAGTTTGGTCAACGAAAAATAATTTACAGGTCAACGTAAAATAAACCCATTTTCCTGTAAAATGACTTATCATTTTATAAGTGTAAGTCATTTTCCAAAAAAAAAGCTCCTCTATAGATACTTTTATTTTTGTATAAAAATTAACTTAAATCAAGGTTAATATTATTATATTGATAATAAAATTTATTTTTTAAAAATTATTTAAAATATTAATATAAAATATTATACTTTTCAATATTATTAAACATACATATTTAATTATTTATATTTAATCATATAATACATTATTAATAAAATTAATAAAATTTATTATTTTAATTATAAAATATAAAAATGATAATTTTAAATAATATTCTTCACATATTATTGAAAATGTTCAATATTAATATTTTAATAACAAATATTTATTAAAATTATAAATTGTTATGAATATCTTATTTAATGATTGTTCATCAAGATCAAGATAAGTTTTGATGTACTGTAAATTCTAATAGTCATTAGAAGTAGATCTCTACTTCATTTATACTTCTTATGCCTATAAATAGAGACTTAGAGAAGCTTTGTAAATATTCCGATTGATCAATAAAATACGCTTTCTATTTACTTTCTCATTCTATTTGTTCTTTACATTTTGTCTTTTTATTTTATAACACGTTATCATTACGATTCTCTTTTAATTGTTTCTCCATAAGTCACAAAAATATCCCAAAATTTATTGTTGTCAATTGCCTCCTAGAGCTGCTACTATTTCAATTGAGACCTACGCACTATGGGTAATTATTAGATTTTTTAACCACTCAGGTACACATAAATCTCTAAATTTTTATGCCTTTTTTATGCAAAAAAAATTATATAATCCTTACGTGGTATGTTTTTCCCCTTTGTTGATTGATTTTTTGTAAAATTATTTTATGAAAAATATTATTACTTTAGGGTTTCTTTTAAACTAAGATTCTTTTATTAAATTATAGTATGAATGATATTTGGATGATTAATTTTTTTATGATTAAATTATTGTTATTAAATATGCTTGAAATTATTGTATTATATCTTTTAAATTGAATTTATAAATATTTAATTAGAAGCTTCATAAGATTTTATAACATATATGTGGTATTGAAATTTGGTACAATGTGTATTTGTAACACCCCTTACCTGTAACTGACGCTAGTACATGGTACGAGGCATTACCTTACTAAAACACATACAAGCATTCATTTCCAAGTCATAAAAGTTCGTTCAAATTTAAAACTTTCCAATTTTCATCTTAAAGTCCTTAATATGAGCCCACAAGACTCAAATCACACTTTAGAAACAGTTCCAGACCAAACCGAGTTCTTTAGAAAACCCTAGAAAATGTCACTAAAAACAAGGGCACACGTCCGTGTGGAAGGGCAACACGCTCGTGTGACCTGATAACATGGCCATGTTGAAGGATCGTGTAACACACATGGACTAAACATATAGGGACACACCCATGTCCCATGCCCGTGTGGATTTATTTCACAATTCGAACCTACAGGAGTTTTCACAAAGCCTGGCACACGCCCGTGTCCATGGCCCGTGTCCCTCACATGGCGTTGACACTTCCGTGTCTCCGCCCGTGTGTAAAAACCTTGACATTCTGTTTCTAACATCAGCAACCTTACATGGTCACATGGCCAAGGCACACGCTCGTGTCCTTAGCCCGTGTGGCGAATTAAATTCCTAAATTCAAGTGCAGACTTCACACGACCTGGGCACATGCCCATGCCATATGGTCGTGTCCTCCACACGGTCGAGACACATGCCTGTGTCTCAGTCCGTGTGGTTACTAATAAGCATTCTGTTTTGCCAACTTAAAGTGCAGGGGGACACACGGCCTAACTACCTACCCATGGGGCAGACCGTGTGTCACACACGGCCTAGACACACACCCGTGTGTCTACCCGTGTGGACAGTAACAAGGCAATTTACCAAGCCCTTTTTGCCACCTTTACTTGCACCAACATAAACCACGTCAAATAACCTACTCATTCATGCATCAATAAACCAAATACTCAAACTTGTAATTTGCACTTTCATGAAAAACATCATCATTTTCATATATCATTAATAAGTAAAAGCCATCATCCATGGTCTTATACAAAATGAATTCATCTTCAAAACAAGCCAACACATTTGGCCAAAACAATATGACACTTGATAAAAGTCTAAGTCCCTATACATGCCATACTCAAAATGATAAATCTAATTATACCAAGTGTTTCAATTGATAGTGTGATGAAGCCTCCGCCGTTTCTTTGATCCCTGAGCTAACTTGGTGGCACTATAAGAAACTAGAAAAGAGAGGGAGTAAGCATGAAGCTTAGTAAGTCGCATGTAAATAATTAACAACAATTACCTTGCAATATCATATTCATAACATATTATAAACTTGCATATAATTCTCATATAATCAAAGGCATAACTTACTCATTTCCATCCTTACTAATCATACAACATAATTCGATCTCATTTCAAATCTCACCACATTCCAAATACATATCATAAACATTGCTCACATTTACATGCACTTATACCCTGCACTTGTCATCACATAATCACACATAATTTCGCTTAATCAAAGTTTCTCGATGAACACTTCGGAATAATACCGGATGCACGGTGGTATCGCACACAGCCCACCAACAATAATAAATATGGTGGTATCGCACACAGCCCCCAATAATAAATAACACGGTGATATCGCACACAGCCCACCAATTATCACTTATTCATGGTGTTTATCCGAGAATTTCCTCACTTTTCATTCATTTTAATAGATGTCAACAATATTCATAGCAATAATCAAACATATTATGCAATATCAATGGTTATAAGCATAATAACAATAGAGTTGTATTATTCACATACAACTTACCTCGATGTACAAAATTTGGGTGACTATTTCGATTTAGTCCACTATCTTGGTTTTTCCCCGGTCTAAGTTCGGACTCCGTTTTTCTTGATATATAATAACAAATTCACTTATTTAATCACCACATTATTCAAAACATTTCAAAGTTTCTATTTTGGCAAAATTACCGATTTGCCCTTAGACTTTCACAAAATTACGATTTTGACCCTAGGCTTGTAAATCATTTTTCATCAGATTTCCTCATTTAACAAGCCTAGTTGAACATTTATTACTCTTATAGAAACTCACAACACCAATTATTTCATGCATTTACTACCCATTTTACAACCTTTACAAAAAGGTCTTTTTTAAGTGTTTTTATGGAAACCCCATTCACAGAAGTTGTTTATTAAACAACCAAGTTTCATTTTCTTCCATAAAAGTTCAGCAAACAACACTAATGTTCCCATGGAAAAACCCTAGACTCTCAATCATTTTTGCAAAATAGTCCCCTCATTAGCTAGATTAAGCTACAAAGGTTCCAAAAGTACAAAAAATATAAAAAATGACCATCAAAACACTTACTTGCAAGATTAAAGGTTGCTGAAATTTTCAAGCCTCCATAGCCCTTTCCTTGAGTGAAAAATCGGTGGAGAGAAGAAAGATAAAATATGATATCTTTTCTTCTCTTTATTTTATTTTATTTCTCCAATTAAGTCACCTAATCCACCAACTCTGACCAATTTTTCATTTCCTTGTCCCCTATGGCCGGCCAACACATTACTAAGGGCCTAATTGCACATTAAGGACCTCCAATTTAATATTCTATAACTATTTGACACCTTTAGCTTGTAGAATAGGACTTTCGCACTTAATGCTTTTTAGTCCTTTTTCAAAATTTAGCATGCAATCGCTAAAATTAATGCACCAAAATTTTCATGCACTCATACAATCATGCTATAACACATAAAATAATATTAAAACTAATTTCTCCAACCTCAAATTAGTGGTTTCAAAATCGCTATTCTGACTAGCGCCTAAATCGGGCTGTTACAGTATTCGATAACTTTCAAGCATCGTACACGAAAATTTTGATTATTTATTAAATTATTTTTACTATTAGATTATAAATGTTAGTACGAAAACAAAGTTGTTTTACTACTTGTAATAATGCTCATGATAATAGCTAGAGTGATAACAATGATGTTAAAGAATCTCAAGTATATTTTACTATGATTTATTTATTATATCATGTTTATTATAATTAGAGACTAATCATGACAATATGAATAGATAGATTTTGATTTGAAATCCACGCATGTTTTGGCATGGTGACTATGAAATAAAGAATCAATGGAGGTAATTAGAATAAATAATAGATTGATCGGTTCCAAAGATGAAAATTCTTCTAGATTGTCATATAGTGGAGGAGGGTGCTCCAGAAGTGTAACAGCCCGATTTTGGGGCTAGTCGGAACAGTGGTTTCGAGACCACTAAACCGAGGTTAAGGAAAATTATTTTGATGTTATTTTATGTTTTATGGCATTAATATATGGCTATGTGAAAATTTTGGTGCTTTAATTTAAGCGATAACATGCTTAATTGTGAAAAAGGACTAAATCGCATAAAGTGCGAAAGTTCTGTTTTTCAAGGTAGAGGTGTCTAATAGCCATAGAATATTAAATTGAAGGTCCTTAAAGTGCAATTAGGCCATATGGAGTGTGTTGGCCGGCCATAGGAAGCAAGGGGACAAGAGCATTAATTTTTAGTCAAAATTTGGTGATAGTTGGTGACTAAATGAATAAAATAAGATTAGTAAAAGAAAAGCTATCATGTTTTTCATTTCTCTTCCTCCCCTGCTGAAAATTTTAGCAAAGAATAAGGGTTTTGAAGCTCAAACTTTCATCCATTTAATCCTCATCCAAGTAAGTGATTTTGGTGGTTTTGTTTGATAATTTTTGTACTTTTGGAGTCCCCAAAGCTTAAGCTAGCTAATGAGGGGAGTAATTTGTGATATGGTTGAAAGTTTAGGAAATTGCCATGAGAGTGTTAATGTTGTTTGCTGAGTTTTTATGGAAGAAAATGAATGTTAGGGAGATGGGAAACAACTTTTGTGAAAGGTGTTTGCATGAAAACACCTAAATAGGACTTGAATGCAAATATTGAAATTGTATCATAAATGAATGAAATAGTTGGATTTGTGAGTAGTTGTAAGAAAAATAAATGTCCAGCTAGGCTTGCTTAATGAGAAAATGTGTTGAAAAATGATTTACGAGCCTAGGGGCAAAATTATAATTTTGCCAAAGTGTAAGGGTAAAATGGTCATTTTTTCCTAAGTATAGATTTTGATGCATTATGATCATAAGATGTTTTAAATGAGCGAATTTTGTTGTTATAGACCAAGAAGAGCGTGGAATCAACCTTGACCGAGGGAAAGGCAAGGTTACGGAATAGACCATCGATTAACGCGTTTTGCACCGAGGTAAGTTTATGGGTAAACGATGCATTTTATACATATTGTTGTTACTAATTGGTGCATGGTATGATTAAGAACATGTATGATTCAAGTGGATTGAATTTGGTAGTTATTGAATAATTTTCGTATGAATGACGAAATAGATATGTAAATGTGAGATAACAACTCTTGATGGTGGGCTAAGTGCGATACCACCTTATTACTTAATTACGATGGGCTATGTGTGATACCATCGTCTATTTATCATTTGGTAGGCTAAGTGCGATACCACCTTATTACTTAATTACGATGGGCTGTGTGCGATACCATCGTCTATTTATCATTTGGTGGGCTATGTGCGATACCACCGTAACTATCCTTTTTGGTGGGCTATGTGTGATACCACCGTAACTATCCTTTTTGGTGGGCTATGTGCGATACCACCCTATTAAAGATTGATGGCGGGCTAAGTGCGAAACCACTGAGTGATTGGTATTATGAATGGTTTATGGAGAAATTATGATGTGTGGTATCATGTGACTTTGTGGTGTTAAGTGCAGGGATACATGTTAATGAATGTAAGCATTAAGCTTGTGATATGGTTGGAATGTGGTAAGAGAGGAAATGAGTAAGCATGAATATGAATGTGGATTGTTCTTGTTTAGCATGTAATGCTATTTATTGTTTAGCACATACTATGATGTTATTTGTTTACATGTAAACTTACTAAGCTTAAAGTTTACTCTCTTTTCTTTTCCCTTGTTTTATAGTGTTAAAAAGACGAGTCGGGATATGAAGATATTTGGAAGATCGCCCACACTATCAGCTCATCTCGGTATATCTAGGCTTAGTGTTTTTGAGTATGGCATGTATAGGGGCTAGACTAGGTAAATTGTTTTGTTATTTTGGCCAAGAGTTTGTTGGCCCCTTTAATGATGAACTCTTTTGTATATAGCCATTGTTGTTGGCTCATTGTTATATATGAAAAGATGAAGTTATTCATGGTAGTGTTTATTGCAAAATCTGAGTGGTTTAGTGATATGCTGAATGGATTCATGTTGTGTGAGTTAGAGTGATGAAAATAGCTTGGTAAATAGCCTTTTTCTTGTCCACTGGGTAGGCACACGGGTGTGTGTCTAGGCCGTGTGTGACACACGGTCAGTCCCATGGGTGTGCGACTAGGTCGTGTGTCCCCTGCATGATAGTTTTACAAGTCAGTAAGCTTTGTAGTAAACATACAGGCAGAGACACGGCCGTGTGTCTTAGTCGTGTGGTAGGCACGACCATGAACATGGGTGTGTGCCCAGGTCGTGTGAAGTCTGCACCTTGAAATTGGAATTTAGTTTGACACACGGTCTAAGGACACGGGCGTGTGCCTTGGCTATGTGACATTAGTGAGATGATGATGTCATAAACAAAATGTCAAGGTTTTGGCACACGGGCTAAGACACGGGTGTGTCGAGGCCGTGTGAAGGACACGGGCCAAGGACACGATCGTGTGTCCGGCCTTGTGAAAACCCCTGTAGGTTAGAAATGAAAATAAATCCTACACGGGGTAGGGACATGGACGTGTGTGACCACGCGGCCTGCCCACACGGGCGTGTCCCATTTCACACGGGCGTGTGGCCCCTATTTAGGTGAAAACTTTTAAGATCGCAAAAGTTTCCGGTTGGGTTTCAAAACCCCCATGTGTATGTTTAAGGCCTCGTAGGTCCTTAATGAGTATGTTGTGATGACGATAGAGATATGTCAAGTTGGGACTGAAATTTTATAGACTAAAGTTGTGTAATTAAGTGGATTAAGTTCGGTAATGCTCGTGCCCAGTTCCGGTAGAGAATACGGGTAAGGGGTGTTACAAGAAGAGACCTAAGACATAATTAATAAGTGAAACTCCAAAAGAGATTCAAGTACCTGAAACAGAAGATTAAAATAATGAAAATAAGATATCTCAATAAGTTATGTCGATTCAAGAAAATGTGGAATCGAATAATAAAAGTAGTCGACAATTATTTTGCATGTAATATTATTATTGAAATAATGAAATAAGTGGAGGATCTTGAATAAATCTATTGAGAAATATAGATATAGAATAAATTGATCAAAATAGAAAGACGCAACTCAAGTACAATTAAATTCGTGAAGTTTTTGGACCAGTAGTTCAAATATCTAAAGGTATAAAGCTAGTGAGGGTCCAAATGAAATAGTTTTGCAAAAACAGAATAAAAATATAAAGTTTTTCACTAAGTCCTGGCATTGATTATGAAAAGATATAATTTTTTTTGTGGTGAATACAATAACCTTTAGATATATTATTTTGACAATTCATAAAAGATTTAATTTGCATCTAATGGCTGTTGTTACAACCTTTTATGAATCACTATATAGTAAAGTTTATATTAAAATCATTGAAGGATTTAGAATGCTAGAAGCATATTGAAATTCTTGGGAAATTCTTCATTTACATGAATTGAAATAATTTGAACATATTTGGTAAATAGTAGTTGAAGGAGGATTATAAAATGATCGAAAATACCTATTTGTGTTTTTATAGAAGAATCATGAATAAAGTTTGCTATGATTATTATTGAAACTCCTGAAGAGATCAAAATATATTTCCCTAAATTTTTCCTCACTTATGACTTTCAAAAGAATGGTAATATAAATGCTTAGCAAATACATTCAAATAGTCATTTGAAAAACTATATTCAAGATTGAACATGTAGAAAATGAGAAAGTATGTGACGTTTTCATGAGGGGGAGTAAATACGTGCTGTACTCTTTTTCCCTTAACCGAGGTTTTGTCCCATTGGGTTTTTTTGGTAAGGTTTTTAATGAGGCAACATATTATACATATTATAGATATGTGTACTCTTTTTCCTTCACAATGATTTTTTTCCCACAGAGTTTTTATCTTAGTAAGGTTTTAACGAGGCACATTATCTACTGATGGACATCCAAGGGGGAGTGTTATGAATATCTTATTAAGTGGAAGTGTAACACCCCTTACCCGTATCTTGAACCAGAATCAGGCACGAGGCATTACCTGACTCGACTCACTTGGTCATATAATTTTGAGTTAGTAAATTCTATTCCAAATTCAAACATTTGGAATCTTACATCTAACTTCCTTATAATGGGCCTATAGGGCCCTATACTAACCACCGAAAAATATCAGACATAAATCGGAAACTTTGACGCGTTTAGAAAATTCCCACCTAAACAGGGGTCACACGCCCGTGGACTAGATGACATGCCCGTGTATCATCTCACACGCCCGTGTTCCACACCCGTGGTCGACACTGACTTGAGTCGCACGACCTGGACACACGCCCATATGGCTGGACCGTGGTCGCCTCTGATTATTTCCCCACGGCCTGGGCACGCCCGTGTGCTTCAACTGTGTGACAATTCAAATTTCAATTTCAAGATGCAGACTTTACACGGCCTGGTCACATGCCAACGCTTGATCGTGTGTCACACATGGCCTGGACACACGCCCGTGTGCCTACCCATGTGGACAAGAACAAGGCTGTTTTCCAAGCTCTTTGCACCCCTATAGCTTACACTACACGATCCCATTCAACACACTAATAAACATCTCATAATTTCAATATAAACTTCCAAAGATAATTTTGTAATTTCATAAATGATAAGGTGAGCCATCAACCATGGCAATATACAAAATAGTTATCTTAACAAGGGCCAATACATCTTGGCCAAAATGACAAAATATCCTAACTAGTCTAGCCCTTATACATGCCATGTACAAAATCATTAAGACTAGGTATACCGAGGTGAGCTGATAGTGTGGGCGATCTTCTGAATATCTTCGTATCTCGACTTGGCTCTTAAACTCTATAAAACAACGGAAAAAAAGAAGGGGGAGTAAGCTTTAAGCTTAGTAAGTTTACATGTAAACAATATAACATTATAACATGTATTAAACATTTACATAGCATTACATACTAAGCAAGAAACAATCTACATTCATGATCATGCTTACTCATTTTCTCCATTCCCACTTTCCAACCATATCACAAGCTTAATACATACCTTCATTAACAGGTTTCCCTGCACTTAGCATCACAAAGTCACATAATACAACACATCACTATCTCTAATTCCATTACTCATAGTCAAATTACTCGGTGGTTTCGCACTTAGCCCACCAAAAAGATTAGTTACGGTGGTATCGCACATAGCCCACCAAATGATGAATAGATGATGGTATCGCACATAGCCCATCATAATTAAGCAACAAGGTGGTATCGCACTTAGCCCACCAACAAATGTCGTCATTACACATTTATATAACTATTTCATCGTTCACACAGTAATTATTCAATGACTACCACATTCAGTCCATTTGAACCATACATGTTCTCAATCATGCCATACACTAATTAGCAACATAATGTTTACACAAATATACATTGTTCACACATAAACTTACCTCGATGCAAAAAGTGTTAATTAACGATTTAATCCGTCACCTTGCCTTTTCCACGGTCAAGGTTGATTCCACGCTTTTCTTGATCTATAACAATGAAATTCAATTTGTTTAGATCATTCTATGATCATATTACATCAAAATCTATACTTGGGCAAAAATGACCATTTTGCCCTTGTATTATAACAAAATTACGATTTTGCCCCTAGGCTCGTAATTTATTTTTCAACACATTTTCTCAATAAAAAAGTCTACTTGAACATTTATTTCTCTTACAACTACTCACCATTCTCACCATTTCATGCATTTATGACACAAATCCATTCTTTGCATTTAAGTCCTATTTAGGTGTTTTCATGCAAACACCTTTCACAAAAGTTGTTTCTCATCTCTCTAACATTCATTTTCTTTAATAAAAAATCAGTTAAAAACATAAATACTATCATGGGAAGTCCTTAGACTTTCCACCATATTGCAATTTAGTCCCCTCATTAGCTAGCTTAAGCTTTGGAGGTTCCAAAAACACAAAAATCACCAAGAAAGACCTCTAAAATAACTTACTTGCTAGAGGATATCTTGGCTGAAAGTTTAAGCTTCAAAACCCCTATTCCTTTCTGAAATTTTTGGTGGAGGAAGAAGAGAATGAAAAAGATGATAGCTTCCTCTTTTCTTCATCTTATTTTATTCATTATAGCCACCTAATATCACCAAATTTGACCAAAATTTAATGCTCTTGTCTCCCTAGCTTACATGGCCGGCCAACACACATCTAACGGCCTAATTTCACTTTAGAAACCTCTATTTTGATATCCTTTAACAATTAGACACCTCTAACTTGAAATTTGAAACTTTTGCACTTTGTGCGATCTGGTCCTTTTTCGCAATTATGTAACCAATCGTTAAAATTGAGGTACCAAAATTCTCATGCATCCCTATAAACATGTTACAACACATAAAATAATATCAAAATAATTTTCCTCCACCTCGGATTAGTGGTCTCAAAACCAATGTTCCGACTAGCCCCAAAATGGGGCTGTTACAACTCTCCCCCTCTTTCAAGATTTTCGTCCTCGAAAATCTTACCGATAAAGAGGTTTGGATATTGCTCTTTCATGGCTTCCTCCAGTTCCCACGTAGCCTCTTCTACACCGTGTTTCTGCCACAACACTTTTACTAAGGCTATGTCCTTATTTCTCAACTGTTTCACTTCTCGAGCCAAGATTTTAATCGGCTCTTCCTCATATGTCATATCCGGTCGTATCTCAATTTCTGTTGGAGGAATCACATGCGAAGGATCGGAGCGATAACGCCTTAACATTGGTACATGGAACATATTGTGAATTTTCTCTAACTCTTCCGGTAAAGCCAACCGATATGCCACTGGCCCAATCCTTTCGGTAATCTCGTACGGCCCTATGAATCTCGGACTCAACTTACCTTTTTGACCAAATCTCAATATTTTCTTCCACGGCGACACTTTCAGAAATACCTTGTCGCAAACTTGAAACTCAATTTCTTTTCTTTTCAAATTCGTGTACGACTTTTGTCGGTCCGAAGCAGCCTTCAGACTATCCCGGATCACTTTCACTTTATCCTCAGTCTCTTTAACTAAATCAACCCCATGAATTTGCTTCTCACTCAGCTCGGTCCAATACAAAGGAGTCCGTATGCTCAATTCATAACTGTTATTGTAAGCAAATTTGACCAAGGGTAGATATCTTTCCCAACTAGCTTCGAACTCTAACACACAGCATCGGAGCATATCCTCAAGAACTTGGATTACTCTCTCAGACTGACCGTTAGTTTGAGGATGAAATGCAGTACTAAAATTCAACCTTGTATCCAAGGCCTCCTGTAACTTCTTTCAAAACCTCGAAGTAAATCTCGGGTCTCTGTCTGAGATAATAGATACAGGCACTCCATGTAATCTTACTACCTCTGCAATATACAACTCAGCTAACTTTTCTAGTGAATAATCAATACGCACAGGTATAAAGTGAGCCGACTTCGTTAATCTATCAACAATAACCCACACAACATATTTCTTCTTCAGAGTCACAGGCAAGCCCGTAACAAAATCCATGGTAATCCGATCCCACTTCCACTCAGGAACCATCACTGGCTGAAGTAATCCCAAAGGCACTTGATGTTCAGCTTTCACTTGTTGACAAATCAGGCATCGTGTTACATACTTCGAAATGTCTCTTTTCATTCCCGACCACTAATAAAATTTCTTCAGATCATTGTACATTTTCGTACTGCCCGGGTGTACTGACAAATAACTACTATGTGCCTCTTGTAAAATTTTTCGAATCAACTCGTCATTTCTGGGTACACAAATTCTATCATGGAACATTAAGCAACCATCCAAACTTACCCGGAATTCAAAATTAGTTCCTGATTCACACTTAGCTCTTTTAGCTAGTATCTCACTATCATTCCTTTGACCCTCACATATTTGTTGAACAAATAGTGGTCTAGCTCTCAACTCGGCTAGTATAGCACCATCATCAGACAATGACAAACTCGTGCTCATAGCTCTCAAAGCATACAAGGATTTTCAACTTAGAGCATCCGTAACTACATTGCTTTCCTCGGATGGTAATCAATCACTAGCTTATAGTCCTTCAATAATTCGAGCCACCGTCGTTGCCATAAATTTAATTCCTTTTGATCCATCAAATACTTCAAACTCTTATGATCCGTGAAGATTCGACACTTCTCACCATATAAGTAATGTCGCCGAATCTTTAACGCGAAAACAATTGCGACCAACTCCAAGTCATGAGTCAGATAATTCTTCTCATGTGGTTTTAGCTGCCTCGAGGCATAAGCGACTACCTTAACCTCTTGCATCAACACACAATTGAGACCATTTAACGACGCGTCACTGTAGACCACAAACTCTTTTCCCGACTCAGGTTGTACCAAAACCGGTGCCTCCGTCAACAACGTTTTCAATCTCTTGAAACTGTTGGCAATTTTCAGTCCATTCAAACTTAACATCCTTGTGCAATAGTTTCGTCATCGGAGTAGCAATCATAGAGAATCCCTTCACAAACCGCCTATAGTACCCCGCTAATCCCAAAAAGCTTCTGACTTTCGACACGTACCTCGGTGGTTTCCACTCCACAATAGCTGAGATCTTTCCCGGATCAACTCTAATACCTTCGCCCGACACAATATGTTCTAGGAATCTTACCTCTCGAAGCCAAAACTCGCTCTTACTAAATTTAGCATATAACTGCTTGTCTCTTAAGGTCTGTAAGACAATTCTCAGATGTTTTGTATGATCACTCTCATCTCGAGAATAAACCAATATGTCGTCAATAAAGACAACCACAAACTTGTCCAAATACGGTCGGAAGACGCGGTTTATTAAATCCATAAAAACTGCAGGAGCATTCATTAAACCGAATGGCATGACCAGAAACTCATAATGGCCATACCTCGTCCGAAATGTCGTTATAGGTACATCTTGCTCCTTAACCCTCAACTGGTAATAACCGGACCTCAGGTCGATCTTGGAGAACACCGTAGCTCCCTTTAGTTGATCAAATAGATCATCTATCCCTGGCAAAGGATACTTGTTCTTCACAGTTACTTTGTTGAGCCATCTGTAACCTATGCACAATCTTATCGACCCATCTTTCTTCTTTACAAAGAGTACTGGAGCACCCCACGGTGAATAGCTTGATCTTGCAAAACCCTTATCTGTCAACTCTTGCAACTGAACTTTCAGTTCTTTCAACTCTAGTGGAGCCATTCTATACGGAGCAACCGAAATGGGTGCTGTTCCCAGAATTAACTCAATACCAAACTTGACTTCTCTAACTGGGGGTAATCCGGGTAACTCTTCCGGGAATACATCCAAATATTCACATACAACCGACACTGTTTCAATCTTTACTTCAGACTCTTTAGTGTTTAACACGAAAGTGAGATAAGATTCGTACCCTTTTCTCAGATATTTCTCAGCTATCATGGAAGAAATCATCACTAGTAAACTATTTGACTTACCTGATTCAACCCGAATAACATCCCTATTTTCACATTTCAATTCAATAAATTTACTACCACAATTCACTAAAACACTATGGGTAGTCAACCAATCCATACCAAGAATCAAATCGAATTCATCAAATGGCAATAACATAAGGTTTGCCGGAAAATAATGACCCCTAATTGTCAAAGGATAGTTCCTACACACCTTGTCAACTAACACATGTTTACCTAGTGGGTTTGACACCTTTACCACAAATTTAGTAGACTCAACAGTCATACTCAACTAGATGGCAATCTCATACATATATAAGAATGGGTTGACCCCGGGTCAATCAAAGCAATAGCAGAGGTGTCATAAAGAGAGAATGTACCCGTTATTACATCTGGCGATGACGCCTCTTCTCGAGTACGAATAGCATAAGTTCTTGCTGGCGCCCGGCCCTCTGGCCTCATAGCAGTGTCTCGTGATACACCTCTACCACTAGTCCCACCTCCCGAGTTCTTTTGTGGTCTACCTCTAAAGGATGCACAGCTTGATCTTATCTCTTGCTTCCTCTCCTTGTCATCCCTTTCAGGACAGTTTCGGATGAGATGGTCGGGGGATCCACACTTATAACAATTTAGATTGCTTCCCCAACACTCCCCAATGTGATGTCTGTCATAGCTTGGGCACTCTGGCTTGGACTTTGGATTGGCCACACTTGCCATTGAGGTGGCCTGAACTCTTGAACCCGAATACATGTTGCCTCGCACTCTTTGCGAATACCTGACTGATGTAGTCATCCGAGGGTTCACTTCCCGGGACCTCTTCCATTGAGCTTGGTATGATTTGCTCATCGGCCTCTTCCTTGCATCCCGAGCCTTGCTCAGAGCCTTCCTCTTTTCCTTATTCAGTTCTTCGGCCTTACTAGCCCTATCCACCAATACCACAAATTCTTTTAGCTCTAAAATCCCGACTAAGAGTCTGACATCTTCATTCAACCCATCTTCAAATCTCTTGCATAAGATAGCTTCCGTGGATACACATTCTTGTGCATACTTGCTGAGCCTAACAAATTTACGCTCATATTCCGCCACAGTCATTTTTCCTTGCTTTAACTCAAGGAATTCTTTCCGTTTCTAGTTTACAAACCGTTGACTTATATACTTCTTTCGGAACTCTTCCAAGAAGAAGTCCCACGTTACCCTCTCTTTAGGAACCACTGATGTCAACATTTTCCACCAATGGTATGCCGAGTCCCACAGCAAAGACACAACGCATTTCAAGCTCTCCTCAGGTGTACAGGAGAGTTCATCAAAAACACTCGTTGAGTTCTCAAGCCAGAACTCCGTTCGCTCAAGATCATTATCTATATTAGCTCGAAAATCCTCAGCCCCTTGCTTTCGAATTTTGTCTACCGGGGGCTTAGTTGTCCTCACCATTTCTATACCTTGGAGAGCCACAGGAACTGGCTGAGGTATAGGTGGGGGTGGAGGAGGTTGAGCATTGGGGTTTGCTTGTACATACTCAGTATACCAGTTACTCATCATTTGGAGAAAGGCTTCCCGAGCCTCTTCTCCTTGACCCCTAGTCTCGGAGCTACTCTGTATAGGCGCGGTCCCTTGCGCAGGAGCCGGAGCATTACTAGCTGCATCATCAGCAGCCGATTGTTCGGGATCCATATACTGCATAAAACCAGTTCAAAATCATTAGAAGGCACCACACTATCATCATACGCTTATGGCATGCATAGCTAGACTCCTACACATGCTACGGTAGTCCTAGAACCGACTAAACCTGACTCTGATACCACTAAATGTAACACCCCTTACCCGTATCTTGAACCGGAATCGGGCACGAGGCATTACCTGACTCGACTCACCTGGTCATAAACTTTGAGTTAGCAAATTCTATTCCAAATTCAAACATTTGGAATCTTACATCTAACTTCCTTATAATGGGCCTATAGGGCCCTATACTAACCACAGGAAAATATCGGACATAAATCGAAAACTTTGACGCGTTTAGAAAATTCCCACCTAAACAGGGGTCACACGCTCGTGGACTAGATGACATGTCCGTGTATCATCTCACACGCCCGTGGTCGACACTGACTAGAGTCGCACGACCTGAACACACGCCCAGATGGCTGAACCGTGGTCGCCTCTGGTTATTTCCCCACGGCTTGGGCACGCCCGTGTGCTTCAACCGTGTGACAATTCAAATTCCAATTTCAAGATGCAGACTTCACACGGCTTGGGCACACACCCACGGCTTGATCGTGTGTCACACACGGCCTAGACACACGCCCGTGTGCCTACCCATGTGGACAAGAGCAAGGTTGTTTGCCAAGCTCTTTGCACCCCTATAGCTTACACTACACGATCCCATTCAACACACTAATAAACATCTCATAATTTCAATATAAACTTCCAAAAATAATTTTGTAATTTCATAAATGATAAGGTGAGCCATCAACCATGGCAATATACAAAATAGTTATCTTAACAAGGGCCAATACATCTTGGCTAAAATGACAAAATATCCTAACTAGTCTAGCCCCTATACATGCCATGTACAAAATCATTAAGACTAGGTATACCGAGGTGAGCTGATAGTGTGGGCGATCTTCTGAATATCTTCGTATCTCGACTTGGCTCTTAAACTCTATAAAATAAGGGAAAAAGAGAAGGGGGAGTAAGCTTTAAGCTTAGTAAGTTTACATGTAAACAATATAGCATTATAACATGTATTATGTAACACCCCAAACCCGGCCAATGCGTTAAGGCCAGATCTGACATGTCACATGAGAAAATACTACTAAGTCTTTTTTTTTCATTTGTACATAAATAGATTTAGTTTTAAAAAAAACAACTCCCATTTAAATTTTTTTTGATAAAGTATATTTGAATAAAAGATTGATTGATAAATCGATAAATTTGAGATATGAAAATCTTATAAATCGTGACTTTTCAAATATCGTTAATAGTTCGAGAAGAATTTGAAAATAAGTTTCGAAAAGTGTTGATGAAAATTTTAAGAGAAATTTCTGAGTTAAAATATATTTATGAAAGTTTATTATGAAACCCTTTTTGTATATCCATTTTAAGAAAACATTTATTTAAATTTTTAGAAAAAACTCAATTTGAAGTACTTAGAGCAAATTATAAATTCGTCAACAATTAACAAAACAAAAATTAATCCAGAGGCCTTATTACAACCTTAACTCAAAATAGCAAAGTAATTAAAAGTACTAAAAGAAATCCAAATTCCAAATTAAACCGTTTTTGTAGTATGGCCTCCACCGAGTCATCCATGGCCCAAGTCTCCATCACTGATCATTACCTGAAAGGGGTAAGGAAAAATGGGGTGATTTACTAGAACTCAGTGTATAACTCCCTTACCGTTGTCCACTGGGCCTTAATCCCATTAAGCAATAATTTGGGCCTAAGCCCATTTACAAAAATAGTAATGTATCAATTATAACATGTGTATGAAATGCAATTCCCAACCAAACCTAGTAATCCATCCACTACACACTACCCGTACCAACCAACACACCTGTGGGGATCAAGTTAACCCACCCCGCCAACACACCAATCGCAGGCATTAAGCCATTTATAACAAATTTAATTGTGGACAAGCCACCAGAATAACAGAATTTATGTGGCATTGCCACTATACAGAATTGTGGCAGAGCCACCAGAACTTCTCTTCAATATTATCCCATCCCATGCAAAATCAAATGCATAACAAATCACAATATATCAACAGTAATTTATTCGGATATTTATTACAAAATTATGGCTCATTATAACAATTTATCAAATAGGCCCATTAAGCAAAATATCAGATTGGCCCATTTAGCAAAATATCAGATTGGCCCATATAGCAAAATATCAGATTGGCCCATATAGCAAAGTATCAGATTGGCCAATATAGCAAAATATCAGATTGACCCATATAGCAAATTATCAGATCAGCCCATATAGCAAATTATCAGATCGGCCCATTAGGGGCATTTTCGTAATCTTTCATGGTGTTATTTTTGATTTTGTCAATTTTATCAAGATAGTGAGATCTAAGCCAATTTTCCCGGTTTCACCTTAATACGATTTTAGTCAAGCGATTTACTACAAATATGATATTAATCTTTAACCTACAGAATACGGTGTGAGATTACACACCTGATTACGGTAAGCACTAAGCTTTCTTGATCGTCGACACCTAAAATATTATAACGCTCGATTAGTCAACATACGTGAGTTAATAAGTCTACTTTAAAACAAACGATCTAAAATTTTACCCTCAGAATCATGAACGACTATGACTTGTCGGTTTTCCCCGGTTGACGGTCCACAACCCTTTGGAAAATCCCAAATCGCTGATGCCTCAAAATTGTGAACAACCTCTGTAACACCCCAAACCGGGCCCAAACACCACGACCGGATCTGGCATGTTACTAGGGAAAGGTGTAAAAACAAATTTTTATTTTGAATGTAGGGAAAAATACCGTAAGCTTGAAAAACCCTTCACTTTAGGTGATGTTTTGAAATCAGTGGTTTGTAGTTGAAGGAAAATTTCTGAATTTAGTTAAATTCTATTTATTATCCTGGTTGATACTTGAGAAAAATCGGTTGTTTTATGTACCCACGTTTTGAAAACTTCATTCATTTATTTCTTTCATGTTAAAGTTTAATGATGTCATAACTTAAATAAAATTTAAGTTCAAATCCAACTTTAAAATCCCAACATTTACCAAATTTATAGTGACCTTATTACATATTCCAAAATATCCCAAAAGAAAGTAGCAACTAACAGTTCAAAATAATGTTTACTAAATTAACTCCTGCATGGCCACCTCGAGTCCGTTCCAACCAAGTCCAAAGAGTCACGAGCTACCTACGATGTGTTAAAAAAACAGGGTGAGTCACCAGACTCAGTGTGCAATTATACTACCCCATTCCACAAGTGGGCTTGGGCCCCCCAACCAACATACCATGCAAAAATATTCAAATGATAGCCCAACCCAACCTATTATCCATCCTCTACACACCACTCCGTACATCCATCCTCATACACACCTGGGGATTTCTACAATCAACCCTCCATCCGCTACACACCTCTTTGGCAGTCATGCTGACAGACACACTGCTCAAAGTCCACATAAGTGGTCTAGCTACTGAATCCAAATGTGATTAAATCACCATATCCACAATGAGGCTCGAGGCCATCATTAATCGTGACAAAGTCACCCACATATATACACTTCCCCTTTTCATCATTTATATCCCAAAACCCATGCATAGGTAACATAATATGGCAGATAGGCAACATGATAAATATATCTATAACATACTCACATGCATCCACAACAGCTTATCCACGATCATTAATGTAGGTAGTATACTAACCTTGTTTACCGATTACCCAACACAGGTAATACACCCACCACTGCCGCTATTTTCGGCTTCCAAGCATAACACATAATTTATAAAATTAAGGAAATAGTGTGATAACTACACACCTGTAAACTTGGAGAACTAAACTATCGATCTCCCTAACGTCCTCACTCAAAGAGATCACAACGATCTGCTTGTCTTTTTCAGACGCTGGTCTACAACCCGGTGGCCAATCCCGAACCGCTGAAATTGCTCGCCTCTTAAATTTAGGGGTAAGGGCTATGTGTCCAACCCCTTCCTTTACTTGACTGGTACCCGAATCCATACAATAAGATCTTGGTCAGGAGACCCGGTTAGAACATTGAATAAGATAATAGTGAAAAATAAATAAATGCTTCGATCGAATAAACCTTTACCAAAGTCGACAGAACCCGGAGGTTATTCACTTGAGCTTAAAGATCGTCGAAGTTCCTACATAAATCCATCTTAGATTCGGCCTTATAACCTTATGGTCAAAAGAAGTGGCCTTCGGCCGAACGAATGTTGTAACCCTCTTACCTTGGTTGATCGAAAATCGAAAAATCCCTAATACCCTTCACGCTGGCTAAAAGAAAAAGAGGCACGAAGTCAAGGCCTTTCATATGTACGGCCAAAATCTACGAATCAGAATCAAGTTTTTGCTTTCGGCAAACCAAAGAGAAAAGAAAAAGAAAGGTTTATAGAGAAGAGAACCCTTACCACTACCACGAAGAATCTGATTGAGAAGATTGGAAGGAGAAAAGCGACGGCACTTCCTCTAGCAAATTAACAACCGAAAAGAATCACCACACGAGAGAGATTCAGCTTTAAGAGAATAGAAAACGAGAGAAAACTTAAGAGATGAAATGGAAGTAGATTATATCTAAGTTAAAAGAGGTGAGAATCAAAAAGAAAAAGGGTAGGGAAGGTTCGGCCAAGAGATGGCTTGAGAAATAAACGAATAAAAGATGAAAAAGGAAGGGTGAAGATGATTGAAAGATTCGGATGAGGTTCAAAAGAATGGAAAGTTCATTCAGCTACAAGAAAGAAGATTTGTTCGGCTTTTGAAAGTGAAATAAATGCTTTAGGCTACCAAAGTGTAAAAGAGATGGAGAGAGAGAGGTAAGGTTCGGCTTTAGAGAGTAAGTAGAAAAGAAAAGAAAAAGTTGCAAAGAAAGGGTGTGATGCTTACGGTTGAGGTGTTTTGGAGAATGAGTAGAAAGAAAAGAAGATGGGACGAAAATGCACAAATGGTCTCTTCAGTTTCGGGTTTTGGTCATAGGAAAAAAAAAGAAAAGAAATGAATGGCTTTTGACTAGCACTTTTCGGCAAAGAGATTAGAGAAGAGAGAAAACACAAAAGATGAACACACCCAAGCTACTAAAACACCTAAATTCGGCACCTAAACCCCCTAACCAAACCGAATGCCTAGCCCCCCATCACCCATTAAAATTCGGCTAACACTTCTCTCTCACCTCATTCCCCATACCTTCCCTTAATTCTCTCCTTAATCCCCTCTCCTCCACTTCTTCAAATTAGTTTGGACAATTCAAACCCCATGCCTCACTCTCCACCATCCATTCATAATATTTGACCCTTTCAAACCTCCCCCTTAATTGCCCTTGTCGAATCCACCACCTACTTCTCCAGGTGCAAAATAAAACCCCAAAATGTCATCCTTGCAGCTCAAACTCCTTCCCCCTTGTAACTCCCCTCTGACGCAACCTCCAAGCTCCCCAAAGTGGCGCCTCCCTGCCACTACACCAACCCTTTTCCTTGTGTCAACAACCACAATATTTAATCCCTTTAAGCTTGACTCCACTAGATCTCCCCTAACAGCTTATAACCATAAATTTTCACTGAGGCTCAGACTTAACCCCAAGGTTTCTCGAAGCCCCAAACACACTCAAACAATCATGCAAAGCATACTAACACATAGATACGAAGTAAAATGCGAGACCCCCAAATCCCTAATGTTACAACCTTTATTAGTCGATTCTCAGTGGATGAGGGTCCACAACCCGGTGGAAAGTCCCGAATCACCGAAACCGACCTTCGCTTGAATTTAGGAGTAGGGATCGCTAATCCGCTCCTTTTGAGATCTCCACTCGACTTTCCATTCGAATCGGTACCACAAGCCTCCATTCGGTTAGATCTTATATAGATCGATATTATGATAAAATATGAATTATCAAAAGGGTAAAGATCGGCTTACCACTAATTCTGAGTGATCAACGGTTGGATAGATCAAGCGATTTAATCCCTATAATTAATATCGGTTAATCATCACCATTCCAATAACATCTTAACGAATAAAGAACGATTATAGAATCCTTGAAGAACTCTTACCTTGAAGATTTTAGGATCGATTTCTAGCGATTACACGATAACTTCGGAAGAATCAGAGTTTCGGCCTTCCACTATATCACTACGAAGAAGAAAAGATCTTGTTTGAGAGAGAATAGGGTGATGGTCTCGGTCAATATGACCATCCCAAACCAAAACATAGATTCGACATTAAAAGAAAGAAAATGAAATGTTGAGAAGAACACTTACCGATTGATCAATAAATGAGTGTTAATACGAATGAGAAGAAGAGATAGAGAAGGGATGTAAGTTATTATAGAGGAAAAGGTAAATTGATATTCGGCTATAAGGAGAATGAATAAAAGAGAAGGATTTGATCAAAATGAAGTTTTGCTTTTAAGAAATGGAAGAAGGGTTGAAAGGATGATTAAAAGAAAATAAAAGAGAAAATGGGTGTTCACTAGTTTTCGGTTTTCAAAAGGTGATGAGTGAACAAATTTTTGGTCTCAAAGATTTTGGGTACATTCGGCAACAAAAAGAAAGAAAAGAAGAGAATAAGCTCACCAATGGCTTGAAGATTCGGCAAGAAGGAAATTTAGAGAGACAAGAAAAATGACACCAAAGTTGCATATAGGAATTTTGGCCAAAAGTAATACCAAAACTTTTACCAATTGCCAAAGACAAAATTTGGCTAAGAGTATAGTAATTTGGAGAAAAATGGCACACTTGATGCTAAAGGAATTTGACCAACCAGGCACTAAAGCTTTACCAAAACACCAACAAAATTTCGGTTACCTCTCTAACCCACAAGACCGTCCACATACATGGCCATAATGGCCAAAATTAGCCAACCATACTTTCCATAACATTTCCCTTGAAATAGGCCGCTTGTTCCCCTTACTTTCCCCTTTTTCTTGATTTCTTTCCTCACTTTCATTCTTTCCTATTCTCCTCAGCCATCTTGCCAAAAATAAAAGTCCACCTTACCTTAATTACATGCTTGGCCGACACTTAGGGAAGGAATGCAAAAATAAAAGTCAAAATTTGCACACAATGGGATTTGAACCTCTTCCCTCAAGGTACTTCATGTGGCGCCATAACCCTTTTACCATAAGCTTCTTTATACTAGCTATTTACTCATTTATTTCCATAAGCTTTAAAGTCACTTACTCTATCTCCTTAAAGTGCTAAGTGCCAAAATTTTTACTAGGTCCAAATAGACCCCGAGCCTTTTCGGACCTCCCTTAGTCATACAAAATTAATAATTTAACTAACTTAATACCAAAAATAGTGCAACACAAAAATTCCAAATTTTAGGATGCTACATATTAAACATTTACATAGCATTACATACTAAGCAAGAAACAATCTACATTCACGATCATGCTTACTCATTTTCTCCATTCCCACATTCCAACCATATCACAAGCTTAATACATACCTTCATTAACAGGTTTCCTTGCACTTAGCATCACAAAGTCACATAATACAACACATCACTATCTCTAATTCCATTACTCATAGTCAAATTACTAGGTGGTTTCGCACTTAGCCCACCAAAAAGATTAGTTACGGTGGTATCGCACATAGCCCACCAAATGATGAATAGATGATGGTATCACACATAGCCCATCATAATTAAGCAACAAGGTGGTATCACACTTAGCCCACCAACAAATGTAGTCATTACACATTTATATAACTATTTCATCATTCACACAGTAATTATTCAATGACTACCACATTCAATCCATTTGAACCATACATGTTCTCAGTCATGCCATACACTAATTAGCAACATAATGTTTACACAAATATACATTGTTCACACATAAACTTACCTCGGTGCAAAAAGTGTTAATTAACGATTTAATCCGTCACCTTGCCTTTTCCATGGTCAAGGTTGATTCCACGCTCTTCTTGATCTATAACAATGAAATTCAATTCGTTTAGATCATTCTATGATCATATTACATCAAAATCTATACTTGGGCAAAAATGACCATTTTGCCCTTGTACTATGATAAAAATACGATTTTGCCCCTAGGCTCGTAATTTATTTTTAAACACATTTTCTCAATAAACAAGTCTAGTTGAACATTTATTTCTCTTACAACTACTCACCATTCTCACCATTTCATGCACTTATGACACAAATCCATTCTTTGCATTTAAGTCCTATTTAGGTGTTTTCATGCAAACACCTTTCACAGAAGTTGTTTCTCATCTCTCTAACATTCATTTTCTTTAAAAAAAACTCAGTTAACAACATAAATACTCTCATGGAAAGTCATTAGACTTTCCACCATATTGCAATTTAGTCCCTTCATTAGCTAGCTTAAGCTTTGGGGGTTCCAGAAACACAAAAATCACCAAGAAAGACCTCTAAAATCACTTACTTGCTAGAGGATATCTTGCCTGAAAGTTTAAGCTTCAAAACCCCTATTCCTTGCTGAAATTTTCGGTGGAGGAAGAAGAGAATGAAAAAGATGATAGCTTCCTCTTTTCTTTATCTTATTTTATTCATTATAGCCACTTAATATCACCAAATTTGACCAAAATTTAATGCTCTTGTCTCCCTAGCTTACATGGCCGGCCAACACACATCTAATGGCCTAATTTCACTTTAAAAACCTCTATTCTGATATCCTTTAACAATTAGACACCTCTAACTTGAAATTTGAAACTTTCGCACTTTATGCGATTTAGTCCTTTTTCGGAATTACGCAATCAATCGTTAAAATTGAGGTACCAAAATTCTCATGCATCCCTATAAACATGTTATGACACATAAAATAATATCAAAATAATTTTCCTCCACCTCAGATTAGTGGTCTCCAAACCACTGTTCCGACTAGCCTTAAAACCGGGCTGTTTCAGGATGTCCTTCAAGGTCAAGATAAGTTTTGATGTACTTTAAATTCTAATAGTCATTACAAGTAGATCTCTACTTCATTTACACTTCTTATGCCTATAAATAGAGACTTAGGAGAAGCTTTGTAAATATTTCGATTAATCAATAAAATACACTTTCTCTTTGTTTTCTCATTCTCTTTGTTCTTTACTTTCTCTCCTTTTATTTTATAACATAAAGATATTAATAATAAATATTTTGTAGTATAAATGTTAAAATTTTTCTTAAGTCTATATATTCTTCACAAATTCGCAATTTAGTCTCAGTACTTTTATTTTCAAGAATTTAGTCCCTCTACTTTTTAGATTTGAAAATCAAGTCCAATTGTTGACATTGTCAATTTTTTTTCAATTTTGTTCATTTCATATTTTTTTTAAAAAATACTTACTTGGTAGTCATGTAACTAAAAAAATGATGTTGTAATGAATATGAATTTAATAAAAAAAATTAAATATATGAAAATACAATGTAAAATTTAAATTTATAAATATAAAATAAACTCAATTAAACAATGAAAATATAAGAAAATCTCAAATGTATTTTTATTTTATTGAAAACATCTTTTGTGAAATATTTTTAAGAAATTTGTCAAACAACATAAAATATTTTACACAGATTCATTCAAACACTAACTTTTCCAGAAATTATTTTCTGGAAGCCATTTTCAATGAAACAAACATTCCCTAAAACTCCTTTTCCAACTTGAGATAAGCTTTGTGTAACACCTCTAACCCGTATCCATTGCCGGCACAGGGTTACAGAGCATTACCAGATATTACAGATCAAATAAAAAAACATTTCATATAATATAACATTCATGTCAGAAACTAATCAAAATCAAACATATTGTCCCTTATATAAGCCCTTGAGGCCCAACTTACGTGTTAAAAACAAGTCGGGACTAAATCGGGTACTCAAAGAATTTTTTAGAAAACATTGAAATTTTCAAAGCTGCAGGGGACACACGGCAGTGTGTCTTACACGGTCAGGAGACACGCCCGTGTCTCAGGCCATGTGGGCATTCAAAATAGGGACACACGTCCGTGTCCCAGCTCGTGCCCGTACCAGTATAACTCTCTGACTTGAGCCACATGGCTAAGCCACACGCCCGTGTGCTAGGCCTTGTGTGCATACTGACTTGTGCAATTTAAATGATACAGGGGACACACGACCGTGTCACTTGGCTGTGTGTCACACACGGTTGAGACACACGCCCATGTCTCTGCCCGTGTGGACGAAAATGAGCCATTTTCTAAGCCGCATTTCTTACCTAAATTGATACCAACCTAGCTTGAACAATTTACACATCAATAAGCCATAACAAGACATTCAACACAAGCTAAAATCAAGCCTTATACATGTAATACTATCATATACAACCAATATACTCATAAGTACCTCTAATGACAACTTAAAAATAAGTCCACCAATATCCAAACTTACTTATTTAATTTATCTAACTAAGTTACCAAAGTTCATTTTAACTCAATTATATATATATATATATATATATATATATATATATATATATCACTTATACTAACATCACACTCATACTTTAAATTCATATCAATATGTATGTTGGTTATATAAACAAAATATTATTCATAACATTTACATAAGCTAAATTTTGACCAAAATCGAACAAAAGCATATACATGCCATATAAACCATATTTAATGTTTCAAATATTGCCGGGATAAGCTGGATAGTGTGACTTGAGTGGTGATCCGATCGTCCAACCTTCTGAAAATATATAAAGACATTAAACAATACAAATAAGCTTAATGAAGCTTAGTAAGTCTGACAATTTAAACAAAAATCTTACCGAACTTACTATAACAAGTCAAATAAATAAAATCATTCATGTCAATACCCTGTCATTCACTGACAATTTCCTGTCATTCATAACTTCTATTAATAAATACAACCATTTTCAAATCAATATAAAAATGAATAACATGTCTTTCAAATTCATTAGATAAATCACCTTACTGAAATTTTTTCATTCGAAGAACGACTTACGGATAAGAGTACATCGTTAACAGAAGCTCATAAGAGCTAGTCTTCCTGAATACACCAACAGAAGCTCGTAAGAGCTTAACAAAAGCTCATAAGAGCTGAACAGAAGCTCGAAAGCTGAACAGAAGCTCGTAAGAGCTAAACAGAAACTCATCAGAGCTAAACAGAAACTCATCAGAGTTGAACAGAAGCTCATAAGTGTAACACCCCAAACCCGGCCCAAACACCATGGTCGGATCTGGCATGTCACTAAGGAGATTATAAAAGAAGTCGTAATTTCGGGAAATATTTTTCTTGAGTTTAACTTTTTATTCGGGAAAACTAAATGGTTGTATAATTTGTAAAGGATATACATTTCATATTAATGCCTTAGTGGATTAGAAACCCAAATTTGATACATGCCTTAGCTTAATTAAAACGTAAAATCCAAATGTTTGATAATAATAAAAGCCCAAAATAAAACCGGAAAAATAAAAAAACTAATGGGCCATGGCCTTATTACAATGAAATAAAAACCCAACTAATCCAAAATATTAAATATAAATAAATAAAATAATATCTATCGCAGTATCCAGAATAATCTCATGCATGGCCACCTTGCGTTCCTCTCCAGTCCGGTCCGATGCTCTACGTGTCTCCTGAAAAATGTTAAACAACGGGGTGAGTCACGAGACTCAGTGTGCAACCCTCGTGCACCATCAGACTGGGCCTTAGCCCCACAGAACAGATAACAAAATATAATATGTCAGGAATTATACAAAGCCCAACCCAATCCTAGGTTTCCATCCACTACACACCACCCTTACCTGCCAATCACACCATTGGGGATTTCTACAATCAACCCACACCGTTACACACCATCGATGACAGTCATGCTGCAGTTAGCTGCACATCGTCAGATCATGGCAATAGCCACTACAACAGATCATGGCAAAAAAGCCAATACAATATAATACTTCCCCTTTAATCAATTACCCAACCCCGTGCAATCACAGAAACCAGTATACATGTTTATCATATTAAATCAACAGAACCATTCACTTTAGAATGACAGAGATCACTAACCTGGTGATTCGCCTTTACACTCTTCGAGTTTTCAACAGCCATGCCGGTATTTTGGTATTTAACAGAATATAATAGATTTATAAGCATATACTAATAAACAATCTAAATGGTGTGAAAGGCTACACACCTGATTAATGCGTAGGACTACCCTCTATGTCGATACCCTCGCTGAACAGATCTACTGCCTTCTATCTACAACTTGCTCAAAAGTCAGAAAAACGCGAAGATAAGGCCTCCCCTATATTCGGCCAAGGGTTAGAGTTTTACCCGAATTATACGTTTAGATTAACAGATCTCCTTACCTTGAAATCCTGAAAACAATACCACCCGAATGCTACTGAACTCTGTCTTAGAAATCTAAGCGATTGAGTCCTCTTCAAATCCCGGAATGCCACAAATGAGAGAAAACACAAGATTAGTTAACCATATAGCCATTCGGATAAAATCTCTAAAAGCCGGAGAAAGATTGAAATCTCGCGAATCGACACTTACCTTTAATTTTCTTCAAGATTCGGCACAAGCAGATACCGCAGAGAGGATTCGGCTTCTAGGAATGAAGAGTGAGAAGAAAATAACACCCATCAAGACATGAAGGAAGTGATTTGTTTCATAATAAGGATGAGAAAGAAAAGAGATAATAGAGAGGAAATCGTCAGAGATCTTACCAACCCTGAGATGATGATTCGGCTATGGTGAGACTTCAGGAAAAGAGGCTGAACTTTTGAAGATTTCGGCTATAGAAGGGAATAGGGGCGTAGTTTCGGCTTTTAGTGAATGAAAGATGAACAATAATAAAGATCAAAAGATTCGGCTAGAAGGAGGTTTCAAAGAAAAAGAAAAGAGGAGAGGGAAGTGGTGATTTCGACTTTTGAAAGGGTGAAGATGAGAAAAGAAAGCAAATGAGATGGCCCTCCAATTTTGGCACACCCCCTAGACTATACTAAACCGATTCCTCCCCCTTACTGAGTTTGATTTTCGGCCAACACTGCAACCACAAGATAGCTCCTATCCTTTTCCCTTATCTTAATCTATTAACTCCTCAAAAATAGCCCTAATTAGCACCAACTACTCCCTCCTTTATCAGCATAATATCCACATAATAAAAATATTAAAAATCCCTATTTTATAGCCTTGTTGTCGTCCCCCCTATTGCTCCCTTTTAAGTGCCGAATTTGGCCCAATTACTTGGGCTTCAAGCGGCCAAAACTGGGCCTCCTCCCTTCCTTACCTCTGACGCCACTTCTAGCTCCATCATAGCGCCGCTTACCTTTGGGCCACAAGCCCATTTTGTCATTTAAAACATAGATAATTACTTTTAAAGTGCTAGAGTGTCTACGCAGAGATTTAGTCAAGGCCTCCGCCCATTCTTGAGCCCAATCTAGACCCCTAACCCTTAAATTAACAAATTGAACTTACAACACACAAAATGCACAGGCCCATTAAACTAGGATGTTATAGTTCTACCGCCTTAAAATAAATTTCGGCCTCGAAATTTACCTGATTAGAAAAGATGGGGATACTGCTATCGCATAACATCCTCTGGCTCCCATGTCGCTTTTTCTATGCCGTGGTTCCGCCACAAAACCTTGACCAAAGGGACGGACTTTCTTCTCCACACCTTTACGTCTTGATCCAAGATTTGCACTGGCTCCTCCTCAAAAGACAGATCTGGCCTTACTTCAATCTCTTCCACCGGCACAATGTGCGATGGATCAGAATGATAACGTCTTAGCATCGAGACATGAAACACGTCGTGTATCTGCTCCAACTCTGAAGATAACTCCAATCGATACGCCACTGGGCCCATACATTCTAGTACCCGATAAGGTCCAATAAATCGAAGACTTAGTTTACCCTTCCGACCAAACCTCATTACCTTCTTCCATGGCGACACCTTCAAAAAAACCTGGTCTCCCACTGCAAATTCCATCTCCTTTCGTTTTAAATCCACATAAGATTTCTGTCGATCAGAAGCTTCTTTCAAACGAGCCCATATTAATCTAATTTTCTCTTCCGTCTCTGACACTAGTTCTAGACCCAACACCTGACGTTCACCTAATTCTGTCCAACAAGTGGGAGTACGACATCTCCGTCTGTATAACGCTTCATAAGGCGCCATCTGAATACTAGATTGATAGCTGTTATTGTACGCGAATTCTACCAAAGGTAAATACTCCTCCCAACTGCCCCTGAAATCAATGATGCAACCTCTTAACATATCCTCTAGGATCTGGATTACCCTCTCAGACTGACCATCAATTTGTGGATGAAAAGCAGTACTAAAGTCTAACCTTGTTCCCATTGCCTGATGTAGAGCCTTCTAGAATCGTGACGTGAATCTAGGGTCCCTATCTGATATGATCGACACAGGTACACCATGCAGTCTCACAACCTCAGCCACATACAGCTTAGCCAACCTTTGCAGAGAATAGTCAACACGAACCGGTATGAAGTGAGCAGACTTCGTTAGTCGATCCATAATCACGCAAATTGAATCCTTCTTAGTGGGCGTAAGAGGTAACCCACTAACAAAATCCATCGTGATTCTTTCCCATTTCCACTGCGGAATCTTTACCGGCTGCAATAACCCCGAAGGCAGCTGGTGTTCCGTTTTCACCTGCTAACACGTCAAACATTTATCCATGAATTTTGTTACTTCTCGCTTCAGACCTGGCCACCAGAATTGCTCTCGCAAATCCCGATACATCTTAACCCCTCCAGGATGCATAACGTAAGGACTACTATGCGCCTCCTGAAGAATCATCTGCCTTAACTCTACATCCTTTGGCATACAAACTTTCTTACGAAAACACAGGATTCCATCACCATTCAAACTATAGTCCTCTCCTTCACCACTTCGCACTTGCCAGAGTCGAGCACTCAAAACATCGTCTAGAAGTTGCTTCTCTTTGATCTGACTTGTCCACATAGGTCTTACTTGGAGTTCAGCCACCAAACTGCCATCCTCATACAGATTGAGATGAGCGAACATCGCCCTCAAATCCGCTATTGCCTTCCTACTCAGCGCATCTACCACCACGTTAGCCTTACCTGGATGATATTCTATCGAACAGTCATAGTCCTTCAAGAGTTCAATCCACCTACGTTGCCTTAGATTCAACTCCTTCTAGGTAAGGATATACTTCAGGCTCTTATGGTCCGTGTAAATAACCGACTTCTCCCCATACAGGTAGTGCCTCCAAATCTTCAGAGCAAACACTACCGCCGCCAATTCCAAATCGTGTGTAGGGTAGTTCAATTCATGCGGTCTTAACTGTCGGGACGCATACGCAACCACATTTCCATCTTACATCAACACACATCCTAAACCTATGTGTGACGCATCACAGTAGACGATAAACTCTTTTCCCGCCTCTGGCTGAATTAACACCGATGCTTCTGTCAAAATTTTCTTTAGCTTTTCAAAGCTCTCCTGTTGTTTTTCAGTCCAAACAAATGGTACTCCCTTCCTCAACAACTTAGTTAAGGGTGCCGCAATTAATGATAACCCCTCAACGAACCTTCAGTAGTATCTTGCTAATCTTAAGAAACTTCGAATCTCTGCCACAGACTTCGGCGGTTTCCAATCCAATACAGCTTCTATCTTCCGAGGGTCCACCCTAATTCCCTCTGCAGAAACTACATGCCTTAAGAAGGTCACTTCCTTCAGCCAGAACTCACACTTACTGAACTTTGCGTACAACTGCTTCTCCCTCAGAATTTGCAACACCACACGAAGATGTGCATCATGCTCCTCCTCGGACTTGGAATAAACCAGGATATCGTCAATGAACACCACGACAAACTAATCAAGGTATGCTTGGAACACCCGATTCATCATATCCATAAATGCTGCTGGCGCATTCGTCAACCCGAACGGCATCACCAAGAACTCATAATGATTGTACCGAGTCTGAAACGCCGTCTTATGATAGCCCGACCTTAAATCTATCTTAGAAAAGACCGAAGCTCTTTTGAGCTGATCGAACAGATCGTCGATTCTTGGCAGCGGATATTTGTTCTTAATTGTTAACTTATTCAGTTGACGGTAGTCCACACACATACGCATGGATCCGTCCTTCTTCTTCACAAATAGGACCGGCGCTCCCTACGGAGACACACTCGGTCGAATAAACCCTCGATCCAACAGTTCCTGGATCTGAGCTTTAAGCTCCACCAGCTTCTTCGATGCCATTCTGTAAGGAGCAATGGATACCGAAGCCGTACCTGGAAGTAGCTCTATTCCAAACTCCACTTCGCGATCTGGAGGTAACCCTGGCAGCTCTTCAGGGAAAACATCCGCAAAATCCTTTATTGTTTTTACCCCATCGATAGTCACCTCCTTAGTGTCCAAAGCACTGATAAAAGCTAGGAACGCATTACATCCTTTTCGAATCATCTTAACAGCCTTCAATGCAGATACCACATTGGACGAATAATTCCTTCCTTCTTCTCACACAACCACCTCCCTGCCTTCCGAGGTACTCAACACCATGCGCTTCGTCTCACAATCCAACTTAGTACGATGTTTAGTCAACCAATCCATTCCTAAGATAAGATCAAACTCTCCAAACGGTAATTCCATTAAGTCTGCCGGGAACACTACCCCTTGAGTCTCTAAAGGTTCAACCTTAAATAGTTTGTCCACTTCCCTAGATTGTCCTAGAGGACTAACCACAGTCATCTTCCTAGTGGTTGCTTTAGAGTCTATACTTAGGGTCTCAAATACCGAACATGCAACATAGGAGTGGGTTGACCCAATGTCAATCAAGGCAAGAAAAGGGTTATCAGCAATAAGAAACGTACCGGTTATGACGTCCGGTGCGTCACCATCCTCCCATTGATGAGCTGCATAAACTAAACCCGGCTGTTTCGTGTCTACATTACCTGCACCCCTACCAGGTGCACCACGACTGCGACCGGCCCCATTTCCTTCTCGTCCTGAGCCACGACCCCTCGGTACTGGTTGACCACCTCTCCCAGCCTGATCAGAACCTCGTCCCGCAGGCTGTGCTTGATTCACCTGGGGACAGTCCTTAATCATATGCTCCATGGATCCACACCTGAAGCATCCACCGGTTTTCCTTCTAAACTCCCCATAATGTACCTTCCCGCACAAGTTACATGATCGATCCCGACTCCCAGTAGCAGTTGTCTGAGCACGAGCTGGCCCATCAGACCTAGGCTTTTCTGAAAATTTCCAGATGATCCCGACGGCCCAAAATTCCTCTTATTCCTATTCCTATCCTTATCCTTATTCTGTTTCTTATTCTGTTTCTCAGTCCGTTTAACCTCCTCAGATATCTTAGCTTTCTCAACCAAAACCGCAAAGTCCCTTTCCTGCTGCGGTGCTACTAATACCCTCAGCTCATCCCTTAGACCATCCTCGAATCGTACGCAACGTTCATAATCAGTCGCCACAATCCCTCGAGCGTAACTGCTCAATCGCAAAAACTCCGCCTTGTATTCCGATACAGACTTACTTCCCTGTACCAAGTTCAGGAATGCCTTTCTCTGTGCATCCACATAGCTGGCCCCGATGTACTTTCCTTGAAATTACTCCTTAAAGAAATCCCAGTCAATCCGGTCTACGGCAGTACCCTCCTTTACCGTGAGCCACCACTGATAAGCCTCGTCTCGAAGAAGAGACACGACCCCTTTCAACTTCTCCTCTATAGTGAAGTCAAGGTCATCCATTATACGCTCACTTGCCTCTAACCAATACTCAGCTGTATTAGGAGCTACGCCAGAAACACCCCTAAACATCTCCGCTCCGTTGGCTCGGAGTCGTTCCGACACAGATTTCTGAGCTCCTGAACCCGTGCTTGCCCAAGCAACTCTTTTGAGGACCCGCAACATCGCCTGAGATACCGCATCATCTCCGAGTGCCTGGTCCCGAAATTCTCCTTCCATAGCTGGCGGATCCGGCATCTCTTTCCTGACCCATGACCAGACCCTACCGGCTCTGACACGGTCATCCTACCCCTACCGCGTCCACGCAGCGGACGTCCTCGACCCCTTGTACTCATTCTTCCGATTGGCATTTATATGATAAAAAATTTATGAATTATTCACTTTCTTCCACTGATTAACCACGAACAGTCTTATGAACAGTAGTTTAAGAGTAGTTCTTTCGAATTCGAAATTACACCTACAAGTTCCAGTCTCAAGTTTGTCTCATAGTTTCAAGAAATTACATACATCAATCATCACACATCAATCATACAAAGAGCATTCATGAACTCGCGTTCATCCCCTAAGTGTATTTTCGGCATTTCTCTACCCAGGGGTATTTTCGTAATTTTATCCTACAGGGTATTTTTGTGATTTGGCAAAATAGAGTATTTTGGAAATTTTCGAGATAAGGGTATATTATTACAAAACAAGGGTATTTTGGAGGATTTGATTCTAACAGAAGTAGTGGTATTTTGGTGTTTGTGGTGTTTGGTTGTTGTGGTGTATTGTACGATTTTTTTTAAAGAAATTCCGTTGACTTTGTAAATCGAGGTATTTCCGTAAATCTGGGGGTATATTTGCAAATCATGGGTATCTTGGTTATTTTTCAAAATAAGAGTATTTTGGTAATTTCGTGAAGCAGGGATATTTTGGTAATTTTGCAAGTCAAGGAATTTCGGTAATTTTGCAAATTTTGATAATTTTCCAAATCAAGGGCGTTTTGAAAATTTTCAAATCAAGGGTGTTTTGGTATTTTTTTCAAATCAAGGGCGTTTTGGTAAAAAAAATTTTAAAACTAGTGGCATTTTGGTAATTTTTTTAAAAAACTAGGGTGGTTGGTCCCTTTCGGGTTTTAATTAGAAACTTTTGGCCGGTTAACAAGTCCTCACGGTTAAGGTGAACAGTCACTACGCACCAGGTAGGCTTCCAGCGAAGAAGAGGTGAGTCACTAGGACTGCTTAAGTACCAGGCTCTTCCGGATCCAATCTTAGACATGCGCATGCCTGTTGCCACACCCTAACCCAGCGACTTGTTCCCGGGTTTGTTTAGTGAAATTAAGTCTTATGAGATTTAGAAAGTTGTTTAAACTAAGCCTAAAGTCCATAAAGTTCTAATTTAAATAGTCTACTTCCCATAAAGCCCATCAAGCCCACATATATATGTCACACAATAGTTTAGAATACTTACCTGGCGAGGAACCCATCCTGCATCATTTATAAATATACATGTTTCAAAAACCCATTTTTAGAAAATGTTTTGAGCCCAAAACCCCAAAGCTGAGTTTTGAACCGGGCTCTGATACCAATTTGTAACACCCCAAACCCGACCCAAACACCATGGTCGGATCTGGCATGTCACTAAGGAGATTTTAAAAGAAGTCGCAATTTCGGGAAATATTTTTCTTGAGTTTAACTTTTTATTCAGGAAAACTAAATGGTTGTATAATTTGTAAAGGATATACATTTCATATTAATGCCTTAGTGGATTAGAAACCCAAATTTTATACATGCCTTAGCTTAATTAAAACGTAAAATCCAAATGTTTGATAATAATAAAAGCCCAAAATAAAACCGGAAAAATAAAAAAAAAAACTAATGGGCCATGGCCTTATTACAATGAAATAAAAACCCAACTAATCCAAAATATTAAATATAAATGAATAAAATAATGTCTGTCGCAGTATCCAGAATAATCTTATGCATGGCCACCTTGCGTTCCTCTCCAGCCCGGTCCGATGCTCTACGTGTCTCCTGAAAAATGTTAAACAACGGGGTGAGTCACGAGACTCAGTGTGCAAACCTTGTACACCATCAGACTGAGCCTTAGCCCCACAGAACAGATAACAAAATATAATATATCAAGAATTATACAAAGCCCAACCCAATCCTAGGTTTCCATCCGCTACACACCACCCTTACCTGCCAATCACACCATTGGGGATTTCTACAATCAACCCACACCGCTACACACCATCAATGGCAGTCATGCTGCAGTTAGCTGCACATCGTGAGATCATGGCAATAGCCACTACAATAGATCATGGAAAAAAAGCCACTACAACAGAATACTTCCCCATTCATCAATTACCCAACCCCGTGCAATCACAGAAACCAGTATACATGTTTATCATATTAAATCAATAGAACCATTCACTTTAGAATGACAGAGATCACTAACCTGGTGATTCGCCTTTACACTCTTCGGGTTTTCAACAGCCATGCCAGTATTTCGGCATTTAACAGAATATAATAGATTTATAAGCATATACTAACAAACAATCTAAATGGTGTGAAAGGCTACACACCTGATTAATACGTAGGACTACCCTCTATGTCGATACCCTCGCTAAACAGCTCTACTGCCTTTTATCTACAACTTGCTCAAAAGCTAGAAAAACGCGAAGATAAGGCCTCCCCTATATTCGGCCAAGGGTTAGAGTTTTACCCGAATTATATGTTTAGATTAACAGATCTCCTTACCTTGAAATCCCGAAAACAATACCACCCGAATGCTACTGAACTCTAGCTTAGAAATCTAAGCGATTGAGTCCCCTTCAAATCCCAGAATGCCGCAAATGAGAGAAAACACCCGATTAATTAACCATATAGCCATTCGGCTAAAATCTCTAGAAGCCAGAGAAAGATTGAAATCTCGCGAATTGACACTTACCTTTAATTTTCTTCAAGATTCGGCACAAGCAGACACCACAGAGAGGATTTGGCTTCTAGGAATGAAGAGTGAGAAGAAAAGAACACCCATCAAGACATGAAGGAAGTGATTTGCTTCATAATAAGGATGAGAAAGAAAAGAGATAATAGAGAGGAAATCGTCAGAGATCTTACCAACCCTGAGATGATGATTCGGCTATGGTGAGACTTTGGGAAAAGAGGCTAAACTTTTGAAGATTTCGGCTATGGAAGGGAATAGGGGCGTAGTTTCGGCTTTTAGTGAATGAGAGATGAACAATAATAAAGATCAAAAGATTCGGCTAGAAGGAGGTTTTAAAGAAAAAGAAAAGAGGAGAGGGAAGTGGTGATTTCGGCTTTTGAAAGAGTGAAGATGAGAAAAGAAAACAAATGAGATGGCCCTCCAATTTTCGGCACATCCCCTAGACTATACTAAACCGATTCCTCCCCCTTACTGAGTTTGATTTTTGGCCAACACTGCAACCACAAGATAGCTCCTATCCTTTTCCCTTATCTTAATCTATTAACTCCTCAAAAATAGCCCTAATTAGCACCAACTCCTCCCTTCTTTATCAGCATAATATCCACATAATAAAAATATTAAAAATCCCTATTTTATAGCCTTGTTGCCGTCCCCCCTATTGCTCCCTTTTAAGTGCCGAATTTGGCCCAATTACTTGGGCTTCAAGCGGCCAAAACTGGGCCTCCTCTCTTCCTTACCTCTGACGCCACTTCTAGCTCCATCATAGCGCCACTTACCTTTGGGCCACAAGCCCATTTTGTCATTTAGAACACAGATAACTACCTTTTAAAGTGCTAGAGTGTCTACGCAGAGATTTAGTCAAGGGCTCCGCCCATTCTTGAGCCCAATCTGGACTCCTAACCCTTAAATTAACAAATTGAACTTACAACACACAAATTGCACAGGCCCATTAAAACAGGATGTTACAATAAGAGCTGAACATAAAGTAAAACACGAAAGTTCGCAACAAATGCTGAACCCCAGTTTACTTGGGAAAAATATTGTTGTCTCCTTCCAATACCATCATACACCAAAATATGAATGTACTCAAATCTTACGTTCAATTCAAACCGACATCCAATTCAATATTATAATTCCAACAATAGAATAAATAAATAATACCATTCATCAATTTATACAAAATATTAAATTTTAACCGTACGAACTTACCTGGATTGAATTGTAATAATTGTAGAGGTTCAGAGATTATTCCGTTATTTTTCCTTTTTCACGAGTATCTACGAGATCTTGATCTAAAATATAAAATTATTCACTTATTAGCATATATTTCATTTCCAATTCATTTTAATTCGTAAATATTAGATAGTAATATTTAAAGACCCTTTTTTTTTAAAAAAAACCATATTTAATTCGTAAATATTAGATAATAATATTTACGAACTTACTCGCCGAATTTGGTGCACTCAAAATCACTATTTCTAACACCACTGAAAAATTGGGCTGTTACACTTTGAGGTTGAATATAATTTCAAAAATATATTATAATATAAAAGGAAAGGAAAATAATTTTAAGAAGAATGTAAAGAATTAATTCAATTTCTTTTATAAAATAATAATTAAATAATTAATTTTTAGATTAGAGTTAGTTTGTCCAAAAAGTATATTTCATTTATTCAAAATAATATTTTAATAAATTATATTAATAGTTATATATTTTGTAATTTTAAAAATGATTACTAAATATGGATTAAACCTCCATCCAATTATATTCTATTCAAGATTCAACCTATATGAATTGAATAATAAGTGGTTGAAAGAAGTCAAGTAGAATTTTTTCCTAAGTATTTGGACGAAGTTCAAAATCTTGAATCACTCCTACTGGGATGATTTTCTCTGAATGCCATATTAGTTCAAATAGAATTAATCTAAAACCACAAAACAGATGAAAGCAAATTTTGTTAATAAATAAAACCGTAGGAATTGGACTTATCGAACTCAACTGGCAGTCAAGTAGTTAAACATATATGTTGATTTGGTTGGCAACGGAGCTGGTCGGTTCACCCCATTTAGGATAGGGCAAATAGCTAATCGTTTTGGTTGCCAGAGTACGGAGAAAAGTGAGTTTTCCCATGGAGGGGATGAGAGAAAGATGGAAAGAAAAATAAAGGGTAAACTATAGAATTAGTCTCTCAACTATCAGCATGAATTTGATCTGGCCACCCAACTATGAAAATTTCAATTTAGTCATTAATATTTTAGATCATTTCTATTTTGGTCACTCTCCATTAAATGGTTAATGAAAGTGATGATGTGGTCTTTTTTTAACTGGTATAATAACACATTCAGTCCATAATACTTACATATTCTATCAATTTGATCCTAATTCTAAATAATTTAATAATTTAACCCTCCATATTTACAAATTTTATCATTTTCATCATCAAACACATATAATTAAACATAAATTATATATTATTGAAAAGTACAAAATATAATATTATTTATATATAATTTATATAAACAATATTATATGTGTTTATATTTAATTATAATTATAAGGCTCATATGCATTTAGCCCCCTAAACTTGACACATTCTCCCAAGTTGATACTTATGATTTTTTTTTGTCCTAAGTTGGCACATGAATTTTCATTCTATCAAAGGTTTGGGTACTTTTCTAGTTGAAATAAACTTCTCTAATTCAACAAGTGTTCTACCTTCACTCTCTATAAATAGATGGCACTGATATAGCTATTTATACAACTTTCAGATATCATTATTCTGCTAAAAAATAGAGAGACTTATATTCTCTAAGAATTAAATATATTTTTTGAAATAATGATTCTGTCAGTTTCTATTTGAGAAGAGAATTTTTTATTTCACCCAAAAAGAAAAGAAAATTATTTCTAGTTTTTGTGTTTGATTCGATTTGACCGAATCCACACTCGAGGCAAATAGTGATATGAAAATAGTGAAGAAGATTGTTTGGTTGAAAGCCGAGAATGAAAAGTGTCAGTCTATCCGAAAACACAGATACGATTTCAATCCAGGGCTTATTGCTATAAATATCACAATCTGGGTTAGTTTTCAAAAAAAAAAAAAATTTGTTGTGTAAGAAAATCGTTTTCAAATCAAATTTTTTTCAACAAATTGGTATTAGAGCTACAGTTGTGCATAGTTTATAGTGTAAACCAAAACCGAATTTTTCTCTCTTTTTTCATGAATGATTATATTTGATAAGATGTGACATTCTTGTAACTGTATGCATGTTTAGGGGAATGTATGCAAATGAATGTATCCGATTATTTTATTATTATGGATGATAAAATAATTTTGCAAAAGTTGTAATTTCTAGAAATTTAATTGTAATTTATTATTATCCCAGACATGTATATTTTAGACCATGGATTATCATCTCCATGCAAGGTTTTATTTTATTATTTATTTAGAATAAAATATGTGAGTCGGAAACGGGTATAAGAATTTTGTAACCTATTTTTCTCCGGAAAAACCTGAAAAATTGAGACATATCCAAACCAATCGAGACAACTGGAAGCACAAAAATATATAGACTTTTTTATGCCCTTTTTAACTCAAATTCATGCAGTTTCGTTGTAATTCTTGTCGAAAAATATAATATAATTATAAAATAATTAAATTGTAATTAAATTATTAACATATTGAATTCTAATTAATTTTATAATAAATTTTCATAAATTTTGATCTATTTTTGACAGATTTGTACAAATGGTGAAAATTGGCTCGGCATGCACTACTAGGAGTTCAAAATCGTGAAGCGATTTTTGAAGCATTGATGAGAATTAGTTTTTTAGCCTAATACGGTCCAAATGATGAATATTAATACATAATATAATTAATTGTAATTTTAATCCAATTTATTTTGGGTTAAATAATTATTATTAATTATTATGGAAAGGAGGTCCAATTGTGCTAAACCAAAAGACTGATCCAACCGAGCAAACGGGCTGCCCAAAACCGTCCAACATGCTGACCCAATCAGCTCCAATTAGCTGATTTATTGACTTGCAAATCAGCCTTTGAAGTCTCCTTGAAATCGCATTCAAACCCCTCCACTTTCTGTGCTTTTAAAGATTTTCCCCAAGCGAAATTTAACAAAGTTTGAAACATTCAAACTTTGCTACATGTGTGGCTGGCCAAGGGGAGGATATGACTGCTGATTTTTTGTTATTTTTAGCAGAAAATCCGACCTATAAACACCCCCTTCAACTATTCATTCAACACACCTCTCATCTCACACATCTCTCTCTCTTTCACTCACTTTCTCTCCTTCATTTCCCATTTTTTCCCTTCCACTTCCCTTGCCGATTTCCCTTTTGGAAAAGAGTCCTTCAACCACCTTGGGTAGTAGCATTCAAGTGCTTATAGAAGCCTTGGTTCAACAAGAATGGGAGAAGAAGGAGGAGCGGAGCAAATTAGTCAAGCTTTGGAGAAACACCGGATTTGATTCTAGTTTCCTATCATTTAACTTTTATTGTTGTTGTTATGAACATGTCTATGAATATTTTTTATGTTGTTATTCTAAATTTAATTAACATGGTTTAAATATAATTCATGTTAGGTTGATTGCATTTAATCTACTTAAGTTATTAAAATCATGTTCGTGTTGTTATAGGTCTTGGTAAATTGTTTGATTAAGTAAAACCATGATTATGTTACACTTGCATTATAATTGTAAGGTAACTAATGAATTAATTATTAATCATGTTTAAATTGTAATTAATTGGCATAATACTTAATCAGTGCATGTTTAATCTTCTAAGGTAGCCGAGGGTTAAATTAGCGATGGTATTAAACGATACATTAGCCTTGCATAACTTGCTTATTTAATGTAGGAATATATTGTTACCTCACTTAATCTTTTATTTGATTATTTAATTTGATTAATTGTTTGAATTGACATAATGATATGTTCAAGAGATTAGTTAATTTAGTAAGTTTATATGTCCTATAGTTAACAAATTACCAAGTTGTCGTGAATTTATTCATAACAACATGAACATTGTTTTGGTAATACTAAGTTAATAAATGTAATTAATCTAACACAGTTATGTCATCTTGATTAAAACCTTCTTTTGAAATCATGCATTAGAACTTTTATTTTATTTTATTTTACTTAGTTAAATTTTAGTTTTTAATCACTTCCTCAAAATCAAAATATTTTTAATCACCAAAGTGTTTGAATTTCATTTCATAAATAATTTTCTTAAACAGTCTCTATGGGTATGATAACTCGACATTTACTTGTCACTTTATTACTTGTTGCGATTGTGTACACTTGCACATTTCCATCGTTCCAACAATGCAAAACCAACTTAGCTAAATCGAGAAGTGGCCGACGATGACCAACAGGGTCCGGTGGTGGTCCAACGGCGGCCCGGAGGAGGCCGACGATGGTTAGTGGTCGGTGGCGATGACCTGAAAACAACTAATGAAAGATGGCAATAAGAAAATGAACCAGTACCGCAGCAAAAGTTCGTGGTGGCAAAATTGAAGACGTAAAGTATGCTTTGGGGTGAATTTTGTAATTTTTCAATTTTTATTTTCCTAGGATGAAATCATGGAAACTTTGGTTAGTTAGAGTCATTTAATTTTATGCTTTTAAATTTATGAGATAACCATGATGATGATTATATGACTGCGAATGTATGTTGATACATATATGAGATAGGCATACCATATCGATTAGGGAGAATGCCACACGTACTTGTTATGCATATTTTGATCATTCATGATTGAAATGGGAAATTAAAAACCTTGCTTGTTTTTAAAATATTGAGTGGGAGAAGGTCCCTAAATAAGACCTACGGCCTCCATCAATGGTCTCTTATGATGACATAAAACAGACTTGCCCCAAGGTAGATGTTATCATCTAGATTTCACTGAGGAGACTTTCTAAAAGTAAACAAAATTTTCTTATAATCGTATGATAGTTGGATCGGCCTCTAAGGTAAGTATTACCATGCGATATATCAAGAAATTTTGTCTTCAAAAAGGACAACTAGTCACAACATGCTACTCGGTGAGATGGTCCCAAGATCGCTCATTTGTGGTGCATGATGTGATAGGTGTTGAGTTAATGGTTATAGGCTCAAGATCTTTTAGTTAAGTAACTCCTTAAAGAGCTTTTCTTAAGTTAGAATGATGGCCAAATGTTGTACAATTCTTAGTACGTGTGAATGCCTAAGGAATTAGGTTCATGTACCAATTGGATGGAAATCCATGTTCTTACTAGTTGATCATGATCACCCCAAGGTGTAACACCCCACGCCCGACCTGATCGGATCTGGGTATGAAGCACCAGGGGTCAACTCGTAGGAAAGCACACCATTCCTCCTTTGTAAAATAACTATCTATTTTGACGAGTACCTTTTTTCCAACACGATATTTCGTTAAATTAAGACTACATTTATTTGAAAGAAAATTTTATATTGGTACCTTGCCACCCTTAAAGATTTAAAGATACAAGAAACAGCCTTTGGCGGCAGCTTAAACATCATTCATATATTATAATTAATGAAAAGCCAATGAGGCTAATGATCAACATTTGAAGATTTTAAAATAATGTTTCTAGTACAAATTAATGGCTTTAAAATGGTGGCATCTAACAATCGTCCTAGCACCCCCAACAAATACATGTTACCTATGAAAATAAGAAGGCTCACAAATGGCCGCAAATCTGGCTATATCCCTTCAAGCACTACACTCAGCTTAATAACCTGAAAGTAAAAAGAAACTGAGAAAGTTTCTGAGATCTTAGTGAGTTCCTAGGGGAATTAAATCCCAGCATAATTACTATCAGACATTAAGAAATGGGACTCAAGCTAACAAACTAGTTCACCAAATTTGGAGGATACATCCCTCTGATCCGCAGATCAGCTGGTGGATCAACTTAGCCTATCGGTGGATATCACTGGTTTCTAAACTCATATATGACAGCCATGGGCACCATTGCTCCGTCGATACGCCACTTGCCCAGACTACCCTTTTTTTAATGACTAACTTACTATTTACTTTTTATGCAATGTGCACTACCATGTGCACCTTTTCTCACATACTCCCTTGTGCTAGCTTCTGATCCTAGTTTCAAGGAACCAATTTTTATTGTATCTTCATATTCGACCATCAGAGCTATTTAACAAACATCACCTCTGTATCTGTAACAGCCCAACTTAGGGTCTAGTCAGAATAGTGGTGCGAGACCACAAATTTGAAGAAGAAATTTGTGTTTAAATGATTTTATAAGGCTTATGAGGTATTTGCATGATAGTGTGAAAATTTCATGAAGGAATTTTATTAATTAGTGAATAAGTTGTCCATTGGGACTAAATTGCAAGGATTAGAAAATATGAGATTTTAGAAGATTTAAGTATGAAATAGAATTATAAAAATTATTAGAGGTCCTTATTTAGCAATTAAACCATTATATGTTAAGATGGACAAAAATGGACATAGGAAGAAAAAAATCTCAAAAAAGAGTCATGAAGGGCATTTTTGTCAATTGGTAAATTAAAGAATTAAAAGGGAAAATAAGTCAAAATTTGTGTTCATCTTCTCCATGCTAGCCGAAAATTTCAAGGGCACCATAGCTAGGGTTTCCTCATCTTCCAAGCTTGATAGTAAGTGCATCCTAGCCCCGTTTTTAATGTTCTTCGTGTTTTTGAGATCCTCGTAGCTCGATTTAGCTATTTCTAGCTATATTTTGAGCTAGGGTTTATGTTCAAAGATTTAACCATGTATGACATGCATGTATTTTGATGTTTTATGGAAGAATATGAAAGCTTGATGCAAGATAAACATCTTTTTTCTAAGTAATTTTCATGAAAAATGCATAAAAGGACCAAATTGTAAAAGTTGTAGAAATGGTCATACATGAGTGAAATAGTGGAAATTAAATGTTGTTATAGTTGAGAATGAGATTCAGTTAGCCTTGAAATGAAAGAAAGTTGAATGAAAATCATTTTACGAGCCTAGGGGCAAAAGTGTAATTATGATAAAGTTTAGGGGCAAAAATGTAATTTTTCCAAAGTATGAAATATGAGTCAATTTATTCAATGTAAGTATTAAACAAGTTAAATTGTTATTATAGATCAAGAAACACGAAGCCCGGATTGAAACCGAGGCAAGAACAAAGTCGTGGACTAAAGTTGCACATCTACACATATTTTCGAGTACCGAGGTAAGTTTGTATGAATTTAAGGCTACATATACTTTTATGATTAAATTACTTACTATGTTGTATAATGTACATTATTTTCATGAAGTTGATTACTAATGCCTAATAAGAAATTCTATGAAAACAAGTAAGTAGAAGTCCCGGTTGAAGATTCGGAATAACGAGGATACTTATGTCACTACATGAGATAATGAAAGCCTGTGTAAGACCTTGTCTTGGACATGGCATCGGCACTCAAGGAATGTAGGTCTCGTATAAGACCATGTCTAGGACATGGCATCGGCACCGAACGTAGATCCTGTGTAAGACCATGTCTAGGACATGGCGTCAGCATCGAATAAGGAAGGTCTCATGTAAGACCATGTCTGGGACATGGCGTCCATACCATACAAGGAAGGTCTCGTATAAGACCATGTCTGGGACATGGCTTTGGCACTAAAGGAAGATCTCGTGTAAGACCATATCTGGGACATGGCATCGACATCGAGTTAAAAGATCCCATGTAAGACCATATCTGGGATATGGCATCGACATCATGAGGTGATCCCATGTAAGACCATATCTGGGATATGGCATTGGTATCGAGACACATGTTTAGTGAGATTGAGAATCCTCTAATATTTCGAGTAATTCACGAACAAAAGAGCTGAGTATGAAAGAGGTAACATAAAAGCTAAGCAAGTAAAGATAGTAATAAGTTAAGTTATTCAAGGTTTATAAGGAGCTTTATTTAAATCAAGAAAGATGAAGATTTGAGTTATGTTACATTAGTGAAAGTGCTAATCTATGTGATTAAATGATACATGTACCATGATTAAAACACGAGTATGAAAGTAATATGTAATATGTGATGAGTAAGAGTAAGCATGAGTAAGTAAGCTTAAGCATTTGAGATTTATGTGTTCTTGTTTCATGATGGATCAATTTATTATGAGCAAATATGTTGCTATATGAATTGTCATGCAAACTTACTAAGCTATATGCTTACTTCTTTCTTTTCTTTCTTCCTTGTAGTTTCGCCAAGCTAGCTTGGGGATATGATAAACTATAATATATACATATTTTAATCCCACATTTAGCATACGTTTGGATGATTTATTCCCTGAATTGTGGAATTTGGTGCTCCTAATCCTTTAATTTAATGGTTTATACTTAGGAGAGCACCGAAGGATGAAAAGAACGAGAAACGGGCCAAAAAAAGAGAAAATGGGCCAAAGTATGAAATGCACATGGCTTGGGCCCATGCCACACGTCCGTGCCTCTTTAGCAGACCCGACCACAGCCTGGATTCGATTCACACGGCTGTGCTACACGGGCGTGTCCCTGACGTGACCTGTTTTAATTCTATTTGGAATAGGGTACTTAGAGGCAAAGAAAGACATTCCAAAGGCCTATATAAACACCCTAGAGGCCAACCTTCAAAGGGGGTTGAGGTAGGCTGAGGAGCCAAGCCAGAGAGGCCATAATTGTGGGATTTACTTGAAAAAAGCCAGTTGATTCATCTCAAGAAGCCGGAATCATACTCAAGACGGAAGATCTTCCCTTCAATTTCCTTCAGGGGGTTTTAGGGTTTTTCATATGTTTTGTTTTATGTTTTCTTCTGAGATGTATTCTTTTATGATTATGAACTAAACCCCTCAAATACCTGAGGGGGATGAAACCTAAGACGGATCTTGTTATTGTTTTCTGAGCTATATGATAAATACTTGATTTGTTCTTAATTATGTGTTCTTAATTCTTGTCTTGATATTTCAGGATATTGATTCAAGTATTGATGTGCTTAGGCAGTGGAGGAATATTCCCTGCTTAAGAGTAGATCTAACATAATTAAACGGAGTTGATCGCAACCCTAGAGATAGGATGACGAAAATCTGTCGGATTAGGGTCAAACCTAATATGGAAGTCCATAGATCGAGTTAATGCAATTCTAGGGGTTTTAATTAGAAAGAGATTTCAATTAGGGAATCCTACGGATCAAGCCAAGTGAATAAATCAGCTGGTTCAGAGTTAAATAACAAGTGAAGTCTAGGTGGATTCTTCCTCGGGTATTGTCTTAATAAATTAGTTTTTCCTACAAGTATTTCCCCAATCCATTCTTTGTGTCTTAGCATCTTTTCCTTAGTAATTAGTTAAATAAATATTAATCACTTTTATTTTAGGCTAGATAATAAAAAGAAAGCTTGTATTAGTACTTTTGGTTCCCTTGGGTTAGACAATCCGGTCTTGCCACTAAACTATACTACAGTTCGATAGGTGCGCTTGCCTCAATCGTGGTGATAGTTAATTTCTAGGCTCGATCATTCATTATATAAATTTTAAGACTTTCCCACCACCATCAGGATTATAGACGTCGGAGCTCGGGTCACACTATCAATCATTATTTTGGTAGAGTCAAGTTGTTTTATTTTAAGTATGGCATGTATAGGAATTATGTCATTTTGAGTTATATCATATTGGGAGCAAAAGTGTTGGCTATTAAGGTTACCATCCTTTTTGTATATAGCTAAAGAAATTGGATAATATTTGTTAAGTTTCATATCTTATTGATGATGAGTTTTATGAATTCTACAAGTGATGTTCCAAAGGTTATTCATAGTGTATAAAGGTCATGTTATGAATTACTTGAGTTGGTATAAGTGTGTTGATGATTCAGGGTGACAATTGGATTGGAAAATAGCCTCTAAGTGTCCACACGGGTAGACACACGGGTATGTGTCTAGGCCGTGTGTGACACACGGTCAACCTTTTTGGGTGTGTTAATAGGTCGTGTGTCCCCTGCATTTAATAACGAGAATTCAATTCGTCACACGGGCCAGCACACGGGCGTGTGCTTAGGCCGTGTGCTCCTTAAGGGGTTGCTGACGTCATAAACAGAATACCCCTAGTTTTCACACACGGGTGAGGACACGGGTGTGTCTAGGCCGTGTGAAGTACACAGGCCATTGACACGAGCTTGTGTTCGGCCGTGTGGAAACCCCTGTACGTTCGAAATAAAATAAATCCTACACAGGCTAGGGACATGGGCGTGTGCGACCACACGGCCTGCCCACACGGGCGTGTCCCAAGCCACACGGGCGTGTGACCCCTATTTAGGCAAAATTTTTCCAAGAGTGTAAAAGTTTCCGGGTGAATTCCGAAACCTTCCGGATGTATGTTTAAGGCCTCGTAGGCCCAAGATATTTATGTTATGACTAAGAAGAAGAAGTTTTAAGTTGGAAGGAAATTTATAGCCCAATACTTCATGTTCAAGTAAGGTTAAGTTCGGTAATGCCTCGTATCCTGTCCCGGCGTTGGACACGGGTAAAGGGTGTTACCATATCCCCCTAACTTCCCTCTTTATTTGAACACATATGTGTTCCCCTGTAAGGTCGGGTTCTCACTAGTGACGGTTTGCATCAAAGTGTCATACTGGAGAGAAACATTTTATCCTGTGTCTTCTTTATCATTATACATAACATCTCTTCGTTTCTTCCTTACACCAGTTTGGATACGAAGCTTGTGCACCAAGGAAGGAGTATTCATACCATGTATATACCATGTTTTCTGAGTATGTTTAATCATAAATAACCTTGCATGCACTGACTCTTTGAATATGTTTCCTTAAACACGAACAACAGAGACAAAGGGCAAAGCCACTTACCTGAGTGTATAGTGATAATGATGAAACAAATTAACACAGATACAAGACACAAGTTACAAAGGAACTCACTAGAATACTTTAATTAGAGCTTTGTCTACTCTACTAGTTACTTCCTTTTAATACTAAGACCTTCTCCCATTTCTTTAGCTAAACTAATAAAATAATTTCTCTAAACATAAAAAATGACCAAAACTTTACGATATAGCAAGAATCTATAAACATGCAAACAATTTCAAGATAGAAGTTTCCTTCTTATCCAGTATTCAAAGAAATCCTACCAAACCTCTCTTACATTAGTTCCTATATATATGGTAAAGCTTAAGGGAAGGTTTAAGAATTTAGTTGTTGACAACTAATATAGAAGCTCTCCTAAGCTTTAACAGTCAACACCTTCGTTAGTAAAGAAGAACTCTCCTGGTTTCTTAGATGATAACAAAGTATAGTAGAGAAGATGAATCAGAAACCTTCTCTCCACTATCACGCTATCCTATTTATATATCTTTCACATCCAAATCCATATTACGATTATCTTTAATCATTACTTGTTCTCACACACTTCCACGAATTAATCATATCCTAAGAGGCTCTCTAAGTGTACTAATTAATGACATGTTGCCTCTACTTGGATGCTAGGTGACTTAAACGTTTCCAACAAGCTATTATACTTACTTTAGCAGTGACACAAAAACACGAGTGATAATCTTATTAGCGGGAAAGTCTGCTTCACAAGGTTCTCACCCCAATCAAGAACTTGCCACGCCGCGAAGTGGAACTCCACAATGTTGGCAAAGTTTTATGAAGCACTTCACTACGAAGTTACCATCTTCAACCAGTCTAATTCTCGCGACTTAGGTTGTCTTCACCGGCGTAGTCTCTTAAACCGGACCAACTCGCCAACTAGGGTGTGACAACTCTCCCACCCTTAAAAAAATTTTGTCCTCAAAATTTTGTGCCTACAAAAAGATGCAGATATTGCTCTCTCATTGAGCTTTCCCTCTCCCACGTGGCCTTTTCAACTTTATGGTTCAACCATAGAACTTTGACCAAGGGAATTACTTTATTCCTGAGTGTTTTTATTTTTCTTTCCAAAAGACAAACATGTAACACCCCTAACCCGAATCCGCAGCCGAAACAGGGTTACGAAGTAATACCAAAATTTACAAAAACAAATAACAAACATTTCATAATTTTTTAGTATTCATATCAGATTCCAAACAAATTTCATCATATAGTCTCTTACATGAGCCCTCGAGGCCCAAATCGCGCATTAGAATTAGGTCGAGACTAAACCGGGTACTCAGAAAGTTTTTCATGAAATTTCAAAAATTTTCCTAGGTGCAGGGGTCACACCCCTGTGTAGACAAGCCGTCACGCTCATGTCTTAGGCTGTGTAACTCTCTAACTTGGGTCACACGGCCAAGTCACATGCTTGTGTGCTAAGCTGTGTATAGGTGCAGGGGTTACACGGCCAAGCCACACGCCCGTGTGCCAGGCCGTGTGATCAATTCTGAGCATTTTGTTGTGACATTTTAAAGATGTAGGGGACACACGGCCATATCAGACGCCCATGTGCTAGGCCGTGTGTCACACACGGCTTAGACACACACCCGTGTGGACAAAGACAGGCTTTTTTCAAAGCCACATTTCTCACCTCAAATTGTCATCCACCTATACCAACACTTGAACATATTCACATTTAATATAGGTCATTTAAACCAACTTAAAATCCAAGTCATATACATGATATTATACCTCATGTAACACCCTTAACCCGTATCCATCGCCGGAATAGGGTTACAGGCATTCCAGAACCAATACAAATCAATGCACTCTATCAGAACTATTACTGAGTAACTTGCATACCAATTCATATTATCATAAAATAAAATAAAATTTCCATCAAAACTCAATTCATTGACATGCATATTAATACTAATATCATTCACATCACTTAGTATCTACTTACAACCTATAAGCAAGTCACTATTCACAAATTCACTTTTTGGTACAATAACCGAATAGGTGATTGATACTCAACATTATATATAATCAATCAATGTCCACAAAACATTCACGCATATATCATTATTGTGCATATGTTACACTTTCGATCGTGTATACTTTATAATTCCATATCACATAAAATTATTTGATCAAATTAACTACTTAACATACATTAGAACATACCATAGTTACAAGTTTCAAATCAAGTCATTATCTAGTAAAGACTTATCGCATTAGGCAAAAATCATATCATAAACATAACATGAAATCATGAGCACATCTTAGCTAAATATTACATTCAAACTTCTACCATTCATTTCTCATGGCCAAACACCTTAATGAACACCCAAAGAAATAATTCAAATTATCCCATAAGATAAAAGTAATGGTCGAATATATGTACAAAGTAGTACACATCCAATAATCTAAATCAATGAACATTTTCATTAAGAGGATACTTCACTTATCAAGACTCCCATACCATATTTCATAGGTCAATATAATATAAACATATGCCCATCAGTTATCATAGACTAGTGTCAATACATGTGCACATAAACCCCTTTGAATTATTTTATAACATAAAATATATCTATTATGTATATAAACTACCCTAAACTAGCCTTATATTTTTTTCATGATTTAGCCTTTTTAAAACATGCTTAAATCTAACCTAAAATGCGCATACACTTACATCATATTAAGCGAAAATTTAAAACAACAAACTCATACGAATATAGCCATTTTCGCATGGCATTTGTATATACATTCACAAAATAACATTTGAGACAACTCCAAGATAGTTAGCCTATACATGCCATAGTATTTAAAATCATTCTCAAAAAGGGTACCAAAATAGTTGACAGTGTGTTTGACTTCGACAAGGATCCCCGAGCTCGAGCTTCCACCTTTAAAAATCTAAGATACAATTACAATAATAACACCCGAGTAAGCCATTATAGCTTAGTAAGTTTTAAACAATCTATAAAGTATTAGCCAATTTATTCAAATTTGACTTAAATCCAAAAATGATAAGCATATATTTAATAATTCATCTTGAAAAGAAAATAATTCATGAATCAAACTATTAACTCTCATTCCTTATCTCGAATACATTTGTAACACACTTCCATACTTAGTCATTATCATAGATTTAAAATCTAAACCTTAACACAAGGTCAATAACATACTACCTCATAAAATCAAATTATACCAATAAGCTATTCAATATTTCCTTTCTTTAACAAGTATAATTCGTACTCACCCAAACATTCAAATTTATAAATGAGATGAAATTATACCTTTCTTTCAAATCATACTACATATATACACATTTACCTTTATATTGAAAATTAAAATAATAAAATCTCACAGAACCAACTTACCGTTCTCACCTTTTTGATATTTAAATTAGTCTCACACTTAGTGCCCCACATCTAGTTTCACACACTTAGTGCCCGGATTTCATATTTATTTTCCTTAGTGCTTATCAACCGATATCGCTCACATAGAGATCGGTATATTAATGAATCGCACACTTAGTGCATTACAATCGATATCGCTCACATAGAGCTCGGTATAATAATGAATCGCACACTCAGTGCCACCAACCCATGTTTGCCTCATAAAGAAATTCCATATATTCAAACCATTAATTCATGTATACACATAAAATTAACTAGGTTTCACAATTAACTCAATTAATCACAAACATATATAAATACATCGTATTCGGCTTACTCTTTCTATACCTTTAACACCTAATCATCATTTTCATATAACCATCTTTCATAACATTTTTGGCATACAACCATTCATTATTGCTATATAAGCTTGATCAACAACTCGATTAAATCAATTACCACATTCGGCTTTCTCATGATACATTTTTATCTTATATTCGACAATAAGCAATTTAATTTGCTTTAATTCTTTCAACATACACACATTATACAAAATAATAAATCAAATAAATCCAATTGTTTAAAACTTACCTCAGAAATTATCGAACTAAGGTTTCTCGGTTACTCGTTCAATTTCGCCTTTCCCCGATCTAAACTCTTTTCTTTAGGTTCTTGATCTAAATAAATTCAAATTAAAATCATTTATCACTTTTCTCATTCAATTAGAACCGAAAACATATAATTTAATAATTTATAATTTTACCCCTAATATTTGTAATTTCTTTCAATTTAGTCCCAAATACCAAACTCACAAATTACTCACAATTTAACCCCTATTCTTTAGGACCGAAACTTCACCCTCCCACTACAAGCCTATACAACTCACTTCTTTAACATTTCATTCTCTAAAAATTTTCCTTTTTACAAATTAATTCAAATCGCTTACTTCATCCAAGATTCATGAACACATTTACTAATCTATCACATATTTTTTTTCACATATCATCACCAAACATCATGAAAATCAAATTCTATCCATGGCATCTTACGAACATCACCCCAATTTATAAAATTTAAACATGGGCTAACTAAATTACATATCAACAACCTCAAAAATGTTAAAATTTTCAAAAACCAATTTCAATTACTTACCTAATTTGAGCATGCATAAATTGGGTGATTAAGAGCTCAAGCTCTTCTTCTCTCCTTTGTTTTTCGGTAATAACAAGAAAATATGAAGATGAAACCCCCCACTATCTCTTTTCATGTTTTATTATAATATGGTTTTCTCTTTCATTATTATAACACATAAAAAAATATAATAAACCAATTTTAAGTACTTGCCGTCCACTATTATTAGAAGAGGGTTAATTGCAACATAAAACCCCCTTAAATTAAAGACACATTAATATAACCCTTAATTCAAACAATTGACTAATTTCACCATTCTCACAATTAAATCCTTTTTCCTAAATTAAGCATACAAACGAGCAAATAAATTCACGAAATTTTAGCACATACTCAATCCCAAATATTTAACACGAAAAATAATATTAGAATATTTTTCCGACTCGAATTCATGGTCCCGAAACCACCGTTCCGATTAGGGTCGTAATTGGGCTATTACACCTCATATAACCAAGTATACAGATTTAATTAAATTACCATGTTCACTTATATACATATTTTATCAAATATGCTAACTTAATTCGATCATCAATATGCCAATATAATTTTTATCAATCAACCATTTCAAGCATATACCATACATGTCTATCACTAGCCATTCTAATGGCTAGTTATAACCCAAATATTTACATGCCAACATTGGCTAATTAACCTATACATGCCATTATAACCATAATTAATTTACCATATATACCAAGATGGGTCGATGGATAGTGTGAGTGATCTCCGCCAATGCTTCCAATCCAACGAGCTTCCTAATTACCATAGAACAGGGGAAAATAAAACAGAGTAAGCATATTATGCTTAGTAAGTTCGTATAACATGGCAATAAACTTACCATTCATTTAAATTCAATACAAACATACAAGGCATATTCAGTCAACTGAATCACGAGCCCTATAACACCCCTTACCCGTATTCCTTTTCGGAACTAGGTATGAGGCATTACCGGACTAATCTTGCTTGTACATACAACTGTGGGCTTAAAAAAAGTTCATTCATATGCATAGCATCCTTATCATGGGCCTACGGGGCCTTAAACATACACTCGGAAGGTTTTGGAATTAAACTGAAAACTTTTACGCACTTAGAAAATTCTTGCCTAAATAGGGGTCACACGCACATGTGATATGGGACACACCCGTGTGGGCAGGTCGTGCTATCACACACGCCCATGTCCCTAGACTGTGTGGAATTTATTTTCTAATTTGAACCTATAGGGGTTTTCACACGGTTGGACACATGCCCGTGTCCCTCACACGACCTCGACACACCCGTGTCATGGCCTGTGTGCCAAAACCATGGTATTTTGTTTATGATGTCATCACCACACTATGGTCACACGGCCAAGGCACACGCCCGTGTCCTTAGACCGTGTGTCGAATTAAATTCCTAATTTTAGGTGCAGACTTCACACGGCCTGGGCACATGCCCATGTCCATGGCCGTGCCTCTCACACGGCTGAGACACATGGCTGTGTCACTGCCCGTGTGTTTACTACTGAGCATACTGACTTGTACACCTAGCATACAAGGGGACACATGGCCGATCAACATGCCCATGGGGCTGACCGTGTAGCACACACGGCCTAGACACACGCCCGTGTGTCTACCCGTGTGGACATTAAAAAGGCTATATTTCAAGCCAAATGCCACCCTACATAGCAAACATACTTATACCAACTCATTTCAACATATCTCATGACCCTAAGGCACATCCAAGAACTCAAATCAAAGCATTCACACAAGCATAAACTTCATTATTTCATCATCATTGAATATATATAAACTTGACAAGTATTGGCCCAATTCCAATGACCATATACAAAATGAATTTGATAACATAAATAGCCAACACATTGGCTAACAAATATGACATAACAAAATACCCAAGTCCTATACATGCCGTACTCAAAATAAATCTAACTTTGTTATACCAAAGATATGTCGATAATGTGATTTCCGAACTCCGATGTCCCACAATCCTCGAGTTATCTTGGCAATACTACAAGGAAAGCAAAATGAGAGGGGTAAGCGTAAAGCTTAGTAAGTTTGCATGAAAATAAATAGCAACAATAAGCTCATAATGACATCAATCCATGGCATTAGATAACCACTCGAAGTCTTAAGCACTTTTCTATAACTTACTCGTACTTGTTCTTATCTAGTACATACCATGCCACATATTGTAACCATTCCTCGTGAATTACTCACGGGTACCTGTATTCACTCAATCACATAGCTTTAGTACTAATCTCATTTCTATCTCCGAACTTATCTATTTATCCCACTAAATTACTAGGGATATTTAAGTACGCATATTCATCGTCATTAAGATAAACTCGAAGCCAATGCCCCATCTCAAATGTGGTCTTACATGGGGTCACCTCTGAGTGCCGATGCCATATCTTGGATATGGTCTTATACAGAATCTCACATCAAGTATCAATGCCATATCCCGGATATGGTCTTACACGATTCTCCTATTCAATACCAAAGCCATACCTTGAATATGGTCTTATACGGAATCTCAATTCAATGCCGAGGCCATATCCCGGACATGGTCTTACACGAGACCTTATCCATCTCATGTCTCGATATAATATTCTCACATTTATTATAGTCCAACCGGAACTTCAACATCTCAACTTTTATCATCTTTCTCATTCAACACCATTACTCAATTTCATAGAATGTCATATATCATTACAATATCAAACATTCTCAAACATATTAGCATAAATGTTGAATTTATCACATACAAACTTACCTCGATTTCAAAATAGGCTAGATTATCGATCTAATCCGATACTTTGTTCTTTCCCCGGTCGAGGTTAATTCTTCATTCTTCTTGATCTATAATAGCAAATTAGCTCATTTAATTATCACATTAATAAATGCATTTCAATAATCCTGCTTTCACAAAATTACTATTTTGCCCTTAGACTTTTGCAAAATGACCATTTTACCCCTAGGCTCGAAAATCAATTCTAATCAAATTTCTCTCTTTAACGAGCCTAGATGAACATTTATTTCTCCTATGGCTACCATCAAAACTCAACATTTCACACATTTACTACATATTTTACAACCTTTACAAAAAGGTCCTTTTAGGTGTTTTCATGGCAACACCATTCACAAAAGTTGTTTATTAAACATCTATGACTCATTTTCTTCCATAAAAATGCAACAAACAACTTAAAAGCTCACATGACAAAACCCTAGACTTTTCACCATATTGCAAGATAGTCCCCTCTTTAGAAAGCTTAAGCTTTAGGGGTTCCAAAAGTACAATTATCATCAAGAAAAACCATTAAAATCACTTACTAGTAGGGTGAAGAGTTTGCTGAAATTTTTGAGCTTTAAAACCCCTATTTTGCTTGTGTTTTTCGATGGACGAAGATGAGTAAAGAGAAGGATATCATCTTTTCTTTATTTTAATATAAAACAATCAATTTAGTCACCAAATTCTTACAAACTTTGACTAATTTTGACTTTCTTGTCCCCTATGGCCGGCCAACCTTCATTTAAGGGGCTAATTGCCCTTTTAAGGCCTCCAATTAATATTCCATAGCTATTTGGCACCCTTAGCTTGAAATTTTGAACATTCACACTTTATGCGATTTAGTCCTTTTTCGCGATTAAGCATGAAATCGCTAAAAATTAAAGCACCAAAATTTTCATGCACCTATATAATCATGCTCTAACTCATAGAATAACATAAAAATAATTTTCTCTAACCTCAGATTAGTGGTTCCGAACCACTATTCCGACTACCCCCTAAATCGGGCTATTACAAGCCCTAACACATATCCTAATCACTCGTGTTAGTTATACATTCCACTATAACATCAAGAAACATATATGGACTCAACAATAATCAGATTTCCATATTCATATGCTTTTTACATCATGTATTCATGTAACATGTACAAATCATATCCCTGTATTTCAAGTTCAATTTCATAATAATTCATCTCAAGGTCAGATTATTCAATGTCGGAACTTTACTCATTAAATCATTCGAAATATCAATGTCACACAAATAGTACACTCAAGGTGTACAAATCTATAATCATGGATGAACGTATTCATCAAATAAATTCCATGTACAGATATCATCATATCATATTTCCATATATCATGTATCACCATTTTCATGTATTTTAGGTAGATACGTGTAATAATTCATTTCCTATTCATATCTTCTCATGTCAGGATTTTTACCCGTTAAATTTATTCAAAATATCAATGGATACACAGGTAGTACACTCGAGGTGTACAAATCAGGATTCGTTAATTCATATTTAGGGGTAGCCGTTAGGGCACATAACCAGGGAGCACACTCTCGAGCCACATATCAGGATGCTCAGATGAGCCATGTAACCATGTAACAGGACACTTATCCGGGCTAATCAGGAAACTCATAAGAGTTTTACTCAAGAAGCTCATAGAGCTTATCAGATATCTCTGAAGCGATACTTTTAGGAAGCACCGGATAAGGTAACAAACAGTTCAAGTGAGCTTAATAGGATGCTCATGAAGAGCAGCGTTTGTGTCTGCATTGTATGCAGGATCACAACCGATCGCATATCAGGACGCTCACAAAGAGTTGTGGTAGTGCGCAACGCATGCTAAATCACTATCGATCAGGATGTTCGCATGAACTATATAGCAGGATACTCGAGAGGGCTATATCAGGATTACTCGTCTGAGCTAAATCTCGTCTGCAACATATGTTGGACTATATTCATTGCGGGAAATCACCTATCCATCAATTTTCATTTATTCAAATGGGATTTAACATTTTTCAGGCATGTGATTATTTCATACATCTATAACATTCATGTAATTCAAATAAACACATTCCACATCCATTTCAAGCATAAAAGTAACATTTTTATCATTTATCATTTATCATTTATCATTTATCATTTATCGGGCTTTGTCGAATATGTTTTCAGTGTCATACATATATGATATTTATACAATTCACATACACAACAACTAATTCAAGCATATAAATATATACAAACTTAACTTTCAACGCATACCTCGTTCTAAATTTGGTCTATCCGGATCTATACGAGTAAATTTAACATCAATTTTATACAATTTAAACTCAATTCAGTCCAATTCACTTCTTAGGCAAAATTACCATTTTGCCCCTAAACTTTTAATTATAACGATTTCGTCCCTAGGCTCGGAAAATGAAATTCATGCAATTTAATCCTTGTTCCAAGCCTAGCTGATTTTTACATGTAACATTTATAGCCCATGTATTTCATAAAATTCAAAATTTTTCCATGATTTTTACAACTTTTCAATTTAGTCCCTAAATCATGTTTTCATCAAAATTCACGTTGTAAAAGTTGTTTATCTATCAACAACCTTTCATATTCTACCATAAATTTCAAAATTTCAGCATATTCATCCATGGAAAATTTTTCATACTTTGATAACTTTACAAATTAATCCCCAAAATAGCTAGATTAAGTTATCCCGATCTTAAAAATATAAAGATTACTAAAAATGAGACCTGGATACTTACCTAATTCGGCCAAGAAAGCTTGCTTTCTCTTTCCTAGTGTTTCCATGCAAAATATTTGGGGAAAATGATGATAAATGATGGTATTTTCATCTTTTTATCATTTATCATATTTATTTATCATCTTTCTAATTTTATCATTTTCTTTAATTTTATTTTCCATGGATGAATCATCATCCTTAACACTTAAGTATTTTTAATGGTCTAATTACCATATAAGGACCTCCAATTTAAATTTCTATAGCTATTTAATCCATTTAGCTATTAGAATCAACTTTTGCACTTTGTGCAATTTAGTCCTTTACCAAATTAAACATGTAATCGATTAAATTTCTTTACAAAATTTTCACACAATATTATTATCATATTGTAGATCATAAAATAGTATTAAAATAAATTTTCTTTTCGGACTCGGATCTGTGGTCCCGAAACCACTGTTCCGATTTTATTGAAAATGGGCTGTTACAAAACAAACTCTTGAAACATGTCGTGGATCTTGGACAATTCTAATGGAAAGGGTAGTTGATATGCTACTAGCCCAATACACTCCAAGATTTCGTATGGTCATATGAACCTTGGGCTAACTTTCCCCTTTAATCCAAAATGAATGATATTTTTCTAAGGTCAAACTTTTAGAAACACTTTATTGCCAACCTTATAAGATACATATTTTCTTCTTCTATCCCTATAAGCCTTTTGGCGGTATTGGGTAGTCTTTAAGTGGTTCTTGATGGCTGTCATTTTCTTTTCTGTTTCTTGAACTAGGTTTGAGCCAACAAGATTTCTCTCACTAAGCTCCATCCAACATATTGGTGATCAACACTTCTTCCTATACAACGCTTTAAAAGGTGACATGCCTAATTTGGCATGATAATTGTTATTATAGGCAAACTCTGTCAAGGGTAGATACTTCTCCCAATTCAACCCAAAATCAATCACAGAACTTCTGAGTATATCTTCCAGCACTTGGATCACCCTTTCTAATTTTCCATTAGTCTTTGGATGGAAGGCAATACTGAACCGAAACTTGGTTCCAAGATATGTATGCAATTGCTTCCAGGACCTTAATGTGAATCTAAGGTCTCGGTCAGACACAATTGAAGAAGGAATACAGTGCAAGTAAAATATTTTTGAAATGTATAGCTCATCCAACTTCTCTAATAAGTAGTTCGTTCGTACCCAAAATCAATCACAGAACTTCTGAGTATATCTTCCAGCACTTGGATCACCCTTTCTAATTTTCCATTAGTCTTTGGATGGAAGGCAATACTGAACCGAAACTTGGTTCCAAGATATGTATGCAATGCTTCCAGGACCTTAATGTGAATCTAAGGTCTCGGTCAGACACAATTGAAGAAGGAATACAGTGCAAGTAAAATATTTTTGAAATGTATAGCTCATCCAACTTCTCTAATAAGTAGTTCGTTCGTACTGCCATAAAGTGTGCTGATTTGGTTAATCGATCCACAATCACCCAAACAGAACTCTTCTTGGATGCACTGAGGGGCAAGCTTGAAAAACAATCCATCGTAATCCTGTTCCACTTCCATTTTGGGATCTCTAACGAACACAACTTACCCGAAGGAACATGATGTTTGGCCTTGACCTTTTGGTAGGTTAAGCATTTCATTACAAACTTTGGTATCTCCCTTTTTATTCTCGACCACCAAAAAAAATTCCTTAGATCCAGATACATCTTTACACTTCCTGGGTGAAGGGAATAGGGTCATTGGTGAACTTCTTTCATAATTTCTTGCCTTTTTTTTTCTTCATTGAAAACATACAATGTCACACTCAGTTTTCTCTATGTCCAAAAATTTAGAATAATTGGGGGTTTAAATTGAAATAAGCCATAAGTTGGCGGCTTCTATTAAAAAATTAAGAAAATTTAATGATTTATTTAGACATGGTTGAAATCCAATTTTGGTTCGGTTTGGTTGGAACTAACTAGTTCATTAGTGGTGGACAAAATGATTATCAATGGATGGTTTTTATACGATGGAAGACCATGTGTGAATGGCTATAAATAGTTGAGATGTGGGTACCCGGAGAGAAATCTTCTCACTTCTTTTTCATTTTCTTATCTTCTTAATCTTCTTCCTTGGGTTGCTTCAAAGAATAGATAGTAATTGGAAGCTCTGTATGGAGTGGTGATCATGAGGTTTGAGTAGAAAAAATAGAGCATCTAGCAAGCTGGTAAGGTTCTTAGTCCTTTTGTATACGTAAGATTAAGGAAATGAAGTTAAGGATTTTTAGAAACCTTTTTAAAGGTTCTACATGCTTCTGGAAAGCTGAGTTTTAAGTTGAGAATACTCAGTTTAACTTATGATTTTGGTTGTCATGCTTAGCTGCTAGGAGAATGAAAGCTCTAGTGTTCGAAAAAGCTAAGTTGATAAGGAAAAGAAGCATCTAGAGAGTTTCTATACTTCATTACTGGGATGTTGTATGACTAGCATGAATCTGTGTTAAGTCTAGAATGTGTTCTATAATTATGCATAATCTTTGTTGTTTGGAAATGCTTTGTTTGTATGAACATAAGTAGGTATATTGAGTATACTCAAGTATGGTAGTATGCATAGAATGATTGTAGTAATACATAGCTAAGTTTGGCGTGCTCTACATTATTACGTTTTGTGCTCATAGGCATGTGTCTGTATGCTTATAAATTGTGGAGTACAAAGGGAAGCTATTGGTGGGATAGATGAAGCTAGGATTTAGGAATGGGAATTTTTGTTAGATACTACCATACGATGTTGCTGGGTGCAAACCATGATGTGTGAAGCTCTACAACTTGCAGACGGGATAATGTGGTTTTTGAGCTTCAAGGTTAGAAATGGCGAACTAGAGGAATGGGTGAATAAATAAGAGAATGAAATTCTATTAAGATACTGCCATACGGTGTTGTTGAGTGCAAACTATATGTGCGAAGCTACGGACATTATGAAAGGGACACTACACTATTTGATCATCAAGGTTAGATATGAGATGAATAGATATTTATGAATACTAGGTTACATAGAGCACATTGCGACGACAATCAGTAGGCTATATGGGGAAACACCGTGAGGGCGATAAGGTCTTTTGGGGCAACACCTCAATGAGGCTTAAGGTATAAGACCATAGCTCTGCTATGGGAACCAATAGAGTCTGTCGGGATAGTAAACATGGGGATTAAAAGGTGTAAGAACATAGCTCAGCTATGGTAACCAATATAATCCATCGAGATAGTAAACACATGGATTATAAGGTGTAAGACCATAGCTCGGCTATGACAACCAATAGAGTCCGTCGGGGAAGTAAATATGGGGATTATAAGGTGTAAAACCATAGCTCAACTATGGCAACCAATAGAGACCACTAAGATATTAAACACGAGGTAGTTTGACAGGATGTTAGACGTGGGGTAAAAATGTGTAAGACTATGGCTTAGCTATGGCAACACGGAGAGTCCGCCAGGACATAAAACATGGGTTATTATGCGTAAGAACATAAATTGGCTATGACAACATATGTGGACTGCCAGGGCATTAAACGTGGGGTAGTCCTTTGGGACATTTAAAACGTGATAGACTGCCAAGACGGGAATTATAGAACATCACGAACATGAAAAAGGGGTTAGATGTAAATGCTAGTGTTGGCAAGCTATAGTTAGTAAGCGGATTCTGAAGAATCCATTGAATAAGGAATAGGTAGTAGAAATGAGAATAGTCCTCCAGAATAGTAGTCATGAAATTTGGTAGGGCATCTAGGTGTTAACCCAACAAGAATCAGACATGAGAATCGATGTGCCAGTAATGCCTGGTGTATCGACCTTTAAGAAACACCAGAAGGTGCTTAGAAGAATTTGGTAAGCTAGGGGTTCAATCACAAGAACCCTAGATAGTATATTGGGTAAAGAGGGATTAGTTAGAACCCATTGACAAGAAGAGGTACTAAGAAGGATAAACCCATTGATAGGAAGAGGTACTAAGAAGGATAATCTAGGTGACAGATATGTCTTTCAAGACTATTGTTCCTTTTTGAGGAAAATCTATGGTGAAAATATCCGCCATGGAAAAGTTCCATAAGGAACTGTCACTTAAGGGACACCGGGAATTAGAACGGGTATTCAAAAAATAGTTTGTCAGAAACTATATGTTCAATTTAGATGGATTTGTTACAGTCTAGAAGCAAGGTAACACAAATAAGGCGGACTGCAAGGATGTAATTCGCATAACATTTTTACCCAAGTATAGGGTAGAGGTAGAAGGATGAGATAGTGTAAGACTGCCAGTGTTAAGAGGGTCTCTTTGGGTGGCCTTATGAGATGAATAACAACATATACGCTCGAATCATCGAGGGACTTCGGGTTAGGATAAATTTAGATGGATGGTCAAGGTTAGTGATCTATCGTAATTCTGTGTAGCAAATTAAACTAGTTTTTACATTTAATGAGCTTAAATACACACATTTTCGTTATGTTTTAATTGAGTTTCTTTAGTTTTACTAATTTGGTGTGTCATTGAAAGGACCAAAAATAACCTATCCCTATGAAATAAAGAAAAGAATAGTATAAGGAAAGTAGGGTCAAATCCTCAGAGAATGGATTTCTACAACTTCTTATTCCTCGAAATCCTGGGCACAGTCGTGCCCAAGAAAAAAATGGCGTAACTGGAAAAAATAAAAAAAATAGAATTAAAAATATGGGCAAATTGAAATTGTATGAATTGAAAAGGAAATTGTAAAAAAAAATAGAATTGAGGAAAGAGATTCTTCGATTTAAGGGATTCCAGCCTTCAGTTATCTTTATCCTCCTTGGGTTCAATCCTATGCTTTTAGGTGATCCTTCTCATGACAGAATAAGCCAGATATAGTGGAAGAGGATGCTTACAACCAGCAGCTCCATTTAGAATTTTGGACTTACGATTTAGAAGAACCTAACTCTAGCCAACCGTCACTTTTGTGGGACCATCTTACACTAGATCATCATTTCTCAATGGTGAATGCCATGCCATTTTGTATCTTGAGCTCGAAATCCTCTGACACAGTAAGATGACGAACCAATTGTGCAACCTTCCCAAAACATACAAAGTGGTCGCCTTTGTAGAAGATGAAAATATCACTTTTGGAAGGACATGGACGGAAGCGTCAGTCCCGTAATGCAGAGAAACGATGAATACTCATTGAGAAGGCTAACTGCGGGTTCTAAGCCTTATGAACCTTTTTTTGGGGAATCTTGACAACCTTTGGCTAAATAAGTTTAGTGGTTCATGCTTTTCGAGAAAAAAGAAATAAATTTAATAAAATGGAATTTTATTAAAAAAATAAAAGGAACAAAAAGTTAAGAGCTTTAGGGAGAGGGAGTGTTTTACAGAAAAGATGAGTGAATATTTATGTCACTTCATCCCCTATTTGTAGTATACAGAAAACCTAGTTTGTTCCTATTTAAATCTAAAAGATAAATAAAGATAAAAGCTGAATTTAAATCTAAATAATAATCTTAACAACAATCCTAATAAAATTCAAATTTTAATAGATTCTTTTGTTTATAAGTCACTTCTTTGAAATTTTGCTCCCAAGACTTTCACACTTTGAATTTTCAGCACCATTTCTTTCCTATTTCGCATGGTAACCCATTTTGTCTTTAATTTCACATTTCACCCTCCAAATTTCCTTTTGCCTTTAATTTAGTCCCTATTAGATAAAAAACCATAAATAGCTCAAATTAGTAGGATCATACTCAAAATAAATATGTAATTAATACATAAAAATATGTTATTTTAGAGTATTATCATACTTACATTCAATAAAATATGCAAATTACGTCTTTTATTGAGGGAGAGATAACATATTTCAAGAGTGTGTAGGAGACCATTAGAAGGCATCTTGGGCCAATCCTAGAAGCTATGTCACAATATGAGAGATCCGATTTCGCAACATAGAGAGCAGAATGAAGAAAGTAAGAAACTTCCTTGTTACATTTTCTTCAAATTGTTACATTTTCTTCGATTTTTCTTGTTTTTGTGTGCTTGAGATTGAAGAAATACAAGTGATTGGTTAGAAGCATGTACATAGGTTACTTTTGTTTATGAATAAATTTGGCATGATAATAGGTGATTTCAAATTTTTTATTATTGGACTACTAAAGTTCTATATGTTACACTGTAAATAAGTATTAAGCCATCATTTGTACCAAGTGATATAGAAAATACAAGGAAACGAGCATGCTAGTATGAATGATGATAAATGGTTGAATTTGTGTTTGATTGGTTGGTTAAATTTGTGCATGTTGAGATATTTATGGATGACCTAAGGCATTGTTTGGAACACATCCAGAGCCAAAATGTTTTCCTAATTGCTTTTTCACCCTTAGTACCAATTTTTAAGCATGTTGACACTTCTTGATGAACCACATTACAAGCCACGACTATTAATATTTTGCTCGGATAATCAAAGTACTTGTATGATTTTTGATGGATCCCTATAGATGAGACCCTTAATACTTGTATATTTTGTAACATACTAAACTTAGATGTTTGTGGTCAAATGTGGTAAGTCAACTACCCATCATGTTGAAACTGTTAGTAAGCATGGAATGCCTAAGTCATATGCTTCAAAATCAATATTTGTATCATATTGGCCCAAGGGTCGTCATTTTTATTTATCATCTTTGTTTATGTTGATTGAGGACAAGCAATGACTTAAGTGTAGGCGAGTTTGATCTGTTGTAATTCAGTGTAGTAGATTAAACTAGTTTTCATATTTAAGGAGCTTAAATACATGCATTTTCATTATGTTTTAATTAAGTTTCTTTAGTTTTACTTACATTCAATAAAATGTGCAAATTGAGTCTTTTATTGACCTTAAGGGCCGAATGAGGCCTAATTCAATAAAATGTACTTCGTGAGGGTGCAGGAGACCATTAGAAGGCATATTGGGAAAATCTTGGAAGCTATGTCACAACATGGGAGATCTAATTTCACAACATAGAGAGCGGAATGAAGAAAGTAAGCAACTGCCTTTAATGTCACAACACAGGCTGAGGGTGTTGTGACATGCCTCTGAAGATAGCTGCAAGGGTGTAGACTGGCTATTATGTCGTGACACAGGTACTGGTGTGTTGTGACATCGACTCTATGACAAGAATAAAACATGAAGAAAAGGAGTTTTGGGCTGCACAATCAAACTTAAAGCTCAAGAACATAAGCTAACCTAGGGTTAAGAATGATGGCTACCTGAATACTATAAATAAACCCATTTGGCAACATTATGGACATGATTCCATTAATTTAGATTCCCTCTTTTAATTTAAGTTTTGTTTTCTTGCTTTCTTTAGGTTTTCATAGTTTTAGTGTATTTGTTCTTTGTTTCATAGTTTTAGTGTATTTGTTCTTTGTTTCTTTCAATAGTTTTGATTTATAAAGGAGATCAACTATTGTAGATTCGCGCTTAGTATCAATATCAATTATGCTGTTCTTAAACTCTCTATTTCAATCCATTCCCTATGATTAATTATTCCATCTATTCCATGTTGTTTATGAAAGCCATGAGGAACTAATCCTTTTACGGAGGATTAGCGAGTGGAAGCATGATCTCTTAACTGTTTTGTAGGGTTACTCAATGGATCAACTGTTTGGGAAAGGAAAAATGTGAAACAAACCCTAGGCCTGACAACTCCGAGAAGTCATCAAGGTAGGAATTAACCCAAAATTGGTATTGCCCATTCGTGAACACATTTACTTTATTCACTTTATTCTTTATATCTCTTGAAATTAAATTCTTTTATGTTATTTTATTTTATTTAAGAAACCCTAAAATTATCTCTTATTTTACTTTAGTACTATACCTAATTTTAAAAAGAATTAATTAGATCTTTAAGTGTTTAGGTTAAGATTTATTAAGTAATCGCCTCCCTTAGGTACAATCCTCGGATTACTCACCTACTTCATTGTAAAATCTATATTACAACTCAACCCGTATACTTTTGGATACTGTCTCATAATTCTTTGTTTTATTGCAGTATTTACGCTGTGGACGTTGGTTTGTTTGGAGGTGATCAAAATGACAGCTCGAAAACACTACAATCAGGTTTTTATTGGCCAACAATAAATAAAGACGCTTATGAATTCGCTCAAGGATGCGATAGGTGTCAGAGAATCGAAAATATATCTAAAAGGGATGAAATGTCGCAAACAGGAATAATTAAGGTCGAAGTGTTTGATGTGCGGGGAATTGGTTTCATGGGACCTTTTCCGAGTTCTTTCGGGAATCAATATATTCTCTTAGTTGTAGACCATGTCTCAAAATGGGTCGAAGCTGTCGCACTACCTACTAATGATGCAAAATTTGTAGTAAGATTCCTCAAGAAAAACATATTCGCCAGGTTTGGTACACCACGAGTCAGTGACGAAAGATCTCATTTTTGTAGTAAGTTGTTTAAAGCAGCATTAGCTAAGTACAATAGAAAGCATGGGATGAAAATGTCATATCATCCACAGGATAATGGGCAAGAAGAAGTATCTAATCAGGAGATAAAATAGATTTTAGAGAAAATGGTAAACCCAAGCCAAAAAGATTGTGCAGCCAAGTTAGACGATGCATTGTGGGCTTACAGAACAACATATAAGACTCCATTAGGCATGTCCCCATATAAGCTGGTTTATGGTAAGAACTGTCACTTATCGGTCGAATTGGAGAAGAATGCATATTAGGCGATGAAAGAATTAAATCTGTATCCTGATTTTGCTAAAAAAGAAAGAATATTCCAACTCCAAGATTTGGAAGAGTTCAGATTCATGGTTTACGAAAATACTAAGATTTATAAGGAAAGGAGTAGAATTTGACATGACGTAAAGATCATAAAGCAAGACTTTTTTCCAGTACAGAATGTACTACTATTCAACTCAAGGTTAAAATTATTCCCTGGAAAGCTTAAATCAATATGGACAAGTCCATATACAATACAGCAGGTAACCCCTCATGGGGCAATAGAGTTAATCGAAAAAGGGGGTCAAACCTTCCTTGTTAATAGTCAACGAGTAAAACATTATTTTAGACGGACTATTAATACTGTAGTGGAAGGACAAACATTGTAGTGTAGCACCCTTTGGGATTTCCAAGACATCAAGGGAAAACCAACAAACATGAAGGAAGATATGGAAAAAAAAGGTAACCCAACTAGTGTTTTCACAAAAAAACGAAGGAATCTGACCATCATGTCATGACACCATTCTAGAATGTCACGACAAAGAACAAAATTCTAATGCAGGAATATGCTCTCGACGTTGCGACATCACCTAGGGATGTCGCGACACCACTGCGTAACCCTATCTTCTAAACTAACTTAACTATTGACGTTTTTGTAGCTTAATTATATTAGGATTCTTGTTCTTTAATTTCTTAGTTAGTAGAACTAGATTATAACTCTTGAATAATTTATTCTTTCTATCTAATCTATAAATAGGACATATGGCCACCTTATGATATCATTAGAAAAGATCACATTGCAGGCAACTCTCTTTTCAGCAATAAAGGATAATTTGCAGATATAATAAGAATAGATAATCAAATGGCCAGTTTCAGTTCAAGAGCTTCAAGCCTAACTATCGAGTTTCAAGAATGTGACATGGATAAGTATTTGTGACAATTACAGCCATATATTTTTATTCAAGAATAGGGAGTTGACCCTTTAAAAAGGAATTGTAAAGGAATATGGTAAAATGCAACTGAAAGGGAATGGAAAAAATTATGTCTTCCAGCCGAATAACCCATAATAATTATTGTGATGCAAGAAATTTTTCTAGCAATAAAACAAAGGGAAACAACCAGACCATTCTACAAGATGCGTTCCTTTGTGAAGGTCAGGGAGCTTAATGTTCCGATAACGGAGATGGGTATTTGCCAAATTTATGATGCACCATATTATTATCATGATTATCTCTATAAAACAAATTTGAAGGAATTCAGAAACATTGATATAGAAGAAGTATTGAGATTCCTAATGGCAGGGAAAGAGATCTGGACATATCAAATAGGGACAAGAATGTAACACCCCTTACTCATATTCAATGCTGGAACCAGGTACGAGGCATACCAGACTTAACGTACTTTAACATACAACTTCGGGCTATCAAATTTCATTTCCAATATAAAATTTTTCAGTCACATTCATAACATTCTTATTATGGGCCTACGAGGCCTTACACATGTAAACGGAGGGCCTCGGAATCAAACCGAGATATTTTGTATACTTAGAAAAATTTTGCCTTACCAGGGGGACACGCCCGTGTGGTCACACACGCCCATGTCCCTAGACCGTGTGGAATTTATTTTCAATTCGAACCTACAGGGGTTTTCACACGGCCAGACACACACCCATGTCCTTGACCCGTGTCCTCTATACGGCCTAGACATGCCCGTGTCCTCACCCGTGTGTGAAAACTTGGGTATTCTATTTATGACATCAGCAACCTTATAAGGGGCACACGGCCTAGGCACAAGCCCGTGCGTCTAGCCTGTGGTCAACACTAACTTGCAACACTAACATGCAGGGGACACACGGCCTGGTCACACACCTATGGGACTGACGGTGCGTCACACACGGCCTAGACACACACCCGTGTTCCTACCCGTGTGGACAAGAACAAGGCTATTTGCCAAGCTCTTTTTATCACCCTAACTCATACAACATCAATCACATTCAACCATTTACCAAACAACTCAATCATGTATCATACACATCCATGAATAACCTCATATTTTCATATATTACTAACAATAAGCCATCAACTATGGCTATTTAAAAAGGTTCTTCTTTTAAGAAGCCAACACACTTGGCCAAAATATCAAGACATATCACTAAGCCCAGCCCCTATACATGCCATACACAAAATGCTAAGTCTAGATATACCGAGATGAGCTGATAGTGTGGATGATCTTCAAATTTTCTTCGTATCCCAAATTGGCTCTTTGACACTATAAAACAAGGGAAAAAGAAAGGGAGTAAGCTTTAAGCTTAGTAAGTTTACATGTAAACAATAAGCATCATCACATATGCTAATCAATCAATAACATCACATACTAGGAAAGAATAATTCACATTTCCATAATCATGCTTACTCATCTCATCTCGTACCACATTCCAATCACATAACAATTATATTGCTCACAATTACTTGTATACATTCCCTGCACTCACCACCACAAAGCAACATGAAACATTTACTTATACCATTTCTCAATGAACCCCTCGGAATAATACTATGTACTCAGTGGTTTCGCACACATCCCACCTTTAATCAATAATAGGGTGGTATCGCACATAGCCCACCAACAAGGGTAATTAAGGTGGTTTTGCACATAGCCCACCAAATGATAATATAAACGATGGTATCGCACACAACCCATCGCGAATAAGTAATAAGGTGGTATCACACACAGCCCACCAAAAAGAATGATTACGGTGGTATCGCACACAGCCCACCAATTAATCATTACGAATATTTTTCCGCACTTACATATCTATTCTGAGGTTCATACGAGAACTAATCACTATCTATCAATTTCAATCAATCTCAATCATAATTGATCTCATTGATAAAATGCACCAATAAGTAACAACATGTATTAAAGATGTATCATTTACATATAAACTTACCTCGGTGCAAAATGTGTTAATCGACGACTTAATTTGTAACCTTGCCTTTTCCCCGATCAAGGTTGTTTCCACGCCCTTCTTGATCAATAATAATAAAATTTACTCATTTAATCACTTTATAATTCATGATACATCAAAATTTCTACTTAGGCAAAAATGACCATTTTGCCCTTATACTTTGGCGAAATTACTATTTTGCCCCTAGGCTCGTAAATCATTTTTCATCACATTTTCTCATTACCCAAGCCTCGCTGAACATTTATTTCTCTCACAACAACTCACAAAACCAATTATTTCATGCATTTGTTACCAAATTACAACTTTTATAACTAAGTCCATTTTAGGTGTTTTTGTGGTAACACCTTTCACAAAAGTTGTTCCTTAACTCACTAACATTCATTTTCTTCCTTAAAAACTCAACAAACAACACAAACGCTCTCATGGAAAGTCCCTAAACTTTCAACCATCTTGCAAATTAGTCCCCTCATTAGCTAGCTTAAGCTTTGGGGGTTCCAAAAGTACAAAAATTCTCAAATAAAACCACCAAAATCACTTACTATCAAGGGTGAGAAGTTGTTAAAAATTTTTGGCTTCCAAAACCCTTCCTTAGCTGATATTTTTGGTTGGAAGAAAATGAATAAAATGGGTGAAATCATCCTTTCTTTATTTTATTTATTTCCTTCAATTCCATCCACCTAACCCAACCACTTGACCAATTTTGACTTCATTTTGTCCCCTATGGCCGGCCACCTATTCTCTATGGGTATAATTTCACTTTAAGGACCTCCAATTTGATATTCTATGGCTATTATACACCCCTAGCTTGTACAATAGAACTTTCACACTTTATGCGATTTAGTCATTTTTCCACAATTAAGCATACAATTGTTAAAATTAAAGCACCAAAATTTCCATACATCCTTATAATCATGCTATAACATATAAAGTAATATCAAAATAATTTTCTTCATCCTCGGATTAGAGGTCCTGAAACCACTATTCCGACTAGCCCCAAAATCAGGCTATTACAACTCTCCCCCCTTTAGAGATTTTCGTCCTCGAAAATATTACCGGTAAAAATGTTTGGGTATTGTTCCTTCATGGCTTCTTCTGGTTCCCATGTAGCCTCTTCCACATCGTGTTTTTGCCATAACACTTTTACTAAGGCTATGCTCTTGTTCCTCAACTGTTTAACCTCTCGAGCCAATATCTTAATTGGTTCCTCTTTATAAGTCATGTCCGGTCGTATTTCAATTTCTGTTGGAGGGATCACATGCGAAGGATCGGAACGATATCACCGCAACATCGATACATGAAACACGTTGTGTATTCTGTCTAACTCTGCTGGCAAAGCCAACCGATATGCTACTGGTCCAATCCTTTCAATAACCTCATACGGCCCTATAAATCGCGGACTTAATTTGCCCTTTCGACCAAATCCCAATATTTTTTTCCACGGGGATACTTTCAGAAATACTTTTTCACCCACTTGAAACTTGATTTCTTTCCTTTTTAAATCCGCGTATGACTTTTGTCGATCTGAAGCAGCTTTTAGACTATCACGGATTACTTTCACTTTCTCTTCGGTCTCTTTAACTAGATTGACTTAGTGAATTTGCTTCTCACTAAGCTCAGTCCAATACAAGGGAGTCCAACACTTGCGACCATATAAAGCTTTGTACGGTGCCATCCTTATACTTGACTGGTAACTGTTATTATAGGCAAACTCAACCAAAGGTAGATATTTTCCCAACTACCTTTGAACTCCAACACACAGCATCGGAGTATATCCTCAAGAACTTGAATCACTCGTTCAGATTGGCCATCGGTTTGAGGATGGAACGCAGTACTAAAATTCAACTTGTACCCAAGGCTTCCTGCAACTTCTTCCAAAACCTCGTGGTAAATCTCGGATCTCTATTCCAGATAATAGATACAGGCACTCCATGCAATCTCATCACCTCAGCAATATACAATACGACCAACTTATCAAATGAATAATCTACGCGCATCGGTATAAAGTGAGCCGACTTCGTTAATCTATCAACAATAACCCACATAGCTTCTTTCTTTCTCGGAGTCATAGGTAACCCCGTTACAAAATCCATGGTGATTCGATCTTATTTCCACTAGGGAACCATCACTGGCTAAAGCAATCTCGAAGGGACTTGATGCTCGGCTTTCATTTGTTGACAGATCAAACATTTTGTAACAAACTCAAAGATGTTTCTTGTCATACCCGGCCACCAATACAATTTCTTTAAATCATTGTACATTTTCGTACTGCCCGGATGTATTGACAAACAACTATTATGCGCTTCATGTAAAATTTTCCTGATCAACTCATCATCCTTAGGTACACAAATCCTGTCATGAAACATCAAACAACCATCTGAACTCACCCGAAAATCAAAGTCATTTCCGATTCACACTGAGCTCTCCTAGCTTGCATCTCATCATCACTCTTTCGAGCTTCACAAATCTACTAAATAAATAACGGTCTAGCTCTTAACTTGGCCAGTATAGCATGATCATCAGACAATGCTAAGCTCGTACTCATAGCTCTCAAAGCATACAGGGATTTTCTGCTTAAGGCATCCGCAACCATATTCGTTTTCTCAGGATGGTAATCAATTACTAACTCATAATCCTTCAATAATTCGAGCAACTGCCGTTGTCGCAAATTCAAATCATTTTGGTCTATCAAGTATTTCAAACTCTTGTGATCGGTGAAGATTTGACACTTCTCACCATATAAATAATGACGCCAAATCTTCAAAGTGAAGATGATCGGTGCCAACTCTAAATCATGAGTCCAATAATTCTTCTCATATGATTTTAGCTGTCTCGATGTGTAAGCTACTACCTTACCCTCTTGTATCAACACACAGCCAAGGTCATTTAATGACGCATCACTATATACTACAAATTCTTTCCCCGACTCAGGTTGTACTAAAATCGATACCTTAGTCAACAATACTTTCAATCTCTCGAAACTTTGTTGGCATTTCTCAGTCCATTCAAACTTAACATTTTTATGCACTAGCTTCGTCATCGATATAGAAATCATAGAAAACCCTTTGACAAACCTTATGTAGTAACCCGCCAAACCCAAAAAGCTTCTAATTTCTGACACATTCCTTGGCGGTTTCCAATCCACAATAGTCGAGATCTTACTCAGATCAACGCTAATGCCATCAGTCGACACAATGTGTCCTAAGAATCCGACCTCTCTCACTCCTGCTGGATTTAGCATACAACTGCTTGTCTCTTAGAGTCTGTAAAACAATTCTAAGGTGTTCTGCATGTTCAATCTTATCTCGAGAATAGATTAGTATGTCATCGTTAAAGACAACTACAAACTTATCCAAATACGGTCGGAAGATACGATTCATTAGATCCATAAAAATCGCAGGAGCATTCGTTAAGCCAAATGGCATGACAAGAAACTCATAATGGCCATATCTCATCTGAAATACAATTTTCGGTACATCTTGCTTCTTAACCCTCAATTGGTAGTAATGTAACGCCCTAAAAATCCATGTTTGATTTTATGTGTTTTAACTTGAATAATGGACTGTTTGAGTGGTTTAGGAGTGGTTGAGAGTATCTGAGAAACTCTGGGTTCGAGCCTTGTCTTTAGTAAAAATTTGTTTTTCTTAATTAAAGGATTGAGCATTAGCAGGTAGGCTTCATAAATAATTGTAGGGGAAAAGAGACACAAGATGAGCTTGTGGTCCAGTGGTAGGGGAGCGTAAGTTCGAGTCTCCTGTTACACAAAGGAGTATTTATTTTACTTCCTTGCCGCATGAGAAGTGGACTTTGACTAGAACTCTGCAAAGTTGGAATTTGAATTGGTCAAGGAGAAGTTGGTAGAGAGGATATTGGAGGAATTTGAATGAAGTTCAAATTAGATGGCTGAGTAATTTGTGGAGAGATTAAGGGAGGAAAAAGAGAAGTTTGAAGGGGAGTAGAATTGTACTGAATGAATAATTGGAGGCTCATGAATTCGGCTATGATTGCCTCCTCTTTTCATTTTTACCTATTTGGTTTTGGTTTTGTCTGCTTGAAGCCGGGTTGTGGTAAAGGCACGTTCAGGTTTTTGCATTTTGGGACCCTTTTTGTTTATTCCTTAGTAATTGATTTCTTTTTCCTTGGTACCGAAGTTTGTGAGAGACTTCAAGTGTCGTTTGGTTTTGGCAATTCTCTTCCTCTCCTTGCATCTAGTGTTTCTTTTGGGCCGATTTTCACTTCTTTCCTCCCCCACTCTCCAGTTTTGTTGACTCTATTTTTCCGTCCCACTCAAACACTTTGCTTTGGTCGATTATTTCCTCTCCTCCTCTTTTTCATTTCTTTCAGTTTTGGCCTTGGTACATGATCGATTCTTTCCTTCTTCAGCCTTCACTTCTTCATTTTGGTTTTCGATTTGACATCTATTCTCTGGCAACCGGTGAGTATTCTCGACTCTTTCTTGTATTTTTTATCAATCTTTTTCTAGCTATCTCTCTCTACACTGTTGAAAGCTGAATACTTCTTTCTCCTCTTCATTCTCTTATTGCCGATTGTGTTCTTTGGGTTCTAGAATTCTGCGAGGAGTGAAAGAGTACTCAAGAAATACTGAAGCATTTCAAAACGTTCCTGTCGTCATTCGTCTGAAGGTAACCTTGTTGCTATTATTGTGCTCAATCTAGAGTGTCTTGGCTGTATATTTTTTTGTGGCCGAATATTACTTTCCTTTACCTAGGGGTTTTGTGAGTGTGATCAACCTTTGGGTTAGGCAATTGTGACTAATAGGAGTGCACTTGTAATGCAGATAATCGGCAAGCAATAGGTGATCAATCCTAACCAGCGATCTAAGTGGGCTAACACATCTGTCGATCAAGGCAAGTATTAAATCATTTTGGATAGTGGTATTGAAATGGATTATCTAAATCCTATTGATTAAATGACTGATGGGGTATCATGGTTGATTAGGTTTGGAGTTCTTGTAACAGTCCGGTTTACACCCTAGTTGGAATAGTGGTTTCAGGACCACAAATTCGAGTCAGTATAATATTTTAATATTTTTCTATGCCGTTGATATGTGACTGAGCATGTACTAAATTTCTGTAAGTTAATTTGTCCGTCTGTGGGTTTAATTTGACAAAATGATGAAATTGCATTGAATGTGAAAGTTGCTTGCTATTTGTTAAAGTACCAATGTGTTGTAGCTTTGTTAAGGTGGAGGTCTTATGTTGTTATTATACCAACTTATAGATAGTGGATGGATAAAAGTCTTAAATGTCCATATTGTATAATTGTTTTAATTATATGAATGAAGGCTATTTTGGTAATTGAATTATTAACATTAGATTAATGAAACAAAAAGATGAGTGTTCATCTTTTATTTCTCTTCTTTTGATCGAAAAACACAAAGAAAAAGAAAGCTTTGAAGCCTAGCATATTCGGCTACTTACAAGCAAAATTCAAGGTACGTTTTTAGTCGGTTTTCGATAATTTCTACGTTTTTGCAATCATTGCTTTGAAAGCTACAAAACCCATGTATTAATTTTGTGTATTGATGATGTTTGTGAGATATGCCATTGATGATATGTTGAGCTTTGTGTTGATTTATGGTGTTAAATGAAAGATTTGAGCTAGTTGAACATACTTTGTTCTTGAATTTTTGGTGAATTTAGCTAATTAGGGCTAAATTGAGAAAGTAGTAATTTGAGGGACCAAATTACAAATTTGATGAAAAATATAGGCTCGTATGAGATGTAGGGACATTCGGCTAAGCATGAGTATGGGTTGATTTTGTGAATTTGATGTTTTGAGAAAAATAGACTAAATTGATAAATTGTGCAATTATGAGGGTTAATTTTCAAATAGCCCTAAATATGTGTATATGGATTGAATTGAATGGATTAGTGAATAAAAGGGTTAATTCTGAATATGTTTAGATCAAGAAGCGAGGAAAACGGACTTATATCGCGGGAAAGAGAAAGTAACCAAATAGCCGATTCCGTTTTCGTTAAACCGAATCCGAGGTAAGTCATTATGCAAATAAACGTATTAGTAATGAATTATGTGTATTCTTATGACGATTGCTATAGATGAATGGTTACGATATGATCTGTTTATGAATTCCGAGATAAGGTCGATATAATGATAAATCTAAGAAATCTTGTATGAACTTATGAATACAAAGGTATCTATTTTGTTTTATCATGTAAGACCACGTCCGGGACGTAGGCATTGATTTGAGATTACGTGTAAGACCATGTCTGGTACATCGGCATCGTATTGATTCGTGTAAGACCACGTCTGGGACGTTGGCATCGATATGAGCTTTACGTGTAAGACCATGTCTGGGACATCGGCATCATATTGATTCGTGTAAGACCATGTCTGGGACGTTAGAATCGATATGAGCTTTACGTGTAAGACCATGTCTGGGACATCGGCGTCGTGTTGATTCGTGTAAGACCCTGTCTGCGACAGTGGCATCGATATCCGATTACATGTAAGACCTCGTCTGGGACGTCAGCATTGTACGATTATTCTGAGTTTCTGAGTATCCTATTAGATTCCGAAAGGTTTAATGAGAAAATCGAGTTATGAACAATTATGTGAATTTATATTCATTTCAGGTACGTTTGGTATGTACACTAAGTGTGCATAAGAGGTAAGTACTTATATGACTTTGATTTGAAGAAAAGTATGATTGAATATGAGAATGAGAATGAGATGCAAGAATGGTTATGAAAGAGTTATGTATGTATATATATATATATATATATATATATGATTCATGAATGGATGAATGTCGTAATTGTGGCTAAGTATATGAATCAAAGCAAAAATGTGATAGTTTGTTAAGTAATGTTATGTGCCAATGTACCTTATGCATATATGCCTTTTATGCTAAGTTTATTTGTATTATGACTTACTAAGCTTTTGGAAAGCTTACTCTCTGTGTGTGTTTTCTTTGTTTTATAGGTTGTCAAAGCTACTGAAGGCTCGGGACCGTCAAGGATCATCATCACACTACTAAGTTTATTTTGGTACATTATGAAAATGTATATAGCTAGATATGGCATGTATAGGCTAGTATTCAGTATAAGTTATTATATGAACTTAGCCATGGTGTAATAACCAATTTTTGCCCGGGCCCAATACAGATTAGAGGCCCAATCTATAAAACAAAGACTATTAAAAACCAATAAAATAAGTCCAAAAACAACAGTCCCTTTTAAACAATTTTTACAAGGCCCAAATCACAATTAGCCTATCCAAACCCAAACCACATAACAAACTCAGCCCAATAGACCTAAAATAACAGAAGCCCAATGACCCAAAATCATAAACTAAACAGAACCCTAGGTTTCCTTCTGGTTGGACCAGCTCCGCATGCCTCTTGGCCTCCCCACGTCCCTCACACGCGCGCCTCGCCTCATTTCAGCCACCATGCGCATCGGTTCCCTGTGCCCACACCCCCTGACGCTTGGAGTTTCCCCAGGCGCCTCGGCCTCCATCGCCCGCACGCCTCGCCCGTACCCTGCAAAAATGACTGACAAACAAAGAGACAGAGAAGCAGAAAGATATGGGACGAAATAGTAGAATAATAAAAAGATTGTATCTCTCGGCTATAAAGCCATTCAAAATCAATGTAAAACGGTCGGCATTCAGAAATCAGAGAAAAACGATTAGCAATAAAAAAGAACAAAAAACACTGAAAGGTTGATTTCACTATCTTTCCTTTGTTATTTACTGTGATTTATTTTATTTTTCTTTTTTGATTGTTTCAAAAACAAAAACTCCATAAACGTAATAATAATAAAAAGGGGGATAAGGGACTTACGATCGAAGTTGCGCCGTCAATCTTGGTCCTCTCCGGCACTTTCAAAGTTTAGAAGAGTATCATGGTTCGGGTCACACCTTGTTCTTTCTGCGACAATCGGGGCTGGACGGTGGTGAATTGAATCGGGCCTTACGAAGCGTTTCTCGCCTGACCAAGTGACGATTCAGTGGCTAGGGGGAGGGGTCTGGATTGCGGCTGAAAGAAAGGATTAAAGGGCTAGGGTTTTGGTTGAATGAGGGAACTGGAATGTTTTAATTCTGTTTGGGGGAAAGTTAACAGCCAACAAAGGAACGGTGCCGTTTAGGAGGGTGTAGACCCGCGTGTTGACCCGCTGGGCGACCCGGATCCATGCCTTCCTTCGTTAAAGGGAATATTTGCGCGTTTAGTCCCTCGGTTCTTTGGTTCTGTCGCAATACGTCCCTTCCCCAACGCTGCGTTTAGTTGACCAAACTATTTACTGATTCGGTCCTTTGTGATTTGCGCGTATTGCCTTTTAATCCTTTTAGATTTCGTGTTTGGTTTATCGCCTTCTAGCCCTCTAATTTCGTTCTGGTTTTCAATATAGTCCTTAAATTATCTAGTTAATTATCTATTTATGGATTTCTTTAATTGTCCTTCTAAATAATATTCAGTATAAAATATTTTAAATTTGTTTTAGCTATTATTTATTCTATTTACATGTTATTTTCACTAATTCTATATATGCACACTTCTTATATATACATGTTATTTATAAACTATTTTATGTATATGTTTTGTATTATTTTATATATATAAATATATCTGTTGTGTGTATGATTTACCTATTCAAAATTATATTTACTTATTCTATCCATGCTTATATATTATTTTTTTCTTATGCACATTATGTTATATTAAGTTTCCTTTATCTATTTACATATATTACTCAAATCGACATGCGTTATTTGTTTATTATTTTTTTAATATCTTATATTTGAGTTTAATTTGTTCTCACTTTGCTATATTTCTAGTTTTCATTATTTCTTTATTTAAAAGTGTTGGTGTTTTCAAAATAAGAGTTGTGAGATTATTGATTCTATATTTGAATTGTATATTATTATTCTTGTCATCCATTTATTGTGTTCGCATATTTTTCTTCCATATTATATTTCTGTTTTTCATGATACATTTAAATGCATTTTAAACCTAATCTAAAATTTCGTATTTCAAAAATATAAGACAATATTTGTGTGTTTAGAAGTTCGAAAGATCACATCCTAACGTGCTGTGTAACATCCGGGATTTGGGGATCTTGCATTTTAATTCGTATCTATGTGTTAGTATGCTCTGTATGTTGTTTGAGTATGTTTGGGGGCTTCGGGAAACCTTGGGGTTAGGTAGGAGCCTTAGTGAAATTTTTGGTTAAAGCTGATAAGGGGAGAGTTAGGGGAGCTAAGCCTTAAGGGATTTAATGTGGTGTTCTTTGACACAAGAATTCAAGTGGTAAGGTGGCAAGGGAGGCGCCACTTAGAGCACAAGGGAGTGACGCCTCAGGGAGCTAAAAGGGACTTGGTTCGAACTGCGAAGATCCTTTTCTGTTATTATTTTTGACGCCAGGACAGGGGAGAGTTGTGTTCAGGATGGACACTATTGGATGAGGGTTGAAGGAGTCAACAGGATTTGAATGTGTGGAAGGGAGAAAATTAAGGAATTTGAATCATTCAAATTTGTTTGAATGATTGGATGAGAGGGAAGCAAAGAGTAAAGGGTGGGACGGCATAGTGGTTGAGGGGAGTGGGGATGTGTTGCCGAAATTGTGAAGGGTGGATTCGGTTTTGGGTGCTTTAAGGGGGGTCGAATGTGCTTTAGGGAGTGTTGTTGTTGTTTTTTTCTTTTTCATTTTCTATTTACCAAAAACCGAATAGCCTCCTAAACATCTGCTTCTTTTCTTCTCTTGTTGACTTATAGCCGAAACTTAGTAGATTATCAAGGTCTCTTTTATTCATCTTTTTCATCTTGAGTTTCATTAGAAGTCACTCTAGCCGAACCATAACTCTCCCTTCCTTTCTTTTTCTTTTTCACTTCGACAGCCTTGAACCTTCACTACTTTTGCAAAAGCCGAATATTTCATCTCTCTACATCTCTTCTCTTGGTGGCCGAATATATCCATCACCCTTCACCATAGTCGAAACCTCAAAATCCTCAACCCTCTCTTCTCATTTTCTTTCCATCATTTTTTTTATCTGTAGAAGCCGAATAACTCCTATTTCCTTGTGTTTTGGTAACCGAACCTTCTAGCCATCTCCATCCATTCTTTTCTTTCGTTTCTTTTAGTTCTTCAAAGCCGAATCTCCTTGGTGTGGTGACTATTTTCGGTAGTTGATCTTTAGGGGAGGTGCCGTCATCTATCTTTGGCCAAATCGCTCAATCGGGTTCGTAGTAGTGGTAAGGGTTCGTTGTTCTTTTTTTTTTAACCTTTCTCTTTTCTTTCTCTGGTTGCCGAAACCAAAAGCTAACCTTGGTTCTTGGGTGTGGTCGAATCTTGATAAGGGTTTTAACTTGGTGTTTCTTTTGTTTGAAGCCAACGTTAGGAGTAGTAAGGATCTTTCGAGATTTGATGAATCAAGGTAAGAAGGTAACGTTCGGTCGAAGGCCACTTCTTTTGTCCATAAGTGTTAGGGCCGAATCTGACATGGTTCATGTAGGGATTTCGACAGTCTCTTGGTTCAAGTATAGACTCTTAGGGTTTTTGTCAATTTCGGGTAAGATTATTGGATTAAGATGTTATTTTAGTCTCGTTTAGATCTGATCTAACGTTTTAACCTAGGTCTTCTGACCAAAGACTTTGTTTGATGGATTCGAGTATCAGCCAAGGAGAGAAAGGGGTTGGACACGTAGTCCCTACCCCTAAATTCAAGAAGCGGTCAGTTTCAGCGGTTCGGGATTGGCCACCGGGGTGTGGGCCAGCTTCGGAGCAGGATCGTAGGCAAATAGCGGTAGTGTCGATTAGCGATAGTGTCGACATAGAGGGCGTGGTATTGCGAGTTATCAGGTGTGTAATTAACACACTGTTTATTTATTTGCTTTAATTAAAATATATGTACTGCGTGTGGTAGCTGAAACAGTGGCTGTGGTGGTGTTATTACCCATATTGGGTAGTCTAGTAACCAGGTTAGTATACTACCTATTTTGAGGGTGTGGTTAATAATTGCGGATCTATGTAGGTATGTCATATATGCATACCCGCTATGTTCATATGGTATATGGCTATTTCATCATAATATGCTGCATGTGCATAGGGTTCGGTACATTTTGATTAAGGGGAAGTGTGTACATTTATGTACGTGGGTGACTCTGTCACGATTGATGATGACCTCGAGCCTCATTGTGGATTAATGATGGCCTCGAGCCTCAATGTGGATTGATGAAGACCTTGAGTCTCATCGTGGATATTTGTGATTTTAATCACGTGGATCAGTGGCTAGACCACTAAGCGGACTTTGAGCAGTGTGCCGACGGCATAGACTCCCAAAGAGGTGTGTAGCGGATGGAGGGTCGAGTTAGTAATCCCCTGGTGTGTGGTGGATGGATATATGGGTGGTGTGTAGCGGTTGGATACTAGGTTGGGATGGGTTAACATTTTGCATCATTATGCGTGGTATGTGGTTTGTGTGGATTTGGGCCAAGCCCATTTGTGGATTTGTATGGATTAATTGCACACTGAGTCTGGTGACTCACCTTGTTTTTCAAACAATGCAGGTAACCCATGACTCACTGGACTGGGCTGGAGTGGATCCGAGGTGGCCATGCAGAAGTGTTTTTATTTCCAAGTACATAATAAACTTTTAATTACTTTTTGGGATATTTTTGTTGTAATAAGGCCGCTTTAAATGTTTTGAGAATTTTATGGTTTTAAGTCGGATTTATTATTAGTCAGATAATTAAAAGTGGTTTTTAAGATATTTATAACATAAAGGTAGCCGATGAAGTTTTTGTTAAAATTCTGGATCGCTTATAAACAACTCGCTTTTCCGAAATCTCATTCAAGTAACGATTTGAACCTAATACAACCCGGAAGTTTTTATTCGTCGGCAAATTAATATTTACAAAGAAACAACAACCCCTGTTTAACGAATTAATTGTTTTAGAACTTAAACTTAATTTTCATCTTCAAAACAAAACTCTTTTCAACACCTTTCCAGTAACATTCCAGATTCGGCCGTGGTGTTTTGGGTCGGGTTTGGTGTGTTACAATTTGGTATCAGAGCCCAGATTTTAAACTCGGCCTATGGGTTTTGAGGCCCAAAACATTTTCAAAATTGGTATATAAAGTTAGCTGAAAGAAATTTTTCGTGGAATGGATTTGTGAAGGCATGGCACTCGAATCTTTCGGCCCAGGTCCGCCAGGTAAGTCTTCTAACTGTTGAATGAAATGAATAAAAGTGGTTATGTGGTGCATCGTTGTGGACACTAGGATTTAAGATATTCTTTTTAGAGACTGAGACTTTTAGGGATGTGTGCTTTTTACAAAAGAATAACTTAAAATTCTATGCCATAAAACTACTTCTTTAACCAACAAGTGGAAAGAAAGCTAATGCATAAAATTTCTTAAATCAGATTGAAATACGACGGTAGATATGAGTTCTAGGGGACGTGGTCGTAATGTAGTGGGCGTGGTAGAGGCAGAATGGCTATATCGGAACTAGTTGGGTCTGGTCATGGTTCTGGGAATGAGGCGCCGCCGTCGGCTGTAGAAGCTGAGTTTCAAGATCAGACGGGTGGAGACGACGCAGTGTCTCAGGCTATGCTGTGGGTTCTGGAGAGAGTTACGGGAGCAAATATGGGTACTGGAGGCCAGAAGTCCGTGTCGGAGCGACTCCGAGCGAATGGAGCCGAGGTATTTAGGGGTGTCTCTAAGGTAGCTCCGAATGTGGCGGAGTATTGGTTAGAGGCAGTTGAGAGGATCATGGATGACTTGGACTGCACAACTGAGGAGAAGTTGAAGGGCGCTATTTCTTTACTTCGGGATGAGGCCTACCAGTGGTGGCTCACTGTCAGAGAGGGTACTCCGGCAGACCGAGTAGATTGGAGTTTCTTTAAGATGAAGTTTGAGGGGAAGTACGTCGGGGCTAGTTATGTGGACGCACAGAGGAAGGGGTTCCTGAACCTAGTATAGGGGGTAAGTCAGTAGCGGAATATGAGGCAAATTTTTACGATTGAGTCGGTACGCTAGAGAAATTGTTGCAACTGACTACGAGCGTTGTGTGAGATTTGAGGATGGGCTGCGAGATGAGCTGCGGGTGTTGATAGCTCCTCAACGAGAGAGGGACTTTGCTACTCTGGTAGAAAAAGCACGGATAGCCGAAGGGGATAAGTGAACTGAGAGGCAGAACAGAGAAAAGGACAGAGGCAGGAATAAGAGGGGTTTTGGACCGTCAGCATCATCTAGGGGTTTTCAGAAAAAGCCTAGGGTTGAGGGTCCTGCTCGCGTTTCTATGCTAGCTGCTGGGAATCAGTTTCGTCCGTGTGCTCAGTGTGGAAGGTCTCATGTAGGAGAGTGCTGGGGAAGGAATAAAGAGTGTTACAGGTGTGGGTCAAAGGATCATTTGGTTAAGAACTGTCCTCAGGACATGCCTAGGAATCAGACAGTAGGTCAGGGGTATGTGCAGCCAGAAAGGGTGGTCAGCAGGTATCGAAGGGTCGTGGTTCGAACCGAGGAGGGAATGGTTCTGGCCGAGGTCGTGGAGCACCGGGCAGAGGTGCTGGGAGCTCAGATGCAAGACAGCCTGAGTTGGTTTACGCAGTCAGACGTCGTGAGGAGGGGGATGCACCAGATGTGATCACAGGTACGTTTCTTATTTTCGGGTTACCCTTTACTGCTTTAATTGATGTTGGGTCGACTCACTCCTATATTGCTAGTATGGTGTCTGGAACCTTGAACGTGAATCCTGAAATTGTCTCTAGGAAGATGGCAGTACTTAGTCCTTTAGGGCAATCAGTAGTGGTAGATAAACTTTTTAGAGATGTGCCTTTAGAGGTTCAGGGGTCAGTGTTTCCGGCTTACCTGATGGAGCTGCCGTTCGGAGAATTTGACTTGATCCCAGGCATGGACTGGTTAGTAAGTTATCATGCGAATTTGGACTATGCTGCTAAGCGCATGTCGTTGAAGACTCCCGAGGACAACGAGGTCTTGGTGATAGGTGAGAGGAGAGACTACTTGTCTAATGTAGTGTCTGCTCTTAAGGCGGAAAGGATGGTGAAGAAAGGGTGCTTGGCTTTCTTGATGTTTGTTAGTGCTTTGGATGCAAAGGAAGCAGCTGTGGGGGAGGTTAGAACAGTGAAGGAATTTATGGATGTTTTTCTGGAAGAACTTTCAGGGTTGCCTCCGGATCGTGAGGTAGAGTTTGGAATCGACCTGCTGCCAGGTACAGCGCCGGTGTCCATCGCTCCTTACAGGATGGCACCGAAGGAGTTGGTTGAGCTTAAGGCCCAGATCCAAGAGTCGTTAGATTGCGGTTTCATTCGACCCAGTGTGTCTCCATGGGGAGCACCGGTGTTGTTCGTGAAGAAGAAAGATGGATCTATGCGTATGTGCATAGATTACCGCCAGTTGAATAAGCTGACGATCAAGAACAAGTACCCGCTACCGAGGATAGATGACTTGTTTGATCAGCTTAAAAGGGCTGCGGTCTTTTCGAAGATAGATTTGAGGTCGGGATATCACCAGCTTAAGGTAAAAGAAGCAGATATTCACAAGGCAGCTTTTCGAACTCGGTACAGGCACTACGAATTCTTGGTAATGCCGTTCGGGTTGACGAACGCCCCAGCTGCGTTCATGGATATGATGAATCGGGTTTTTCAACCCTATTTGGATCAGTTCGTCGTGGTGTTCATAGACGACATTCTTGTGTATTCCAATTCAAAGGAGGAGCATGACGTGCATCTTCGGGTGGTGTTGCGGATTTTAAGGGAGAAGAAATTATATTCCAAATTTAGCAAGTGCAAATTTTGGTTAAGAGAAGTTGCTTTACTGGGTCATGTAGTATCTGCAGAAGGGATAAAAGTGGATCCACGGAAGATTTAGGCGGTATTGGATTGGAAACCACTTAGGTCAGTGGCGGAGATTCTCAGTTTCTTGGGGTTAGCAGGTTATTACAGAAGGTTTGTTGAAGGTTTTTCCTCTATAGCAGCACCTTTGACGAAGTTGTTGAGGAAGGAGGTACCTTTTGTATGGACGGACAAGCAGCAAGAGAGTTTTGAGAAGCTAAAAAGGGTCTTGATTGAGGCTCCGGTTTTAATTTAGCCTAAAGCAGAGAAATATTTTGTGGTGTATTGTGACGCTTCTCATACGGGGTTAGGTAGTGTGCTGATGCAGGAAGGGAAGGTTGTTGCCTATGCGTCTCGGCAGTTGAGGCCACATGAAGTCAACTATCCGATGCATGGTTTGGAGTTGGCTGCAGTGGTTTTCGCTTTAAAAGTGTGGAGGCACTATTTGTATGGAGAGAAGTCGGTGATCTACACGGACCATAAGATTTTAAAGTATCTGCTAACTCAGAAGGAGCTGAACTTGAGGCAGCGAAGGTGGGTGGAGCTGTTGAAGGATTACGACTGCTCGATTGAATATCACCCGGGGAAGGCAAATGTGGTGGTATGTGGTTTGTGTGGATTTGGGCCAAGCCCATTTGTGGATTTGTATGGATTAATTGCACACTGAGTCTGGTGACTCACCTTGTTTTTCAAACAATGCAGGTAACCCATGACTCACTGGACTGGGCTGGAGTGGATCCGAGGTGGCCATGCAGAAGTGTTTTTATTTCCAAGTACATAATAAACTTTTAATTACTTTTTGGGATATTTTTGTTGTAATAAGGCCGCTTTAAATGTTTTGAGAATTTTATGGTTTTAAGTCAGATTTATTATTAGTCAGATAATTAAAAGTGGTTTTTAAGATATTTATAACATAAAGGTAGCCGATGAAGTTTTTGTTAAAATTCTGGATCACTTATAAACAACTCGCTTTTCCGAAATCTCATTCAAATAACGATTTGAACCTAATACAACCCGGAAGTTTTTATTCGTCGGCAAATTAATATTTACAAAGAAACGACAACCCCTGTTTAACAAACTAATTGTTTTAGAACTTAAAGTTAATTTTCATCTTCAAAACAGAACTCTTTTCAACACCTTTCCCGTAACATTCCAGATTCGGCAGTGGTGTTTTGGGCCGGTTTTGGGGTGTTACATGCTGGGTGTTGATTTTTTGTTCGACTAAATATTCAAGTACCCTTCTTCACATGATTTGAAGATCAAAGATGATCTCGATGTCAGAGTGTAAAGGCGTCATATCCTAACGTGCTGGGTATGATACTCTTATTCCTTTGAAACGGGTTGATCTTGAGATTCAATTCAGATTTAATAACTTTTTCAGCCTTAAATATTTTCAAGTGTTCACCATTAGGACAACATCAATCAATTTGGTACCAACTTTGGGCGTTGCAAGGGTGCTAACCCTCCTTGCACGTAACCGACTCCCGAACCCGTTTTCTCGAGTTTCGTAGACCAAAAATACCGTTTTAGTAAATCAAAATGTTTTATTAAAACAAAGGTGACCCGATCACACCAAAAAAGATCGGTGGCGACTCCCTATTTTAAAAGTCGATTCCCATTTTTTTTCAAAATATGGTTACGACAGCTTGGCGACTCCACTGGGGACCTCGAGAGTCAGGCCATAAATTGATTGATTTTTGTCCTTTTGATTGAAAACTTGAAAATTGTTTTTAAAAAAAAATAATAATAAGGATTACGTTTTTGATGCATCTGCTTATACTATAACTGTAATAATGTTGAGTCTCATAATTCTTGCACTTGCATTGCATGATCACTGTGGTAACATCTTTACGTGAGAGTGAGAAACTAAGCTTTCATGACGTTTTCACCTCCGCATGGGCTAGTGGATTGCTTCTGGTATACATCTGTACCTATGTGCTTCGTGAGGTTTTCACCTCTGCATAGCCATAGGGAAATGTATCCCCCTGAATCGAACTTGGTCCGTATGAGCCTATAATGGGTGAGAATTGAGGAATCTGTTGGTTCAGGTATCCTTCTTTAGAACTGAACCCCATATAGAGACCTAGGAGCCTACCCTAGGTGGAACTGTACCAAACCCTAACGGTCACCCGGATAGTTGTTCTGTGTTTGTTTATTTCTCTTGCACTAACCTGTTTTCTTTTGTGATTATTTATCTCTCCTGTGCTAACGTGTTTTCTTCGATCTTGACTGCATTGCATTGCATCATCTTAGAAAGGAAGAGTTTGTCATAAGGAAATGTGTTACTTGATAAAGTGGATTGTAATACGGTCGTTTGAACATAAGGACATGGCCGTATATTCGGTCCGTTTTATGTAAAGAAACGTATCTTCTAGAAAAGTTCTTCTAATGGAATCAAATTCATGATCAACACCTCTCTTTCTTTTTACATTCATGCATGCGCCCGCATTGCATTTTATGCATTTGCATTACATCATATCACACGCATTAAAATTTGTGGAAGGACCCTAATTATGTGAAGTCATTTCAGTTAACTTAGAAAACATAGAGCAAAGGTTGGAAAGAATAGAGAAAATGCAAATACAGATGCAAGAGCAATTGACCAAAATTCAACAAGAGATGTATGAACAAACGCAATTCCAAAGGAACACGATAGGCCAGCTAACCCGGTTACTAGCCGGAGGATTTGAAAAAAGAAGTGGCCCAGTGGACGACAGTGTGGACAATGACGAAGAAATCGTTTATTCCCTGACAAATATCCCGACTCAACCAGACACACAGTCGTATGGGGGACCTATCATTACCAGACCCCAATGTCGGACTAATGCATCGGCGCTATTGAACTTCCCGATGAATGTTTTAACCCTGAGGATGATCGGGCCAAACCGATTGTTCAAGCGGAGGCAAAAAGGAGAGAGCGGACTTTGAAGGCACCGTTTTATGATAAGTTAGTAGGAAACGCCACAAAACACTTTGCCGATATCGTAATGTCTGGGGAACTTATAAAAAATGCCATAAAGAGCAGAAGGATGGAAGGCCCCGAGAGTTCGAAAAGGGCGGTACCTATAAAGAAAAGAGAGGTAGAGACTCACATGGTAGGGACTGAAAGCCACTACGCTTCTAATCCGTACCCAACCCAATCACGACCTCAATATCGCCCACCTCCAAACTTCTATTTTTCCCCTCAAAGCCCTTGTCATCAAGCAACTCTTCCTTACCCCGTCTACACCACTAATAACCAAAGACCATTCACTATACTTCCACCAGATACCATGCCTGCTCAAAGCTAGCCCAAAAACGAACAAAGACCGACAAAACCCAATCCTAAAAAACCTCAATTCACCCCTATTCCTATGTCGTATGGGGAGATGTACCTGAAATTACTAGAAAAACAATTAATATCCCCACATTATATGGCACCCCTGAAACCTTCGTACCCAAAATGGTACGATCCTAATGCTAGTTGCATGTACCATGTTGGAAACCAGGGGCATTCTACAGAAAATTGTCTAGCCTTTAAAAGAAGGGTTCAAGGCCTTATCGACGTGGGGATTTTACAATTTGATGGTACAAGTAATGTGGCTGGAGACCCGCTCCCTAACCATACTGAAGGGAACATGAGTGTAGTGACGAAAGAAGATAGGTGGCGAGCCAAAAGTTGTGTTTCTGAAATAGAGACAGATGTGCGACAAAGAAGAAAATAGTTGCAGAAAGATCAAGAAAAGGGGATTGCAAGAGCCTCAGGTCGGGAATCAGAATGGGAGCCCATAGCGTATCCTCCTTTGTCAAAAACATTTACGTCTCTAGGAATGATGTACCCAGGAAGAGATAATCCACAAAACACATCGTTATCAATTGAAAGGGGTCCTCAGAACGTCAGTATAAAAATGATTCAATGATACGCCTTTGTCCTCATAGATTCATTTTACTGCTGTGGATCTCCTTGTAGTTTCTAAGTCCTCTCCAGAGTAATGCTCAATGTTAACTCTCTAATAAGGGGGTTCTTTTGTAAGAGCTTATGTTTGCTATTTATCATTTAAATGAACATTAATGGAGATGCATTTGTCATAGTCTTTTCATTCTCATTAACGTCATAATTTCTCCCTCTTCTCACGACCTGTCCTTACATGTACATCATATCATGCCATAACATTATGTTGTTCGGTTCCAATAATGCGATGCTCCTCTATAGTTTTCTTTTCCATTCACCTTCTAGTTGCTCAGATGTCAACGGTATGAACAATCCTGTTACAAGCCCTGAAATTTCGAGAAAGCTATTTGTTTAGGAGAATGTGAAGCTGAAGAAAATGCTGAAGATCATGTATCGTCTCCCAACTTACTAAAGATGATGGAACAAGAAGATAAACAGATTCTACCCCATCAAGAATCCGTTGAGACAGTAAACTTGGGAAGTGAAGAAAAGAGGCAAGAAGTGAAGATCGGTACCTCCATTTCAGGAAACACCAAACATGATTTGATCGCCTTGCTTCATGAGTACAAAGATGTATTTGCATGGTTGTATCAAGACATGCCAGGTTTGCACGAGGATGTAGTGGTCCATAGTCTCCCACTGAAACCAGAATGCAAGCCTATTCAACAGAAGTTAAGATGAATGAGACCTGAAATGCTTTTAAAGATAAAAGAAGAAGTCAAGAAACAATTTGATGCTGGCCTTTTACAAGTCTCTAAATATCCAGAATGGGTGGCTAATATAGTCCCGGTACTGAAGAAAGACGGCAAGGTGCGAATGTGCGTAGATTATCGCGATCTGAATCGAGCAAGTCCTAAAGATAATTTTCCTTTACCACACATTGATACGTTGGTGGATAACACAGCAAAAAATTCATGGTTTTCTTTCATGGATGGATTTTCGGGATATAATCAAATAAAGATGGCTCCCGAGGATATGGAGAAAACTACATTCGTGACGATGTGGGGAACATTCTGCTACAAGGTGATGCCATTCGGATTAAAGAATGCCGGGGCAACCTATCAGAGGGCGATGGTGATGCTATTCCACGACATGATAGAAGTTTATGTCGATGATATGATTGCCAAATCTCGGGGGGAAAGAGAACATGTTGAGAACCTCAAGAAATTGTTCGAAAGACTAAGAAAGTTCCAGCTGAAGCTTCATCCAGCCAAGTGTACGTTTGGGGCTACCTCGGGAAAATTACTAGGCTTCATCGTCAGTGGGAGAGGTATTGAGGTTGATCCGGACAAGATAAAAGCCATACAAGAACTACCGTCTCTGCGTACATAAAAAGAAGTGAGAGGATTTTTAGGGAGGTTGAACTACATCGCTCGATTCGTTGCTCAACTTACCAACCAATGTGACCCAATTTTTCGACTCCTTCGAAAACACAATCCTGGAGAATGGAACGAGGAGTGCCAAATGGCTTTTGATAAAATAAAGCAGTATTTTTCTAGCCCTCTGGTGCTAGTATCGCCAACTCCTGGAAGACCGTTAGTATTGTATCTAACTGTGTTCGAAAACTCAATGGGCTGCGTACTGGGGTAGCATGATGAGTCGGGGAAATGAGAAAAGGCGATTTACTACCTCAGCAAGAAGTTCACAGAGTATGAAGCAAAGTTCCCGTCAATTGAAAAATTCTGTTGTGCTTTGGTCTAGGTAGTTCGAAGGCTCAGACAATATCTGCTGTATCATACGACGTGGTTAATTTCAAAACTGGATCCAATAAAATACATGATGGAATCACCTACACTCTCAGGAAGAATGGCACGACAGCAGATCCTACTATCGGAGTATGACATCATCTATGTGAATCAAAAGTCGATAAAAGGGAGCGCAATAGCTGACTTCTTAGCAACTCGAACGATAGAGGAATATGAACCATTGAGATTTGATTTCCCAGATGAAGACTTGATGTGCATTACAGAAAAAGAATGTAAGTCGTCAAAAGAGAAACCATGGAAGATGAGCTTTGATGGTGCGTCAAATGCATTGGGGCATGGGATTGGAGCAGTCTTAGTGTCACCAGAAGGGAATCATTATCCATTCACTACTAGATTAAATTTCTTCTGTACCAATAGCATTACGGAATATGAGGCTTGCATCATGGGACTTCGTGCAGCCATCGAACGAAACGTCGAAATCTTAGAGGTATCCGGGGACTCAGCGTTGGTGATTTACTAAATCCGTGGAGATTGAGAAGTGAGAGACTCGAAGTTGGTCAAATATTGTGATCTTGTGGCGGAACTGGTCAAAGAATTCAAAGAAGTGACTTTCAATTACTTCCCACGAGAAGAAAACTAATTGGCTGATGCCCTAGCCACTTTGGCATCAATGTTCAAAGTAAACAGAGAAACGGAAATAATGCCTCTCCAAATGAGCATATATGAGGTCCCTGCACATTGTTTTAGCATTGAAAAGGAGGCAGATGGACAGCCGTGGTTCCATGATATCTTAGAATATGTCAAGAATCAAAGATATCTCGAGCAAGCAAATGAGAACGACAAAAGAACAATCAGAAGAATGGTAGGGGGATTTGTTCTTGATGGGGACATCTTATACAAAAGAGGAAATGATCAAGTGCTCCTGAGATGCGTGGATGCTGATGAAGCCAGATAGATACTTGAAGATGTCCATGAAGGAATCTGTGGAATGCATGCTAATGGTTTCACTATGGCTAGGCAGATTATGAGACTCGGTTATTATTGGCTAACAATGGAAAGCGACTGCATTAGTTATGCATGAAAGTGCCACAAATGTCAAGTTCACGGCGACAAAATTCATGCAGCACCTTTGCCCCTTCATGTCATGACTTCCCCGTGGCCTTTTTCTATGTGGGGCATTGATGTTATAGGGTCAATTTCCCCAAAAGCTTCTAATGGACATCGACTTATTACTTCACAAAATGGGTAGAAGCCACTTCGTTTGCTAATGTGACGAAGACTACAGTTTGCAGGTTTTAAAAAAAGGGAGATCATATGTCGGTACGGTTTGCCTGCGAAAATCATTTCGGGTAATGCTTTGAATCTGAACAACAAGATGATGAAGGAAGTGTGTGAGCAATTTCAAATAAAGCACCATAATTCCTCACCCTATCACCCAAAGATAAACGGAGCAGTAGAAGCAGCTAGCAAAAATATTAAGAGGATTATTGGGAAAATGACCGAGACATATAAAGATTGGCACGAGAAGCTACCATTTGCTTTGTATGCATATCGCACATGTGTACGGACCTCTACGGGGGCAACTCCTTTCTCTTTGGTCTATGGAATGGAAGCTGTGCTACCCATCGAAGTTGAGATCCCCTTTTTACGAGTCTTAACGGAGTCAAAACTAGAAGAATCGGAATGGGTCCGAGCTCAATCTTATTGAAGAAAAACGCTTGAAGGCAATCTGTTATAGACAGATGTACCAGAAGAGAATGATCATGGCCCATGGCAAGAAGGTGCGACCAAGGGAATTTCGTGAGGGAGAACTCGCACTAAGAAAGATTCTCCCAATACAAAAAGACCTTCGAGGAAAATGGACACCAAATTGGGAAGGGCCATACGCTGTAAAGAAGGCTTTCTCGGGTGGAGCTTTGATTCTCACTAAGATGGATGGGGAGGGGTACCAAATCCAGTGAACTCAGATGCTGTGAGAAATACTATGCCAAAAAAAAAGAGATCAAGATGAAAACCCGAAAGTGGCGTCTTGATAAAAAAAAAGAGATCAAGATGAAAACCTGAAAAGGGCGTCTTGATAAACAAAAAAAGAAAAAAGAGATCAAGATGAAAACCCGAAAAGGGCGTCTTGATAAACAAAATATATTAGGATGAAAACCTGAAAGGGCGTCCTAATGAAAGGGGGTTCAGACATAAGGAGCGAGACGATTCGAACAGGGAGTCACATGGTGAGATTACAATATTTGAAGCAGACTCAGAAGCTCAAAATATTCTACACAAGAAGCTTTGCTCGAAAAGATCTAGGATGAGGAAACGTTGAAAAGTTCATGCGTTGGATATCTAGAGCATTTGCGACAATTGAACTTGCTTTCCTTTCATAACATTTCCTTTATTGAATTGTTCCTTGTCAATCTTCTTTGCTTGTCACTTTTGAAATAAATATGAATGTGAGGTATCCCCTTCATACCTACTTCGTCATTTTCATGCATCTCAGGTATGGTTCTTTTTAAATGACAAATATTGAAATGACATACTCTAAACAAAAGGAGTATGGAGCATTACCTGGATTAGAATTTGGTAAGTACAAAAGCCTCAAAGCAAGGACAAAGTTCAACAGGGGGCAAAAGGGTGATATAAGAGAAACGCAGATTACTCGAAAAGCTTGAGGACGGGTACAAAACCTGAAAGGGAAGTCAAGAATCGAAGCAATGAATACAGGTCATCATGAAAGTCGTGACGAAAAAGAGATACATGACAAACAAACCCAGGGCGCATGGCATAATCATGTAGGCATAAAAGCATTTAAGACAAACACGTGCACATCATGATAACATCACGCATGACACATACAGGTACACCAGTAAAGCAAGAAATTTTGACGATAACTGTACCGAACCAAGGAGAAAGAAGGCATCCGAGTTCCACCAGATGATACGTTTTCAATTTCTATTTTCAAAAATCAACTCATATTACGAGAGGTGAGTTGAGCCTCCGGTCGCACGCTGAGGTATTTTTAATTTCTATTTTTTAATTTCTGCTTGCAAAAATCAACTCATATTACGAGAGATGAGTTGAGCCTCGGGTCGCACGCTGAGGTATTTTTAATTTCTGTTTTTTTAATTTCTGTTTGCAAAAATCAACTCCTCAGGTCGTACGCTGAGGTATTTTTAATTTCTGTTTTTCAGTTTCTATTTGCAAAAATCAACTCCTCAGGTCGCACGCTGAGGTATTTTTAATTTCTGTTTTTCAATTTCTGTTTGTAAAAATCAACTCCTCAGGTCGCACGCTGAGGTATTTTTAATTTCTGTTTTTCAATTTCTATTTGCAAAAATCAACTCCTCAGGTCGCACGCTGAGGTATTTTTAATTTCTGTTTCTGTTTGCAAAAATCAACTCCTCCTGTCGCACGCTGAGGTATTTTTAATTTCTATTTTTCAATTTCTATTTGCAAAAATCAACTGCTCGGGTCGCACGCTGAGGTATTTTTAATTTCTATTTTTCAATTTCTATTTGCAAAAATCAACTCCTCAGGTCGCACGCTGAGGTATTTTAATTTCTGTTTGCAAAAATCAACTCCTCAGGTCGCATGCTGAGGTATTTTCAATTTCTGTTTTTCAAATATAAAAAAAACAACAAAAAAGCAAAAAAGGGGTCAACTCATATTGCGAGAATAAGAAAGCAGTTTGAAAAGTTCAGGTTTCATCGAAGTCCCAGTGGAGCAGTTAGTAGATCAAAGCTACAAATCTCTTCGTGTCCCGAAGTCATATTGGAGCAAGTTAAAAAATAAACAAGATTGAGGAAAAGCTAATTGAAGTTACGGGTCATGTCCCGCAGAAGAGCGGTGGAGTGGATCAAAGCAACAGGTTACAGTAGAGTTTGGAGATGTTTGAGGAGGACGAGGACCAATAAGTCAAGGCTCAGCCAAAATCGGGCAAAAATTGGTCCTTCTATTGTCTTTGCTCTATTCTCGTTTCACGACAATGAGCAAAGAGGGGCAGCTGTAATAACCAATTTTTACCCGGGCCCAATACAGATTAGAGGCCCAATCTATAAAACAAAGACCATTAAAAAACCAATAAAATAAGTCCAAAAACAACAGTCCCTTTTAAACAGTTTTTACAAGGCCCAAATCACAATCAGCCTATCCAAACCCAAACCACATAACAAACTCAGCCCAATAAACCCAAACTAACAGAAGCCCAATGGCCCAAAATCATAAACTAAACAGAACCCTAGGTTTCCTTCTGGTTGGACCAGCTCCGCATGCCTCCTGGCCTCCCCGCGTCCCACACATGCCCGCCTCGCCTTGTTTTGGCCACCACGCGCGTTGGTTCCCCGTGCCCACGCCCCCTGACGCTTGGAGTTTCCCCAGGCGCCTCGGCCTCCATCACCCGCACGCCTCGCCCGTACCCTGCAAAAATGACTGACCAACAAAGAGACAGAGAAGCAGAAAGATATGGGACGAAATAGTAGATTAATAAAAAGATTGTATCTCTCGGCTATAAAGCCATTCAAAATCAATGTAAAACGGTCGGCATTCAGAAATCAGAGAAAAACGGTTGGCAATAAAAAAGAACAAAAAGCACTGAAAGGTTGATTTCACTATCTTTCCTTTGTTATTTACTGTGATTTATTTTATTTTTCTTTTTTGATTGTTTCAAAAACAAAAACTCCATAAACGTAATAATAATAAAAAGGGGGATAAGGGACTTACAATCGAAGTTGCGCCGTCGATCTTGGTCCTCTCCGGCACATTCGGAGTTTAGAAGAGTATCACGGTTCGGGTCACACCTTGTTCTTTCCGCGACAATCGGGGCTGGACAGTGGTGAATTGAATCGGGCCTTACGAAGCGTTTCTTGCCTGACCAAGCGACGATTCGGTGGCTAGGGGGAGGGGTCTGGATTGCGGCTGAGAGAAAGGATTAAAGGGCTAGGGTTTTGGTTGAATGAGGGAACTGGAATGTTTTAATTCTGTTTGGGGGAAAGTTAACAGCCAACAAAGGAATGATGCCATTTAGGAGGGTGTAGACCCGCGTGCTGACCAGCTGGGCGACCCGGATCCATGCCTTCCTTCGTTAAAGGGAATATTTGCGCGTTTAGTCCCTTTGAAACGTGATTTGAAGATCAAAGATGATCTCGATGTCAGAGTGTAAAGGCGTCATATCCTAACGTGCTAGGTATGATACTCTTATTCCTTTGGAACGGGTTGATCTTGAGATTCAATTCAGATTTAATAACTTTTTCAGCCTTAAATATTTTCAAGTTTTCAACATTAGGACAACATCAATCAATTTGGTACAACTTTGGGCGTTGCAAGGGTGCTAACCCTTCCTTGCACGTAACCGACTCCCGAACTCGTTTTCTCGAGTTTCGTAGACCAAAAATGTCATTTTAGTAAATCAAAATGTTTTATTAAAACAAAGGTGACCCGATCACACCAAAAAAGATCGGTGGCGATTCCCTATTTTAAAAGTCGATTCCCGTTTTTTTTCAAAAAATTGTTACGACACATGGGATTTGGCTAGAGATGAGTTGGGATTATGCATTGTGATCTTGATATGTGAAGCATGTTTTGGCATGGTTAGTTGATTCATGAAATGGTCAAGTTTTTGAGTTAAGCAAATTAATGTATTATGCTTATGTTATATATATTTGGGTCTTGGAAGTTGGCATAGTTGAAATTGGTATTGAATGTATTGATAGAATGGTTGTTTTGGTATGTTATTAGTTGTGAAATATGCATGAGAAGTGTTGGTAAATGTTGTATGTAGGTTTGACCCAAGTGGGTGGCATTTTGGCCTTGAAAATGGCCTATAATGTCACACGGTTGTGGCACACGGGCGTGCCTTGTGACCGTGGGGTAAAGTCTGTAGCTATAATATGAGAACACGGTTGTGGCACATGGGTGTGCCTAGTGACCGTGGGGACCAAGTCAGTATAGTCCACGGCCAGGGTACACGGGGGTGCTTGGTGGCCGTGGAAGTATAGTCAGAATAGACCACGGGGAGGACACACGGATGTGTCTAATAGCCGTGGGAGGCACATGGCCTGTCCACACAGGCGTGTAAGCCCTGAAACTTAGAAAATTTTTAATTTTCCATGAAATTTTGTTTTTGTTTCGATTTAGTCCCGACTCGATTTATAAGCATATTTAAGGCCACTTGACCTTATTAAGGGACATTATGTTCGAGAATGATGAATGAATGTATGAATTTCTGTAAATTCTTTCCTATCTGTCTGGTAACACTTCTAACCCTAATCCAGCGACAGACACAGGATAGGGGAGTTACAGTTCTCGTGGATCTTAGCACATCTTAGCACATTTTCGCAAACAGGTGTGTAACCACACTATCTCCTCTGCGAATCGGCAAAAGCCGAAAAGCCAAAACTTTGACATATGAGGCCTCACGAGCGTGCGATCGCTCGTGTGGTAAACCAAGCCCACAATCATGGGCGATAGACTGTAGAGGCCACTACGAGCATTCTCGTGCTCTTGGGCCGTTATGGGCCTCGTTTGGCTGAAATGAATCGTGCGGGCTCAATGGGCTCGTGGGCCCTATATGGAATAAATCCACAATAAGTGGCAAATACTGGATTGGGCTATATCGTTCGCATAGCCGTGACTAAATTTGGGCTAAATGGGCCACACGAGCGTGTGGTCCCACTTGGGTCGAATATTGGGATTTAGGCCCATTTACACTGTTTTGACCATATATGTTATCTATGTCGCTAGAGGCGACTGTAGACCTTCGGGAAGGTTGTTAATACTAAAATACCCCTAAGGAGAAAAATGAATGATGTGTTCATGATTTGTATATGATTGTTACTAAGTATGACATTCTGCATATACGTATGATTTATGACATGACATACTGCATGGGGGTGGGGTACTGATATGGAGGAAGTATACTGTACTGGTGGCTCTGCCACATATACTGTTACTGGCAGCCTTGCTGCGTTACTGTTACTGGTGTCTTCACCACATATATTATTACTGGCAGCTCTGATGCGTTATTATTACTGGTAGCTATGCTGTAATATTGGTGTGTTGGTTGGGTGGGTCAATCTTATCGCCACATGGTGTGTTGGTTGGTACAGGTGGTGTGTTGGTTGGATTGGGTTGGGTTACATATATGCACCATATTGATTTTGTATTGGGCTTAGGCCCACATTGATTATTGTAATGGGCTAAGGCCCACACTGTACTGTTACTGAATAGGGCTCAAGCCTAAACTGTTACTGCATGATAGGGGATTACACACTGAGTTCTTGTAACTCACCCTTTTCTTTTAACTGTACAAGTAATCCCCAGCCTTAGATGATTTGGAGATGCGAGGGACTTGGAGGTGGCCGCACGTTCGCTAATATTTTATTTCTGACCTTGTTACTTAAATTTTTATATTGGGTTGATGTTTATGTAATAAGGCCTCTGGTAGTTTTAATTTCTTTTAATTAGGTTTTAATTTCTTATTTAGGAAACTGCCAAACTGATACAAACAATTTTTCAAAAATAATAATTGTTTTAAAAGACAAACACACATTTTCAAACTTCAAAATGACATTAATTAGAGTAGCTTCCACAGGTTTTTAACCAACTAAGAAACCAACAGTAACAAACATGGCAATCGTTTAGAAATGGTTTTCTCTCAACAGAACTGATTTCGAAAAACACTTTGATATGACACGTCTGATTCGATCGTAACGTCTAGGTTGGGTCTGGGGTGTTACAAGTAACCAAACCTTAGGTATATCTTAAAGAACACCATAGCTCCCTTCAAATGGTCAAATAAATCATCTATCCTTGGCAAAGGATACTTATTCTTCACTGTCACCTTGTTGAGCTGTCTGTAGTCTATGCACAATCTCATTGACCCATATTTCTTTTTCACAAAAAGTACCAGAGCACCCCACGGTGAATAACTCGGTCTTGCAAAACCCTTGTCCATTAACTCTTGCAACTGAACCTTCAATTCTTTCAACTCCAATGGTGCCATCCGATACGGAACAACCGAAATAGGTGTTGTACCTGGAACTAACTCTATCCCAAACTCGACCTCTCTAACAAGAGGCAATCCCGGTAACTCTTCCGGGAACACATCTGGATACTCACATACCACCGGCACTGATTCAATCTTTACCTCTAACTCTTGAGCATTTAGCACAAAGGCGAGATAAGACTCATACCCTTTTCTCAAGTATCTCTCGGCTACCATAGATGAAATTATCACAGGCAAACTATCCGATCTACCTGATTCAACCCGAATGACTTCTCCATTTACACACTTCAATTCAATAAACTTACTACCACAATTTACTAAAACATTATGAGTAGTCAACCAATCCATGCCAAGAATCAAATCAAATTCATCAAATGGCAACAACATGAGATTTTCTGGAATACATTGACCTCTAATTGTCAAGGGACAATTCCTACACACTTTGTCAACTAGCACATGTTTGCCTAACGGGTTTGACACTTTTATCACAAATCCCGTAGACTCAACAATCATACTTATGCTAGATGTCAATTTCATGCAACTATAAGAATAGGTAGACCCTGGATCAATCAAAGCAATAATAGAAATATCGTGAAGAGAAAATGTACCCGTGATCACATCTAGGGATGATGCCTATTCGCGAGCGCGAATGGCGTAGGTCCTTGTAGGTTCTTGACCCTCTGATCTCACAGCAGAGTCTCTAGGCGCACCTCTGCTACTAGTCCCAGTCCACGGGTTCCTTTGTGGTCTACCCCTCGATGATACATTGCTTGATCTTACTTGTTTTCTATCCTTCTCATCCCTCTCTGGACAGTTCCGAATGAAGTGGTCAGGTGAACCACACTTGTAGTAATTACGGATGTTTCCCCAACACTCCCCAATGTGTTGTCTACCACAATTTGGACACTCTGATTTATTAGACTTTGGATTGCCTATGCTTGCCATCGAGGTAGCTTGAACTCTCGATCCCGAATATGCATTACCTCAATCTCGGTGTGAATACCCAACTGAAGCAGTTGTTCGAGGGTTTATTTCCTTGGACCTCTTTGATTGAGTTTGGTACGATTTACTCATTGGCCTCTTTCTTGCATCTCGGGCCTCGCTCATGGCTTTTCTCTTTTCCTTATTCAGCTCCTCGGCCTTGCATGCCTTATCAACCAACACCACAAATTCTTTCAATTCCAAAATCCTAACTAACAATTTGATATCCTCATTCAACCCGTCTTCGAATCTCTTGCACAAAATAGCTTCCCTAGACACACACTCTTATGCATACTTGCTGGTCTAACAAACTTGCGTTCATACTCAGCCACAATCATTTTACCTTGCTTCAACTCAAGGAATTCTTTTCGTTTCTAGTCCACAAATCTCTGACTTATATACTTCTTTCAAAACTCTTCCAAAAAGAAGTCTCATGTCACTCTCTCCCTTAGAACTACCGACGTCAACATTTTCCACCAACGATATGCTGAGTCCTTCAGCAATGACACGGCACATTTCAAGCTCTCCTCAAGTGTGCAGCAGAGTTCATCGAATACTCGTATTGAGTTCTCAAGCCAGAACTCCACCCTCTCGGGGTCATCGTCTATATTAGCTCTAAATTCCTCATCCCCTTCCTTCCGAATCTTATCTACCGGGGGTTAGGTTATTCTCAACAAATCTATACCTTGAGGAGCCATAGAAACTGGTTGAGGTATAGGAGGGGTGGAGGAGGTTGAGCATTAGGGTTCGCTCGTACATACTCCGTGTACCAATTACTCATCATTTGGAGAAAGGCTTCTTGAGCCTCTTCTCCTTGACCCATAGTCTCAGGTCTACTCTCTACAGGTGCGGTCCCTTGTGCGGGGGCCGGCGTATTACTAGCAGCGTCATCAGCAGCCGCTCGATCGAGATCCATTTATTATATAAAAACGAAGTTTACAATTGTCAGAAGTCACCACACTATCATTATACGTTTATGGCATGTATAGCTAGACTCTCACACACGCTACGGTAGTCTGAGAACTAACTAAACCATAGCTCTGATACCAATAAATGTAATACCCCTTACCTGTATTCAACGTCGGAACCGGGTATAAGGCATTACCAGACTTAACGCACTTTAACAAACAACTTTGGGCTATCAAATTTCATTTCCAATATAAAATATTTCATTCACATTCATAACATTCTTATTATGGGCCTACGAGGCCTTACACATGCAAATGGAGGGCCTTGGAATCAAACTGGGATCTTTTGTATACTTAGAAAAATTTTTCCTTAACAGGACCACACGCCCGTGTGAAATGGGACATGCCTGTGTGGATAGGCTATGTGGTCACACACGCCCATGTCCCTAGCCCATGTGGAATTTATTTTCAATTCAAACCTATAAGGGTTTTCACACGGCTAGACACACGCCCATGTCCTTGACCCGTATCCTTCATACGGCCTAGACACGTCCGTGTCCTCACCCGTGTGTGAAAACTTGGGTATTTTGTTTATGATGTCAGCAACCTTATAAGGGGCACATGGCCTAGGCACACGCCCGTGTGTCTAGCCCGTGGTCGACACTAACTTGCAACACTAACATGCAGGGGACACACTGCCTGGTCACACACCCATGGGACTGACCGTGCGTCACACACGGCCTAGAGACACTCCCGTGTTCCTACCCGTGTGGACAAGAACAAGGCTATTTGCCAAGCTCTTTTTATCACCCTAACTCATACAACATCAATCGCATTCAACCATTTACCAAGCAACTCAATCATGTATCATACACATCCATGAATAACCTCATCTTTTCATATATTAATAACAACAAGCCATCAACTATGGCTATTCACAAAGGTTCTTTTAAGAAGCCAACACACTTGGCCAAAATATCAAGACATATAACTAAGCCTAGCCCCTATACATGCCATACACAAAATGCTAAGTCTAGATATACCGAGATGAGCTGATAGTGTGGATGATCTTCAAATTTTCTTCGTATCCCGAACTAGCTCCTTGACACTATAAAACAAGGGAAAAAGAAAGGGAGTTAGCTTTAAGCTTAGTAAGTTTACATGTAAACAATAAGCATCATCACATATGCTAATCAATCAATAACATCACATACTAGGCAAGAATAATTCACATTTCCATAATCATGCTTACTCATCTCATCTCTTACCACATTCCAATCACATAATAATTATATTGCTCACAATTACTTATACACACTCCCTGCACTCACCACCACAAAGCAACATGAAACATTTACTTATATCATTTCCCGATGAACCCCTCGGAATAATACTATGTACTCGATGGTTTCGCACACAGCCCACCGTTAATCAATAATAGGGTGGTATAGCACATAGCCCACCAACAAGGGTAATTAAGGTGGTTTCGCACATATCCCACCAAATGATAATATAAACGATGGTATCGCAAACAGCCCATCGTGAATAAATAATAAGATGGTATCGCACACAGCCTACCACGAATTAATCATTATGGATATTTTACCACGCTTACGTATCTATTCCGATGTTCATATGAGAACTACTCACTATCTATCAATTTCAATCAATCTTAATTGTAATTGATCTCATTCATACAATGCACCAATAAGTAACAACATGTATTAAAGATGTATCATTTACACATAAATTTACCTCGGTGCTAAATGTGTTAATCGACGACTTAATCCGTAACCTTGCCTTTTCCCCGATTAAGGTTGTTTCCACGCCCTTCTTGATCTATAATAATAAAATTTACTCATTTAATCACTTTACAATTCATGATACATCAAAATTTCTACTTAGGCAAAAATGATCATTTTGCCCTTATACTTCGGTCAAATTACTATTTTGCCCCTAGGCTCGTAAATCATTTTTCATCACATTTTCTCATTACCCACGCCTAGTTGAACATTTATTTCTCTTACAACAACTCACAAAACCAATTATTTCATGCATTTATTACTAAATTACAACTTTTACAACTAAGTCCATTTTAGATGTTTTCATGGTAACACTTTTCACAAAAGTTGTTCCTTAACTCACTATCATTCATTTTCTTCCTTAAAAACTCAGCAAGAAACACAAACACTCTCATGGCAAGTCCCTAAACTTTCAACCATCTTGCAAATTAGTCCCCTCATTAGCTAGCTTAAGCTTTGGGGGTTCCAAACGTACAAAAATTATCAAATAAAACCACCAAAATCACTTACTATCAAGGGTGAGAAGTTGCTGAAAATTTTTGGCTTCCAAAACCCTTCATTAGCTGATATTTTTAGTGGGAAGAAGATGAATAAAATGGGTGATATCATCCTTTCTTTATTTTATTTATTTCCTTCAATTTCATCCACCTAACCCAACCACTTGACCAATTTTGACTTCATTTTGTCCCCTATGGTCGGCCACCTATTCTCTATGGGTCTAATTTCACTTTAAGGACCTCCAATTTGATATTCTATGGCTATTAGACACCCCTAGCTTGTACAATAGAACTTTCGTACTTTATGCGATTTAGTCCTTTTTCCACAATTAGGCATACAATTGTTAAAATTAAAGCACCAAAATTTTCATACATCCTTATAATCATGCTATAAAAATAAAATAATATCAAAATAATTTTCTTCAACCTCGGATTAGCAGTCCTGAAACCACTGTTCTGACTAGCCCCAAAATCGGGTTGTTACAAGGAATTCCTGAGACATTCAATTAGGATTTCATGACACCAAAAGCCAAGATGTGGATGAAATTTGTATGTTCAAGAATATGGCCTGTAGCGGTGATGTTCGAGATTAGCCAAATTCAAGCAATCATAACTTATGGGATCCTCCAAAATAAACAAATATGTACTGAAACTTGGATATATAGAAACATGATTGATTGTGCGAGACTTTTAGGAAAGGGAATATTTTTCCCACATCTAATTACGAGACTATGTAAAAGGGTAGGAGTACCCATGGAACGGATGGATAAAACCATGAATCCCCAAGGAATTTACTCGGTGATGATTTATTCAACCAATTTGTTCTTCTATAGACAAAACAAAAATAGGATAGGAGAAAAAGAGGATTTCAGGAAGATGAGGACTAATACTCAAGAGTAATCTAGTCGGATTTGGAGTAGACAAATTTATGAAAACTTGAATGCTTATTTCATTACTTGTATTTTTTTAGGGATTGTATTGAATAATTTTAAGGTAATGCAAATATGTTTTTAAGATATGGATAAATATATAAATCTTTGTTTTGAACTTTGTTTAAATCTTTCATTAAAAAAAAAAAACTCTGACATGGAGAAGACACAAACAAATTGAGCTTCACATGATCAAAGGAGGAAGCACCCAACATTTGCCACCACAATCAATTGGGTAACTTTTCTCCTTATCTTTTTATGGGCTACACATTGAGGACAATATGTCAACTAAATTGTGGGAAGAGGTACCATAGGAAATTTGTTGTTTTATAATTTTCTTTGATTTTTCTTGTCTTTTTTGTGCTTGAGCTTGTAGAAATACAAGTGATTGGTTAGGAGCCTATACATAGGTTGCTTGTGTTTATGAATAAATTGGGCATGATGATAGGTGATTTTAAACTTTTGGTTTTTAAGCTACTAAGTTCTATATGTTACACTATAAATAAGTATTAAGCAATCAACTGTACCAAATGATATAGAAAATACAAGGAAACGAGCATGCTAGTACGGATAATAAATAGTTGAATTTGTATTTGCTTGGTTGATTAAATTTGTGCATGTTGAGATAGTTTGGGATGACCTAAGGCATTGTTCGGAACACATCTAGAGTCAAAAAGCTGTCCTAATTATATTTCACCTTTAGTACCAATTTTTGATCCTGTTGACACTTTTTGATGAACCACATTACAAGCCCCGAGCCTGAAAACATTGATTTGTATTCGCCCTTGTTCTTTGGTCCTGCACTACACGATTATAGTCGTATGGCCATATGTATTGAGGAAGTAGATACTTCATGGTGGAGTTTGTAAAAATAGAGTGAAAAAGTAAAGACTAGTGTGATATGGGAATTATAGGTTAGCCTGAAAGTGCAAAATAAAAACAAAAATCCAAAAAGAAAACCCATAGGAGTAGAAAAAGTACCCGAAAAGCCAAAACGCATTCTTGAGTGAGAAAAATTGAAAAATAATAGTGACAAAGTCACAACAATAGAAAAAACTCATTCAGTAGTGCACTGAAACTTATAGGCTAGTTGTAGTTACTATGCCATGCTATGATTTCCTATTTGGAGAGACAAGGAAGGTGGGAGAAGGAAAAATAAGGCGATGAGCGGGTAAGGGTCACTAAAGGGGAAGAATAGGGATCAATAAGATGTGCCAAACTATTTTCGTGTTTGTAACCCTTTTGATGCTTATTGTTTTTGAATTCCATACCTATCCTAATCTTCAGAACGTTACAAGCTGAAAAGTTTTATGTGACCTAAATATCCTTCTACATGGATGGACATCATACTAGACATGTGCATGAACAACTATTTGTATTCTACTAGGATAATCAAAGTACTTGTATGATTTGTTGACGGATTCCTATAGGAGAGGCCCTTAATACTTGTATATTTTGTAACATACTGAACTTAGATGCTTGAAGTCAAAGGTGGTAAGTCAATTATTCGTCATGTTGAAGTTGTTAGTAAGCATGAAATGCCTAAGTCATATGCTACGAAGTCAATACTTGTACAATATTTACTCAAGGGTCATCATGTTTCTTTGTCATCTTTGTTTATGTTGCTTGAGGACAAGCAATGACTTAAGTACAGGGGAGTTTGATCTGCCAAAATTTGGTGTAACAGATTAAACTAGTTTCCACACTTTAGGAGCCTAAATACAAGAATTTTCATTACAATTTAGTTAAGTTTCTTTAGTTTTACTTACATTCAATAAAATGTGCAAATTGAGTCTTTTATTGACCTTAAGGGCTGAATGACGCCTAAGGGAGAGCTAACGTACTGTGTAAGTGTGTAGGAGTATTGATGTCACGACATATGGAACAGAATGAAGAAAACTCAAGTCTGCCTTCGATGTTGTGTCACAGACTGATGGTGTCGCGACATACCCCTGAAGATGGCTACATAGGAGCATTCTAGTTGTTATGTTTGACACTGGTCTTGGTGTGTAACGACATCGACTCTGGGATAGAAATTAGACACAAAGCTGGGGTGTTTTGGTTCCCAATATCAAGCCAACACACCTACTTTTCTTGCAAAATAGCATAGAGTACTATTGTTCTAAAGGTATTAATGTTAGAAACATTTAAAGCATGTACAATTCGTGTGCAAATGAACCGAATCCATATCTTAGCCTTAGGAAACAAAATGACTTGATGAAAAGATACTAGGATATTAATACTTACACGATACTTCCATTCACCCCTTCCTTCAGTTAAAAAGTTTATAATACTATCCATATCTATGTCTCTAAAATATTCTAAGTCATTTTCATTGATGAAATCATTTTCATAATATGAAGCATTATAAAATTCACAAATTATTTAAGGGGTTAATCTCACCTATTTCCTTCGTACAAGTACTGTAATCCATATATGTCTTTTGGTATTTCTAAACTTGTGGTCCTGTAAAGATACGTAGAATTCTTGAACAACTGGGACCATGACATTATCTTTCAAAATCGTCCAAAACTGCTCCCATCGGATGATTTTGACCAAAGGCCATAATTCTTTACATAAAATCATCAATGGATCAAATCCCCTCTCTTGAATAAATGTTTTTCCTTGAAGTTCATTAAAATTCTTTTCAACAGTCTGATTTGGAAAAGTAGAGGAATTTTGAACCATCGATGGCTCCATTTCCATTGTTTGCCTAACTTTTCTAGGAGGCATAATTTTTCAATCCTAATGACTTGCTAAATAAATAATTCAATGGAATAATATAACGTTTGAGTTTATGAACCTTTAACCTTGAATGTATAGTTGAAGTTCGTTTGAATTCCTTGCTTGCCCGTGATGTCCCCGTTCCTTCTTACACCAAGTTCGTGAAAGGAAATTAGGGAAATTAGGGGTTAAGGGACGTTGATAAAGTTGAGAGAGTTTGAAGGGGTAAAGGTTTAAGGAGTGTTTTAATTAGGAGTAAATAGGAGTTTAAGTTGTAAAATAGGGTTTTAAAGGTTTAAAAATTGAGTAAAATTAGTGTTTAAGCCGTCGGGTTGCACAATAGGTGTAACACCCCTCACCCGTATTTAATGCCAGAATAGGGTTACGAAGCATTACCGAACTTACAATACATTTAAACATCTATTTAACATACATTTTCTCAATTCAACTATTCATTATTCAATATCAATCAATTTGTCCCTATTATGAGCTTACAAGGCCCTAAACATGCTTTGGGAGTGGTTCGGGACTAAACCGATAACTTAAGAAACTTTCACAAAACTTTGAAAATTTTCTCAAAATAGGGGACACACGCCCGTGTGGCCAGGCCGTGTGTCTCACACGGCCACAAGACACGCCTATGCACAGGCCGTGTGAACATTCGAAAAGGGATCACATGGCTGTGTCCTACCATGTGTCCTACTCCATGTCCAAATAAGGGAGCTTACTAACTTGGGTCACACGGCCAACCACACACCCGTGTGCCAGACCGTGTGCTAGGCCGTGCCAAACCTGTAGGGTATACTGACTTGTGTAAAATGGCCAAGTCACACGCCCATGTACTAGGCCGTGTGCAAATTAAGGGGTATATTGACTTATGCCACATGGCCGATCACACGCCCGTGTGTGAGACCGTGCGTAACACCTCTTACCCGTATTCGATGCCGGAACAGGGTACGAGGCATTACCAGACTTAAACAAAAGCATTCATACAAAACTGAGACATCAATTTCCATCGAAATTTAAAACTTTTCATAAACATTCATATTGACCTTTAAACTAGCCTGCGAGGCCCAAAACATACATTGGGAACGGTTCAGGACTGAACCGAGAACTTTAGAAACTTTCGGGAAAGTTAGAAAAAATTTTCATTAAAAAGGTCCACACGCCCGTGTGGCATATCACACGCCCGTGCTTCAGGCCTTGTCCATCTTAGGGTACATTTTGTTTATGACATCATCAACCAAATAAGGTCAATGTCCTTAGGCCGTGTGGCGAATTAAATTTCAAAAATTAAGTGCAGACTTCACATGGCCTAGGCACATGCCCATGTCCTATGGTCGTGTCTCTCACACGACCGAGACACACGACCGTGTCTCGTGCTCGTGTTTTTACTACAAGGCATTCTGTTTCTCAAAACTAAGGTGCAAGGGACACACAACTGGAACACATGCCCGTGGGGTAGGCCGTGTGTGACACACGCCCGTGTGTCTACCCATGTAGACAAGTACAAGGCTATTCTCCAAGCCATTTTGTCACCCTTACTTGCACACATTCACACAACATCACATGGCACAAATCATAACATATAAATGCCTTCAGAAACAACTACAATCAAGCAATAACGTATCATTTTCATACCATCACCTATCATGCATTATAACATTAGGCCTTGCCAAACCATTTCATGCTAAATTCACACTCAAAGGACATTAACATATGTATAAACACCTAACCATCATATATCAAGCAATTATAAACCACATCACAAAACATTGACATATGCACATACATACTTATATGGGCTTACAACCATTTAGCTAATATAAGCCAATTTGCACGGCTACACATTACATCCAACTTTTAACCATCACAAGCTAATACATTTAGCCAAATTATAATGACTCATACACCAAATGACTAAGTCCCTGTACATGCCATAAACCCAAAGGGGTTTGCATTCACTTATACCCAACATGCTAGCTTGATAGTGTGATAGCATCTCCAGTGATCTCCAACCCGAGCTAGCTGAATAACCCTATAAGACATGGGAAAGGTAGGGGAGTAAGCTATAGAGCTTAGTAAGTTCGTATGCAAATAATAAGCATCAATAGACATACATTTGTCATACAACTAACATAACATAACACAACATAAACATCATTAAATCTTCACAGGCATAACTTACTCAATCACAATGCTTGCCCCCTTCAATTTATAAGCCTAATTTAATACATCTTAACATTTGCCAAACATTCGTAATCTCTCCAATATAACATACCATATTAATCATTAACAAATCATTTCAAGCCTCATAGTAACATGCACATTAATCATGCGTATTCATACTTTCAAACCCAGAGCTTAACATCTTTCAATGATTTAAACTCTTAACTTCTCATACTTTCAAACCATTTTAATAGGCAATTATGCAAATCTTTCCTTTTTCACACATAATCAATAAATCACAATTCAAACAAAAAACATTTACTATCTCACTAATCGATTTGGCCCCAAAGCCTTACACATGTTCGTCAACCGAATCTACCATGAATTTACACATCATAACTATAAACACTTAATCACAAGATTCCATAAATATTTTTAATAGATATTAATACCAATCTTTCCTTCATTTCATATTCATTGAGTCACAATCAAGGAAATAATATATTTCATATCTCAATTCCATTTGGCCGAAAAGCCCTTTTTCATAAGTTTCAATCAACTTGAACATGTATTTAATTCATCACACACATAAACCAATAATCACATGGTTAACTTAAAGTCACTTTCATAGTGATTATGAATTCATAATATCATGAAACCAATGCTTATAAACTTTACGTACATACATGTACCAGCTCGTAACATAATCATTTACTTTCTCATCTTTGGCATACCGGTTGAACACTTGGAATACTAATTGGATACACCAAAAGTCTTTGCACATAAGTGCCACATATGTAGCTAAAGCTACCTCATATCTCATATCACATAAATGCTCACTCTCGAGCTAATCACGGGCTTGCTCACACAAGCTGTCAGTAAAGACGTCACTATGCAGTGCTGCTCACACAAGCTGTCAGGTATCCGCAACACATGCCGAACTATCCAGTCACTAGTAGATGTACGAGACCAGCACCCGGATCACATAAGCACATACATATCACATGGGTCCCTAGTGACATGTCACTCGTATCCTATTCTATTCCTAAGGTTCAAACGGGATTTTTGATACTTATCAGAACTTGTTGATTGTATCCATAGAATTAATCATTCATTCCACACATTTGCAAAGCATTTAAAATATTTAAAATACAAACATAATAATGCATTATTCACATATAAACTTACCTCGATACCAAAAAGGCAAAAAAGGGACCTAATCGTCAATTTCTCTCTTTTTCCCCCGTTCTAGGTTCGAACCTCGTTTTCTTTGATCTATAACAACACATTTAGTATATTTATTAGTCACATTATTCAATGTGATCCAAAAATCACATTATGGAAAAATTACATTTTTGCCCCTAAAGTTTCACATATTTACATTTTTCCCCTAGGCTCGAAAAATGAAATTTATTCAATTTCTTAACATACAAGGCTAGCTGAATCATTTTCATAACTATAACAGCCCAAAATTTCAATTAAAACACACTTTTACTACATATTCCATAACTTTTACAAATTAGTCCTTTTAAGTATTTTTACCGAAAATCACTTAGTAAAAGTTGTTTCTCTAACCATAAACATGCATAATCTATTAGTAAACATAAAAATACACATATTTCTAACATGGGTCAAACCCTAGACCTTTATCATATCTCAAATAAATGGTGGAAATAGGTAAATCATGATACAAGGATTTTAAAAACGTGAAAATCATTAAAAACGGGGCGAGAATGGACTTACTATGGAGCTTGAAAAGCTTGAAAAAAACCCTAGCCATGGCTTCCATGGTATATTCGGCCAAGGCATGAAAAACGAAGAAGATGGCATCTTTTTCTCATGTTATTTTGGCTTTATTAGCCAAATTACTAAAATACCCTTAATGAAAAACAATTTAAAACATACCTTACCATGTCGATATTTGTCCACAACTTAACTAATGGTCTAATTACCATCTAAGAACCTCCAATTTAAAATTTCATAGCAATTGGACACCTCTAGCTTCTAGAACTCAAGTTTTGTACTTTTTACGATTTAGTCCTTTGGAATAAATTGAGTGCCCAAACGACGAAATTTTCAAACAAAATTTTCATGAAATTATTTCATGAAATTGTAGACCATAAAAATATAATAAAAATAAATTTTCTTACGTCGGATTTATGGTCCCGAAAGCACTGTTTCGACTAGGCCCAAAATCGGGTTGTTACACCGTGTGGAGCATACTGACTTCATTTTAATTTCAACCCCAGGGGACACACGGTCGTGTATCATGATCGTGTGTCACACATGGCTGAGACAAATGCCCTTGTCTCTACCCATGTGGACAAAAATAGGCTATTTACCAAGCCATTTTGCCACCCCATTTAATACACACTTTCACTTACACATATGGCACCAAAACAAAGCATAATAGGCAACCCAAAACAACTAAATCAAACATAATTCCTACCATTTCAAGCATTTCTTAGCCTAAACCTAAATCACAAACATCATCAATTCATCAACCATTTCCAAGCAACATTAAACACATCAAAAAATAGCATTAGTACATCTATAAACATTTACCAAACATATATCATTTTGTACCAATTCTCAAGCATGATACTAATTCCACAAACCTCATGATATAAGTCATATATTTATATGTACATACACTAGGCTCAAACATACCAAAAAAAGCCAACTTTCATGGCTATATACACAAACCAAAACACATACATTTACAAGCCATCTCAAATGGAAAAACTCGCTACCAAAACATAACCAACATGACCATAGTTCCTATACATGCCATATGACCAAACCATAAGCTCAAAAGTACCAAAGTGATGGTTGGATAGTGTGACGTAGCCTCCGAAGATCCCCAAATCTGTGCTAGCTTTGAAATAACTATAAGACATGGAAAATAAACAAAGTAAGCTTTATAGCTTAGTAAGCTCGTATGATTTAAACTTAACTAATCACAAATACACCATTCATCAATTTAAACATATTAACATGTAATTCATGATTACTAGCAAACCTTTCACATGCTTATTCATATACTTATATGCAAACTTCATAACTTCTTCAATTTAAAGCTCATACTATGCATGTACATACCTTTACCAATCCGTACCAAGCTCATGCATATTCGGAATACCGTTGAATACCCGATATCTCGCACACTAAGTGACGTACATAGCTGAATCTATCTCAAATCATACACAAAGTGCCATACATAGCTGAAGCTATCTCAATCTCGCACACTAAGTGCCATACATAGCTGAAGCTATCTCGATCTCGCACACTAAGTGCCACATATAACCAAAGCTATGTCGAATTGCACACTAAGTGCCATATATAGCCGAATCATTGTCAAACATAACTTTAATCTTGTATACACAGTTTATGCAATATCAAAGCATTTAAAGCATAATTATAATAATGCTTGTTACATGCGAGCTTACCTCGAATGTGAAAACGACGGAATAGGTCGATTAGTCGATAACTTTAGTTTTCCCCCGATCAAGATCCGAATTCCGCTTTTCTTGATCTAAATATATTCAAAATTAACTCATTTAATCATCTCTCTATTCAATTTAGTCCAAATTATACATTAGGGCTATTTTACACATTTACCCTTAAACTTTCACATTTTTACAATTTAGTCCTTATCACATAAAATCAAAAATTCATGCAAATTTCACAAAACTCATGCTTAGTTGAATTACCATAATTCCCCTAGCAGCCCATAATTTTCATTTATTTCACATTTTAACAACTAACTTTACACATTTCTCAATTTAATCCCTATTTTGCATTTTCACTAAAAATCACTTAACAAAACTTGTATATCTATCAACAAACATTCATAATCTATCAAGAAACTTCAAATACACATGTATTCATCAATGGAATCATTTGAAATATTTAATAATTTTGCAAAATAGTCCCTGGGCTAGCTAGTACTAACTGCAACGATCTCAAAAATGTAGAAATCATTAAAAATGGGACAAAATACATACCTAATTGCCAAGATTAAAGTTGCCGAATCTCTAACCCTATTTTCACAAGAAGAATCGGTTGAAGATGATAAAATATGATAGAAATTGGCTTTGTTTTAATTTAATTAACCATTAATAATCAATTTACTTAGTTAACCTTTAAAACATTTAATAATTACACCAAATGGCGTGCCACTATCATCCACTATCAAACTAATGGTCTATTTACCCCTTAATGACCTTAAATTTAAGTTTCTATAGCTATTAGACACCTTTAGCTAATAGAACGATACTTTTGCATTTTACGCAATTTAGTTCTTTTTATCAAATTGACCATTCAAACGATAAAATTTCTTAACGAAACTTTCACACAATCATTCAATCATGTTTTAAAAATTAAAATAATAATAAAATAAATATTTTTACCTCAAATTTGTGGTCCCGAAACCATTATTTTGATTTGACTAAAAACGGGTTGTTAGAATAGGTCGGGTCAAACCTGCAAAAAATTGCAGCGATGTCGCAATACAAGGGTTTCGTGTCGCGACATCCCTAGCAGGATACTGATGTCGCGACATAGGGTTTCCATTCCATGACACATCCACCAGTTTGGAGATTCTTAGGGACTGTCTGCTATGTTGCAACTTGCTATTGTGATGTCATGACAACGACTTTGTTTCGGCCTAAAACTCTATCTTAAGGTTGTTTCGATCTAAGGATAAACCTACATCAAATAAAATTTACAATCTAAACTATGCGATTAGTTATGTATACAGTAATTTAAATATATTGTGCAGGAATTTAAAAATTTTAAGTTATATTGCTAGATTTATTTAGCAGTATTGTCAATTCACCCATGGACGATTTTTTATTTTATCAGTATTGGTCCACCGTTCGTCGTGCCATTCCATCTTTCCTCGTTTGTCCCATTCCTTGAACCTATTTATTCTTTCTGTATTTATAAAAGGAAACATTTCCCTTGATTTGGGAACGTTAGAAATAAATAAGTTTTTGTAATGCTCCCCTAATTTCCTCCTACTTTCCTGTAACACCCCAAACCCAGCCCATTCGCTATGACCGAATTTGAAATGCCACTGCGGAAAACGTTTGAAAAACTTTTGACTTAGAGTTAAAAAAAAACATAAAAATTTGTTGTCTTTACTAAAACATTGTATAATTAAAGTTCCAAATAAAATTAAGTTGTTTAAAATAAAACATTTTCAAATAATAATATAATCGACAATCCAACTTAAAACATAATAAAAGTCCTTAAATACTTAAAGTGGCCCTTATTACAATAAATAACCTTTCATAAATAAAATGTGTAAAACAAATAAAATATCTTCTGCATGGGCCACCTCTTATCCACTCCAACCCGGTCCAAGCTTTAAGCATCACCTGCGATGTTGGTAAAAATTGGGTGAGTCAAACAGACTCAGTGCATAGTTATTTCACATGTCTCCACACATATGGGCTTGGCCCATATCCACACAGTCCATACACGTAAATCATGCAATTATGAAGCCCAACCCAACCTAATGTCCATCCGTCACACCTACCTTGGCAGACCCCCTGCCCAAGGCCGTGGTTAATCCACCGATCAACCAAGTGATCCACATATCTTACCTTGGCAGACCTGCTGCACAAGGCCGTGGCTAAGCCACTGATCACCTAAGTGATCCCACATATTTGTATCCACGAGGTGACTCGAGGTCATCCTCAGTCCACGGTGATGCACACAGCTATCATCCGCCGAGATGTGGCACCTAGCCAACACCTCCCTTGATGAAGCACATAGCTAACATCAAGCGCCAATGTAGCACAAGGCTAACATTAGACCACGTACATAAGTACACCCTTTCCTTCAATAGTCACATCCCAAGTCCCATGCATATATGTGTATCATGTCAGATTAACATTTAGAGTAAGTATTCATCACATGCTCACCACAAATATCACACATATAACATAGGCAAAATAAAACACTGACCTGATTATTCGATCACCCACCATGGGTACAATCTTAGCCCTTATTTCGGCTATCATTCACGTCATAATACATATTTACAAATATAATACAAACACACAACAAGAGAACAGTACGATAACTACGCACCTTTTTGGTACAATCTACTCAATCCCGAGACCCACGTCTAAACGATTTGCACCCTTGCGATTGTTGAACTCTTTCCTACACAACCTAAGTCAGAATCGGCTAATATAATACCAAAATGGCCTATGGTCGAGAACTACATTTCACTTACCTCGCTTATCTAAATCCCGAATCACCACTGGTCATATGATGTTGTCGAAATCCCTGAGTGAAACCATATTAGAATCGGCTTAAAGCATAATCTATGAAAAAAATGGCCCCCTTGGCCGAACACCACATCACTTGCCTTGGCCTATCGTTTACTTGAAAAGACTCAAAGAGAGAAGATTCGGCTTAGCAAACAATAGAAGAAAAATCAAGAAAGATGGGGAAGAAAGAGGTTCGGCCAAAAAGAAAGGAAAAGAAAGATATTGTTTTGAACAAATAGGAGGTGAAAGAAAAAGAGATATGGGAGAAAGAGATTCGGCCAAAAGTGTGAAATGAGCATGCTAGTATGACTAATAAATGGTTGAATGTGAGTTTGTTTGGTGGATTAAATTTATGCATATTGAGATATTAAGGAATAACCTAAGGCATTGTTTGGAACACATTCAGAGCCAAAAATCTGACCTATTCATGTTCACCTTTAGTACCGATTTTCGAGCCTGTCGACACTTCTTGATGAACCTCATTACAAACCCCAAGCCTAAACACGCTAATTTTTTAGATTGCACGACTATAAACGTCTGACCTTATGTTTTGAAGGTTTAGTAGATACATCACGGCAAACTTTGTAAAAATAGAGTGAAATAAGAAAGATGGTGTGATATGAAAACTATAAGTTAGCCTGAAATCATAAACAAAAGAAAAAAATCAAAAAATCAAAACTTATACGAGTAGAAAAATTTCTCAAAGAATAAAAGCATTCTTGAGTGAGATGAACAAAAAAAAGAAAGTGACAAACTAAAAAAAGAAAGAAAAACTCGTGCTTTAGTGCATAGAAACTCGTAGGCTAGCCATAGTTACTATATCATGCTATGATTTCCTATATATGGAGAGACAAGAAAGGTAAGAGAATGAGAAATAAGGCAGTAAGCAGGCAAGTGTCATTAAGGGGGAAGAATAGGGATCGATACGATGTGCCAAACTATTTTTGCATTTGTAAGCCCTCTTGATGCTTACTGTTTTTTATTTCATACCTATCCTAAGCCTCAGAACGTTACAAGCCGAAAAGTCCTATGTGACTTAAATATCCTTATGCATGAAAGGACATTATATTAAACAATCGCATAAATAACTATTTGTATCTTGCTCGGATAATTAAATTACTTGTACGATTTGTCGATGGATCCCTACAGGAGAGACCCTTAATGCTTGTATACTTTGTAACATACTGAACTTAGAGGTTTGTGGTCAAAAGTGGTAAATCAATTATTCATCATGTTAAAGTTGTTACTGAATGTGAAATGGCTAAGGCATGTGCTCCGAAGTCAATACTTTTATTATATTTGCTCAAGGGTCATCATTTTTTCTTGTTTTTGTTTATGTTGCTTGAAGACAAGCAATGACTTAAGTGTAGGGGAGTTTGATCTGCCATAATTTGTGTAGCCGATTAAACTAATTTTCACACTTTAGGAGCTTGAAAACAATCATTTTCATTAATTTTAATTATGTTTTTTTTTTAAGTTTCTTTTAAGTAATAAAATGTGAAAATTGAGTCTTTTATTGACCCTAGAGGTTGAATGAGGCCAAAGGGTAAGCTAATGAACTCTAAAAGTGGGCATGAGAACTTAGAAGGCGTACTAAAGCAATACTGGTCACTATGTCGCAACACAGAAGGCTCAATGTCGTAACATAGGGAACAGAATGGGGAATTCATGAGACTACTTTTGATGTCACGACACAGACTGGTGGTGTCACGACATACCCTGGAAGATATCCCAGGAAGAGTACATTGATTGCTATGTCGCAACACAGATAATGGTGTGCTGCGACGTCGACCCTAGACGAGAGATAAACATGATTAACCAGGTTAGAACTGTTACCTCCTCCTTGATTTCCTCCCCATCTCATGTTCGGGTGATCTCTCCATTCGAGATTGTAAGTATTTGAATAAGGATTTCTACCCCTGTTCCCGATGTAGTTCACGTCCTTAGTAGGATTATTAATGTAGTGGAAGTGTGGCTTATCTCCTTCATATATAGATGGTGTATTATTCAAAGACTCAATATGGTTAAGTCTATCCACTGATTTTTAATATTTTTCGTCCTCTTGGAAAATCTTCACCGTAGATGATTTTCGGCCATATGTATATTGTTTAGTTGGCCACTGGTAGGAGTTCATCAGCATATTTTCTATTAATTCATATGCATCCTCGTATGTTCGGTTCATTAAGGCTCCTCCTGCGGCTCTATCAAATCCTGACCTTGCGTGTGCATCCAACCCATTGTAGAACATTCTCAGTCGTAACAACTCGGGTAGTCCGTGATGTGGACACTTCTAAATCAACGTCTTAAAACTCTCTCAAGCTTCGAGAAACTCTCTCCCTCTAACTTTTTGAACATGGAAATCCCCCTTCTTAGATGGATTGTCTTGCTAACCGGGAAGATCTTTTGTAGGAATTTTCTTGCAAGTTTGTCCCAAGTCATGATGGACCTTGGTGCCGTGAATCTAACTAAGAAAAGGCGTTATCTATTAATGAGAAAGGGAACAACTGAAGATGAATAGCATCATCTGTAACCCCGTTATATTTAAAAGTGTCCTAAGGTTAGAGGAATCGTTTTAAATGCTAATTCGGGTCTTCCGTCATCATTCATCAAAACTGTAAATTGTTTTAGATCATAGATTGCTTGATTTCAAAGTTATTGGTCGTGATGGATGGCCTCATTATACTCCCTTAAACCATGTCCAAATTTCGTAGCATTTACTCCCTTAAAGTTCTCTCATTACATGCCATATCCATGCTTGTGGATAGTTGTGGTAGTGGTGGTAGGTCTGATGGGTTAGCGTTAGCATCGTCGAATAATGGATTCTCACGAGTTATGTTGCCCACAATAAATGGTGGGTCCTATATCTGCTATTATTGTTGCTGTCGATGATTCCTACGTATTAGCTTTTCGGGATCAGTAATTGGCTCTATAGGTGTTCCCGTACTATGAGTCATATACTGAAACCAAAAAGAGAAACAAAAGTTAGCACAATTAAGAATATAAATTCGTAGCTATAATCTAAACATTTCCTAATTATTCTATTAAAATGCAAAAATTAAAATTAAACTAGTGATGTTGCCTCCCCGGAAACGGCACCAACAATTTGACCGCCTCTAGATGTACCAACATCTAGAGTGAGAAACCTGCACAAAAGATATTGAATGGGTGGTATCCGCAAATATATGGGTCAGGTTGTAATATAGTTACAACAAAGTAACAAGTACTTTGAGGATCGCACCCAAGAGAGGCGAGCACTAAGTTAACTCTAACCTAAGCACAAATAGATCTAATTAGTACTTTAGATAGATTATATTACGATGAAATATAGATAAAAATTTTTTCGTATTTTTATTAATAAAAATAAAGAGAACAAAAATAAATAAATAATGGGAAATCAAATAGCAGAATTTATCAAATCTAAATATGGGTGATTAGCCCGCTTTGGTAATCATAACCAACTGTCACTTTGGGCTTCTTGTTCAATCAATTAGTCGATACCCTTGTAAGATCTTCCGATCTTCCACTAGAATAATGAGTTGGCAAAAACTAATTATCTCTTGACCTCACAGTCCAGACCGGTTTGGAGTTAAGGTATTCACGGATAGGCCATACCAATTTTGGGTTAACTCCAACCCTGATGACTTCCTAGGTCATCAAGCCTAGAGTTTAAGTTCTTCCTTTCTCGAACAGCTGGCCCGTTAATATAACTGATAAACCCTAATTATAACATATTTTAATCCCACATTTAGCTTGTTTTTGGATGACTTATCCCCCAATTTATGTAAAAAGGTGCTCTTAATCCTTTCTTTTCATGTTTTATACTCAGGAAAGCACCCAAGGATGAAAAGAACAAGAAACGGGCTTAAAACGGACCAAATTGGGCCAAAAGAGAAATCGATATGGCCTGGCCCAAAGCTAACACGGCCGTGCCTCATTAAAAGTCCGAGCACGGCCTGGCCACAATCCACACAGTCGTGTGCCATGGCCGTGTCCCTGTCGCTGGAAAGAGCAATTTTATTCAGGAAAGGATACTTGGAGGCAAAGAAACACATTCCAAAGCCTATTCAAACACCCTATTAGGAATTCTACTTAAATTAGGATACTTAGGGGCCAAGTAAGGCATCTCAAAGTCTATATAAACACACAAGGGGGCAACTTAAGAGGGGAGTTCGGCAGAAGCCGAAAGCGTCAAAGCTAGGCTAAAGAGCCAAGCCGAGAAGGTCAGAGTTAAGGGAATCACTCAAAGATAGCCAGTTGATCCATCCCAAGAGGCCGGAGTTATACTCAAGACGGTGGATTTCTCCTTCAATTCTTTCAGGGGGTTTTAGGGATTTCTTATGTTTTGTTTTATCTTTTCTCTTGAGATGTTTTCTTTATTTTTCATGAACTAAATCCTTCAGATACCTGAAGGGGATGAAACCTAGACGAATTTTGTTATTTGATTTCTGAATTATATGATAATTACTTAGTTTGTTCTTAATTATGTTGCTTATCCAAATTTGATGTGCTTAGGTGGAGGAGGAATAGACCCTGCCTAAGAGTAGATCTAACATAATTAAGCGGAGTTGATCGAACGCTTAGAGATAGGGTTACGAGATTTTACCGGATTAGGGTGAAACCTAATATGGGAGTCCATTGATCGATTTACTGCTATTCTAAGGGGTTATTATAAGCGAACGAGAGTTCCACTAATTAACCTAGGGTTACACGTTATTCGCCTCGAGAGAGGGTTTAATATATGTTAGGGAGTCTCACGGATCAAGCTAAGTAAGGAAATCATACGGTTCAGGGTTAGATAATAAGAGAAGTCTAGGTGGATTCTTCCTGAGGGTATCATCGTAATCAACTGAGTTTTTCTTCAAGTTATTTTCCAATTCGTTCTTTTTGTCTTGTGTCTTTAAGCTTAGTAGTCGTTAATTTTAGTTTAAAGCAACTTCACTCCATTTTTAAGGCTAAATAATAAAAAGAAAGCTAGTATTAGCACTTTTAGTTCCTTTGGGTTCGACAATCCGGTCTTGCCTAAGCTACACTACTGTTTGATAGGTACACTTGCCTTTAATCATTGTCAGAGTTAGTTTCCAGGTTCGATCACATTCATTATAAATTTTAAAGCTCTGATTTCAGCGATCAATAACCCTACAAAATGGTTAATTAATAATACCTCCACTCAGTAACCCTCCACAGGAGAATTAGTTCCTCATGGATCTCATAAAAAGTATAAACTTGATATATAAAATAGACATAAATAACAATCCAAAAATATAAAGTTTAGAAGAAGCCTAATTTGTATTGAATAGAATGTTGAATCCTCACAAAGTTTGATCAAGTTCACAAATCCGATCTGACCACAAAAGCAAAAACAAAACTAAAATAAACCTAAATCCTAAGAAAAGAGAAAAACTAAAGACTAAAACTATGAAGAAAACTATACAATATGGAAATTTGTTCATAACATGTATTAAATGAGCCTATTTATAAATTTAGAGTGATCCTCATCTTTAACCCTAGGTCAACTGTCGTCCTTGTGCTTAATATTTAATTGTGCGGACCAAAACACCCCTTGTAACATCCTAAAATTAGGGGTCCTTCATTTTGTAATATTTTATGTGTTTGGCTAGCTAAGTTTGTTATTTGGGGGTGTTCGCGGGTCCTAAGAAGGCTCGGGGTCGAGCCTAGGCCTTGGTAAAATTTTACTTTTTGGGCAATTAAGGGGAGAAGGCTGTTGATGGCAAGGCTTAAGAGAAAATGTTGGTAAATTGCTAGCACAAGTAAGCACAAGGTGGAGTGGATGTGGCGTCACTAGTAGAGAAAAAGGGGAAGGAGTTTGAATCCCATCTGCTGCAGCAAGGAGCTTTAATTTTTTTGTGCTCAAGGTGGAGAAGAGGTGGCATTCGGCTGGGACTCTATCAAGGAAGGTTTGGACTTGGTCAAATATTCGAATGAGATGAGAGAAGAGCATGGTGGAGTGATTTGGGGAGAGAATCAAGGGATGTGGTGGAGTGATGAAGTTGGCCGAAAGTGGGAGACTTGAGAAGGGGGAAAATTCGGTCAAAGAGTAAGGAAGTGTAGGGGATCTTTGAGTAGCATTTTCGGTAGTGGGAGATTAGTGTGCCGTTTGTTTCAAGAATGGCTAGGTGAGTTTTGTTTTTCTTTGCATTTTCGGTATTAACACTTGGGAAAGCATTGCCTTTACTCTCTTTGCCGAAACCTTTAGTTGCCATTCTCATTGTTTCTTTTTTTCTCTTCTCATCTTTTCCTCTGTGCACATTTTGAGCCGAAACCTTTTTCCTTCTGTGGTGTTTTCTTCTATTCATCTCTTTCTCCCATTCTTCAAAAGTCAAATCTCCTTTCTTCTACCTCTTCTTCTTTTCATCTTTTCTCCTCTACTTCTTTCTTCACTAACCGAACCTCTGTTTCTTTCCATTTCGAATCGGTGTTGCTTGAGTAGCCTAAGGCGTGAAGGGCTATTTTCTGCCGAACCTATTTTGGCTTTTCACCACCGTTGTCAGTACAAGGTAACTTTGTATTCCATCTTTTTCTTCTTTAAGCTTCCCTTTAAAGCTGAATCTCTTACCTTATTGCTTTTATGGTTAGGTCAAATCTGAGACTTCCTCCATCTGGTGTATTCCTACACTTTTCTTTTGTGTAGAAGCCGAATTCCGGGTTGTGCATCTATCGTTTTTGTGGCACCTTGGTAAGTGCATCCTTAACCGATTAGAGAAGGAAGTTCCCTTACTTCGCTGAGTTTTCTTTGAAGGCCGAATAAGGGGGAGAATGGATGGAGGGCCTCCTCCATGTTTCAATTAGGCCGAAGGGCCGTTTCTTATTATTTTTGTTTTAGAGAATCAGTCCTAACTCTTGTGTTATTTAGGGACTCATCCGGAATCGCAAGCCGAATCCGTTGGTGTTCGATTCTCCATTGATCAAGGTAAGGAGTTTCTCTCTGATTTCTGCTCGTCTATTCTCTTTTCATTTTCTCGGCCATAACCAAACCTCTTTGTTAGACAACCATCGTTTCTCTCTGACAGTACTGTACTGATCAAGACTCTCTTCATGGATGCGAGTGCTAGCCTTTAAGGAGGTATCAACAAAGGAGCCTGAGGGGAGTGGACTCGTAGTCTCTACTCCTAAGTTCAAATGACGTAGGGTGTCAGCAGTTCGGGATTTTTCGTCGGGTTGTGGTAGGGAGCCGACATCTACTTGGAATAGGCAGATCGCTGTGATTCGCGCTAGTGAGGGCGATGACGAGCAGTAGTGTATAGTTCTTCGTGTAGTCAAGTGTGTAATTTCACACCTCTATTTCATTTTGTCTGTGTTATACTATGTGTCAGCTAAAAGCAGAAATACCCTTGAAGGAAATGCAGTTGTGGTACCCTAGTGGGTAAGATTGGTGATATACCAGGTAAGTAGAATTTATGACTATACGATTTGGATAAATTAGCATGTGCGTACGTGTGTTCTGATTATCTGATGTACATTAATATATGTATGCATTCATCACATTATGATGATATGACATGATGCATGGGAAAGGAATATTGATTGATCGGGGAAGTGTATTTCGGTGACTCTGTCACATTATTTCGATGGCTCTGCCACATATTTCGGTGACCCTGTCACATTATTTCAATGGCTCTGCCACATATTTCGGTGACCCTGTCACATTATTTCGGTGGCACTGCCACAATTTCGAGATGAGCAGCGCGACTACCATCGTGGTGTGTAGCGGATGAGGGTTGATTGTAGAAATCCCCACTGGTGTGTTATGGCTGGAACGGGTGGTGTGTAGCGGATGGATTCTAGGTTGGGCTGGGTTGCATTGCATGCTTTTATCTGTTTTACCATGTTAAAAGGTCTCAGGCCCAGTTCGTTTCCGTATGGGCTTCGCCAAGTTTGATTTCGTAAGGGCTAAGGCCCAATTTGTATCTGCATGGGCTCGGGCCCAGTTAGTGTTCATTTTGGGAATTACACACTAAGTTCTAGTAACTCACCTCTCTGCTTAATTTTTGTAGGTAATCCCTAGCTTTGAGGATTTGGAGCCAAGGTGGACTCTGTGGTGGCCATTCGTCGTTATTTCAGTAAATTAAGTTTTACTTTACTTTAAATTTTTAATTTAAACTGGGATTATGTTCTATAATAAGGCCTCTGGGATTTTTATTGGTTTTTAACTTTTTAATCGACTGCTATCTTTTATTAAACGTTCAATACGGGGTTTTCCTAAACATCAAAAACTATTTTTAAATCTCATGTTTTTGCAAATACTTAAATTCGATTTCCATAATAAAGGCAGTTTCCAAATAATCCTAACTTTTCTAAAACGGACAATTTTATAACAAAACAATGAAACACAGAATGTTTTTGAAACGCAACATTTTCAACAAACAACTACTCTAGACAATCGCTTAGTTTTTCCAACTTCCTAAAACTTCTTTTCGAAACAACATTTCTTTTCTGGAAGTCATCGAACCTGATTATTTATAAACCAAGTCATTGAAAACAGTAACCCTAATATTTTTGCAAGAAAACTATTAAAACAAGATGGATTTCCATAAGCAACAAAACTTGAAGTTTAACGAACGCATAGTGTCTTTCACAACCCTTCAATGTGACATGCCAGATCCAGTTGTAACGTCTAGGTTTCTCATACAGAGTCGGTGTCATGACACACCAGATCCTGTGTCGTGACATCGAAGGCAGTATGCTCATCTTCAAGGTATTTTCAAGGGTGTGTCATGACATCCTTAGGCTGTTTAGTGACACAGAAGGCAGTCTTGAAATTCTTCTATTTTGCTTCTTATGTTGCGACATCCATCTCTTCATGTTGTAACACAATAACCAATATCAAGTTAGCGCACCTTGTAATCATCTCCTACACACTCACAAAGCATCTTAGCTTACCCTTAGGCCTTATTTGACCCATACGGTCAATAAAAGACTCAAATTACAAAATTTATTGAATTTAAATAAAGTAATAAAAACTTAACTAAAATCCAACTTAAATGCTTGTATTCAATCTCCTCAAATGAGAAAACTAGCTTAATCTGCTACACCGAATTATGGAACATTAGTTTCCAAAAGAGCTCTCTAGCTAGTAGAGTCTTGGCAAAACAAATCCCCAGGGTTTGTCCTTAGATGCGATGTTGGATTACATCCATTATTCCACCAAACATTGTCGTCTCTCTTAATGTGTTTTAACCTTATGCGGTTTCTTTTAGGCTTAGCTATATTCACACTATTATAGTGCCATCGCTTTTCCATACCTCTTATTCGGCCTTCAATAGTAAAGTTAGCAGTGTAACCCTACTTTACTCTTATTCACATTATGGACCCGTCATTTAGGATAAAAGCACAGTCTAATGTCGATTTGCTCGAATCCTGACATGTTTGGAAGTCAAAATCTGTATATCTTATTGGAGTAAGATCTATTCCAGAATACACAAGCATATAATCACTCATTCTCCATAAATACTTGAGTATATACTTATGTAACATTTCAAAAATTGGGGGTTAGTAGAATTGGGTTTGTGAATAGAGAGAGAGTGATCATGCCTTAATTTTTGAGATTATCTATGCATTTTTAGGAAATAAATGAGGTATTGGTTTGTTGGTTAAGTGTTAGTGAAACGTTCCTTGAAACCCAAGTTCAAATCCCTTCTCTCGCATCATTTTTATTATTTTGCAAATTTTGCCTTAAACCCTAGTATGTGACATGCCTTGTTTTTAAAATAAATATTGAAAAATTATTTCAAGAATGAGGGAAAATCCTAATGGTTAAAAGAAATATGAGAAAACATGGAAATTAAATGTGGTCCCAAGCTTGAATCATTTCCCTTGTGAAATAATTAAAATTTGCAAAATCCCTTGTTTTTTAATATGTGTGCCATCCATACCCTTGAACCCTAAGTATAAATTCAACCTTTTATTGTATTTTTCATCCTTTAATTCAATTTTTCACCCTCTTCCTATCCTCTTTTCTATTTAATTTTCTTTCTTTCTCCCATTGTTGCTGTTGCCTACACCTCCCATTTTACCATATCTTTCTTCTTCTTTTTGCATCAAGATTGTGCACCATCTCCTTTACTCTATTGCAACCACTTATCTTCATCTAAATCAGCCCCAAATCTAAAATCTTGAACCCCAAGATCGATCCCGAACATTGTCAAGAAAGTGCCATTGTTGTTTCTCTCAATTAGCTTAGGTAAGATATCTTTTCTCTTCAATTTCTTAATTAATCTTGTCAATTAAAAACCAAAATTTATAGATTTATAATTTGGGGGATTTAAATGATTTAAAAGGTATTTTTCCACATTTTAATGATATCTCAAACCATTTTAAAATTCAGCTCCAATTTTGGCCACCGCAAGTGGTGGTGCATGCGCCTATGTGCAAGAAATGGGGTTGTTTTGTTTCTTGGGTCTTGCCCATATTTTTCCAACATTAAATTGTGTTCTTGAAACCTCATAATCATCATTTAATTAAATTTTAATTAGGGAGAGACGTTCTTGATCAATTAGCCAATCGGATCCCACAAATCATGAAGCGTAAGTACAATAAAGATAACTAGTTTGTTATTTCGACATAGTTGTTGGGTAAAGGTTATGAATTTACTAAATAAAGGAATTTAGCATTAATTAGCTATTGGTTTCCAATATTTTATTTAATTAGGTGCTGACCCAAATGACCCAAATCATCTGTAAATGCGAAGAACGATTGTATGTACGGTTCGCATCGATACTATGTAAGGAATCTAACTAGTTTGGATTCATAAAATAGTTATAATTTCAACAATGGGTTTGAATTCATAAGTGGGTTTTTGGGGGCTGGTTTTATGGTAAATTGATTGAATTTATATTGAATTTTGGTTTAGGTTATTTAAGGAATTTTTAAGGAAATTGGAAGATTCGCTAGTGCGCTGGAAGAAAGCGACAAATAAGGTGTGGGTCCTAAACTCATAAAATTGTTTGAAAATGTTAAACATCATGCTATATTTGATAATTAGTTCTCTAATTGGATTGGCTTAATAGCCAAATTGTTGATTTTGTGAGTGGTCAAACCAAGTATGTTTCGAGCCTTAAAAGATTTACATGTTGGAAAAATTGCTAGTTTGATATTATGAATGTTTGATTGATTTTGTAATTGCATATTTGAGTTACAAGATATGAGAATGTTTGACTGAATGATATAATGTGTTGAGATATTAAGCTTATGTATGATTTAAACGAATGGGATATTTGTTATAATGTGTACTGAAAAGGGTGCTATTTATGCATAATGAAAATTCGTAAAGTATGTGAAATTGAACGATATTGATTGATACCAACACAATGGTAATTTGAAAGATTGGAACACTGTTTCCATTTTCTGAATGTATGTGATTATTGAGGATGTGCTGAGCATGTTAAATGAATGTAAAAAGTATTGAGATATGATTATGTATGAGATTGTGTGACGTATTGAATATGCATCGGGTTGGGATTTTGTGGTTGACAAAGGAGTTTCTTGGAGTATCAGTGGCATATTAAGTCCGCATTATTTGTAGTCAATGCAATTCACCTAGAGTACCAGGGGAATGGCGATTTATCGTATTTTCACTGGTAGCTTGTTTGCATTTTTATTGGTAGAATTTTCTGCATATTGTTATCGGTGGTTTTAACCATAACGAGCTTAAGCCCATCATGTTTTGAAGTTCGGAAGATGGGTTCTGGGGAACTCGTGGTGTGTAGCGGATGGTATGGGTAGGAACCTTTTTGTATTGCATCAAGTGCACGATATATTCAAATATTATTGATTTATGCTACGTATTGTATTTTGTTGTATTGAATTGAATCAAAATTAATTATTGTTACTCGAATGAATGATGACCAATGCTCATACACCATTCGAAATCAATTTGATAAGGGATATGTAATGATATGAAATTCCTGTGATGGTTCTGTTTTCTTCTATTAAAGCTAATTTGTTTCACTGTATTCGATATTTATGTTTGTTTAAATAATTTTTTGACTCATACTGAGATTTTCATAATCTCACCTCCCAATAGTGTTTAAATTTTCAAGCAAACCTCAAAATTAGGACCAGACTCGGCATTCGGAGATTCACCTTGGACCTCAGATTTTTTTTATAAGTATTAATCAGTCTCTATTGGTTTTGGTTTGTATTTTTTAATGACTTCTGGTCTATGGCTTGGTAACTTTTCTTCTGGGAATTTTGCATGCATGGATTGCTCAAGTATAATAATTAGATAATGCATGATACAGAACTTACGTAAGATTTGATATTGTTCCCTAGTTTCCGCTGCATTGCAAAGGAACCGTTTTTGAAAAATAAATCGACAAGGCAACTAAGTTTCCAAAATGACTTGAAAAATGGTTTTTCCACTATATTAGTTTGACATTGAGTTTTTTTTTTAAAAAAAAAGAGCGATAAGCAAACGGTTTTTCTAAAACAACACTATTAACAATAAAATGAATCTTAATTATACACGACCTAAAGAATGAATGTTTTTAAGCTAACTCAAAGTACAACTATGGTTTTCTCTAAAATGAGTTTATTTAAAGTCTTTAAAAGTAACGTAAGTTAGCTTAGCCATTTCGGTGGCTAATGTAGCCTTCTCAATCTAGCCATAACATCTAGGCCGTGTTAGGGAGGTTAAAACTTAACTACTTGCTAGTGTCTCGGTCATGGATTCGCCTGATATCGACTTACCAACCCCACTGCAAAATAGATATCTAGATGTGTGCATAATATATCATACATGAGATTTCCTACTACAAAAACATAAGGAACATTTCTCATGTTCTCTCTTTCTTCCACCGTCTTAGGACAATCCTCCAAAGAGAGATGAAATCCTAATACAGAGGTTTGATTTCCCTTCTTTGAATCGGTTATTGCATAACACTCCAATATCTTGTCTGTGTATGAAGCTTGACACGGTGCTATCACTTTGTTCTTTCAATCCCTTAATATTTGAATACCTAGAATAAAGTTACTTTTTCCTGAATCCTTCGTGACAAAATGTTGGGTTAACCACAGTTTAACCGATGACAATGACCCTAATTTATTCCCAAATAGTAGAAGGCCATCGACATGTAGAACGAGAAAGACCACCTTCAAATCCCTTAAACATTTATAAACACAATGTTCATCCCACGTTTTTCTCAAATCCAAAAGTCTTGATTTCTAAATCAAATCTTTTATTACATGAGCGAGATGCTTTCTTAGTTCCATATATGGGTCTAAGCAATTTGCAAACTTTTACTCAATTCCTTTAGCTATATATTTGATGGGTTGCATCATATAGATGCTCTCTTCAAGATAGCCATTCAAAAACATTGTCTTGACATCCATTTTTCAGATCTCATAATTGAGATTTGTCGCAATGGATAGCAATATCCGGATTGACTGGAGCATGGAAACCAGAGAAAAGGTTTCTTTTTAATCGATACCTTTTTTCTGAGTATAACATTTTGCTACAAGTCTTACCTTATAAGTTTCCATATTTCCATCCACATTTCTTTTCTTCTTGTAGATCCATTTACTCCTTATGGGTTTTATCCCCTCCGATAAGTCAACAAGTTCCCACACTAAGTTAGAGTCCATAAAATCCATTTTCGCTTTCATAGCTATTTTCTAGAGTTTTGAATCAGCACTTTGCATTGCTTCATCATACGCGAGTGAGTCATCATCTTCTTGTTCAGCAAACTCAGTGTTAAAAATAGTTCCACCGGATTGGAAGAACTCAGGCCTATGAAATACCCTCATACTTCGATGAAGCACCCTATGTTGTTGATCGTTTGCAATTCTACTATTAGGAGTTGGTTATGAAGTCATTTCAGCAAGGTTTTTTATATTTCCCGAAAGTTCCTTGAGTACTTCTTTACTCTGAGGTTTAAAGTCATTCATGTAGCTTTCTTGAAGAAAAGTAGCATGAGTTGACACTATAACAACTTGCTATTTCGTGTTACAAAACAAACCACTATTTGTTCCCTTTGGATATCCTACAAACATGCACAATTTTGTCCGTGAGTCCAACTTCCTCCCATCTTTATCTAATACATGGGTCAGGCATCCCCAAATCCTCAAATGGTTTAGACTTGGCTTCCTACCATGCAACAATCTGTATGGAGTTTTCAATGCTACCTTAGTTGGCACATCATTCAGAATATAGCAAGTTTTTTGTATTGTATATCCCCAAAAAGATAGTGGCAGCTTCAAATAACTTTACATCAAATGTACCATGTCTAACAACGTTTGATTCCTTCTTTCTATCACGTCATTCTATTGTGGAATGTCCGACGCGGTCAACTAGGATGAATCCCATTCTCTATCAGGTACTCTAAGAACTCATCAAATAAATATTCCCTACCTCGATTAAACAGAAATGTCTTTACGGGTACACTATTTGTTTCTCCACTTCCACATGAAACTCTTTGAATTTATTGAAGGTTTCATTCTTATGGTGCATAAGGTACACATACCCATATCTGGAATGGTTATCAATAAATGTTACATAATATTCATAACCACCTCTTCACTGATGCTCATGAGGTCACATAAGTAAGAGTGATTATAAATTATAGGGGTTTTACGACCCTCATTCCTTTTGCATAAAAGATTTCTTGGTCATCTTACATTCCAAGAAAGATCCTCATTATGGAAAATCAATTTCTTTAAGTGAACTTAAGATGTCATCTCTCACAAGTCTAGTGATTCTTTCTTAGTTAATATGACCATGTCTCAAATACTAAAGGTACGCCTGTTTAGAATGCAAATTTTTAAGTTTCTTTTTCGATATTTTCATTCTCAAGCAGTTTGTACATCTTTGGATTGAAAAAATAGAGAGAAATATGCGCATCTCTTTGTAGGTACGAAATTTTGAGGATGAAATATTTTTAAGGGTGGCGGAGTTGTCAAACCCTAGTTGGCGAGTTGGTCAGGTTCAGGAGACTACGCTGGTGAAGACCACCTAAGTCACGATTGGGTACGAACCTTGTGATACAGACTTTCGCCACTCGTGCTTTTGTGTCACTTCTAATGTAAGTATAATAGCTTGTGGGACACGTTTAAGTCACCTAGCATCCAAGTAAAGGCAATGTGTCAGTAATTAGGACACTTAGAGAGCCTCATAGGATGTGATTAATTAGTGGAAGCATGCGAGAACAAGTATTGATTAGTGGTAATCCTTATTGTTATTTGGACATGAGTTATCTATAAATAGGATAATGTGATAGTGGAGAGAATGTTTATGATTCATCTTCTCTACTAGACTTTGTTATATCAAAGAAACTAGGAGAGTTCTTTGCTAACGAAGGTGTTGACTATTAAAGCTTAAGAGAGCTTTTATACTAGTTGTCTAGTGGTAAATTCTTAAACCTTCCTTTAAGCTTTACCAGATAAATAGAACTAATGTAAGAGAGGTTTGGTAGGATTTCTTTGAATACTGGATAAGAAGGAAACTTCTATCCAAAAATTGTTTGCATGTTACAAATTCTTTCTATATCGTAAAGTTTTGGTCATTTTTTATGTTTAAAGGAATTGTTTTATTGTTATAGCTAAAGAAACAAAGAAAGTCCCAGTATTAAAATGAAGGAACCAATAGAGGAGACAAAGCTCTAAGTAAAGTATTTTGGTCAATTCCTTTGTACCTTGTTTCTGGTATCAGCATTAATTCCTTTAATCTTTATCACTGTACAACCAGGTAAGTGGCTTTGTCCTTCATCTTTGGTGTTCATGTCTAAAGAAACATATTCAAAGAGTTAGTGCATACAAGGTTATATACGGTTAAACAGTTCTAGAAAATCTAGTATATACATGGTATGAGTACTCATTCCTTGGTGCACAAGCTTCGTATCCAAATTGGTGTAAGAAGGAAATGAAGAGATTTTATGTATAATGATAAAGAAGACACAAAATAAAATGTTTTCCCTCTGGTATGGCACTTTGATGCAAACAGTGACTGGTGAAAACCCATCCTTGTGGGGGAACACATATGTGTTCAAACAATTAAGGAAGTTAGGGGAATTGGGAGGTGATGTTTGTTAAATAGCTCTGATGAATAGATATGAAGATACATGACAAATTGTTTCCTTGGAACTAGGATCAGAAGCTAGCCCAATGAAGGGAGTACGTAAGAAAAGGTGCATGTAGTAGTGCATGTTGCATGAAAAGTAAACAGTAAGTCTGTCATTCAAACAAGGGTAGTCTATGCAAGTGGTGTATCCATGACTGTCATATATGAGTTTAGAAACCAGTGTTATCCGCCGATAGGCTGAACTGAGTGCAATAGTATCCACCAACTGATCTACGGATTAGAGGGATGTATCTGCCAGATATGGCAGACTAGTTTGTCATCTTAAGTCCCATTTCTTAATGACTAATAGTAATTATGGTGGAATTTAATTCCTCCAAAACTCACTAAGTTCTCACAAACATACCCAATTTGAACTTACCCAGTTTCTTCTTACTTTCAGGTTCTTAGGCTGAGCGTGGTGCTTGACGGGATACAGCCAAATCTATGACCATTTGTAAGCCTTCTTATTTTTGTGGGAAACATGTATTTCCCGGGGGCTCTAGGATGGTTATTAGATGCCATTATTTTAAAACCATTAATTTCTACTTGAAACATTATTTTGAAATCTTCAAATTTTGACTGATAGCCTCATTGGCTTTTCATTAATTGTGATTTATGAATGATGTTTAAGCTACCGCCAAAGGTCGTTTCTTGTATCTTTAAATCTTTAAGAGTGGCAAGGTACCAATATAAATTTTGCTTCCAAATAAATGTAGTCTTAATTTAACGGAATACCATGCTGAAGAAAGGGTACCCTCCAAAATGGACAGCTGTTTTACAAAGGAGGAATGGTGTGTTTTCCAATGGGTCAACCTTTGGTTCTTTATACCTAGATCTAATGATTGGGTCAGGTGTGAGGTGTTACATTTTATTGGTATCATAGTTTCGGTGTAGTTGATTCAAAAACTAGTGATAGTTAGAAATCTCACAATACATGTTACATAAATCTGGCTAGAACCTTCATAGTATTGCTAACTAAATTTGTGTGTTGTAGAGAAGGAAGAAAGAGTGAAGATGTTGATAAATTCAAGGAATGCTAAAGGGGAAGAAATAGAAAGTAATACCCTTCCACTAGTGGGTAGCCCTACGCCTTCTGTAAGCAGGGGGTATTAGGAACAGAGGCTAAGAATGTCTTGATGGAAATGATAGGACATGTTATGGGGCAATGGTTCGACCAATACATGAGACCTACTCCAACCTCTTCTTATAGATTTCATGAAGAATTTTTTAGATAAGAGGAGACGATGAGGATAGCAGAGGTTACACTACCAACAAATCCTGCACCTATGGTTCCAACTATAGCAGCGTCTAGAGGGGACCTAGTGGAAATCATCCATAAGAGGGGTGCCAAAGAGTTTCGAGGAAGTAAAGAGGATGGTCCAGTTGTAGCAGAAAACTGGCTTTTTAGAGTCTACCGGGTAGTTGAGGAATGACAGTGCTCCCCAGTTTCCCTTTTATTTAAAATAATTGACTTAGACAATATTTTTTTAGATCATTATATTAGAAGAAATTCTGTCAAGGAGATTGGGTTTGAAGCGGGACCATCTATGACCCCTCCAATCTTTCCTGGGAACTGAATCTAGTGTAATTTTCCAGGAAATATTTTCTAAGTAGCCAAATAAATTTAAATTTGCTAAATAAAGGGTCAGTTCCAACCCAAGTATTAATTTTTCTATTCTTTTTTTATTTATTTTTCAATGCAGGTACTTTACTGGACCTATGAAATGCTTATTGATTTTATTACTTTTATTCTAAGCAGCCAAAAATAAAATATATTTATATAAATTTATCTTTATCTTTTTTCCAAAATAAAAGGATTTTATTTTATTTAAAAACTAATCCCCCTAATTTTTAGTGTTTTGCTTCCTCAGGTTAACTCTTTCCTTGTTTTAGTATGATTCTACTTCTTCAAACTTTAACCTAAGCCCACCTCTATAAATTCACCACCCTTACACCCTCAACATAACAACTCACCATTAGCCACATACTTTCCTAAAAAAAGCCTTTACCGTTGCCCCCTCTCTTCCACGCCACTTTCTCCTAAAACGCCAACCATCCTTAGTCAACACAACCACTGTCGTATACCTTACCGCCATCAACCTTAGCCGCTGCGTCTAACCGCTTGTCGAACAACCAACACACCACCTAGCTGCACCCATAGTCGTGCCACCTTATCACCCTAACCTCCCATCAACCCGAATCATTATCGATTTTTCATAATTTCTGAACCTACACTCCAATTATTCGAAGAATGTCTCGTAAGAGGAAGGGAATTGCATCTCAAAATGATGAACCTCGGAATTGATTTAATAAATAAAAAGCAAGGGAAAGGTTTGAATCAATCTTCAAGAACCAACCGATACTCCCAAACAAGGGGCTTATTGAATATCGATCGGACTACAGTATTGTCAAACATTTAGGGAACTACCAATGCATTAAAGTGGAATTTATTATGTGATGTAAGACCACTTCTAGAGGCTAAATTGGTTCAGGAATTTTATGCAAACTTGAATTCATCTACCGAAACAGAGGTTCCTGTCCAAGGCAAAAAGGTATCTTTCGCACCTAAAGCTATTAATGGTTTCTTTGACTTACCCAATATAAAAGACGATGATTATATGGAAATTTTAAACTACGTTGATGGGGAGTTTCTGAAAGAGGTACTAAAAGAAGTTACAGCTCCTGGAACTAAATGGATAACTTCTAAATCTGGTACTCATAATTGCTAAAGAGAGTTTTTGAACCCAACAACAAAGTTATGGTTTTATTTCATACGATTCAGTCTTATGTATGTCTCACATAGTTCCACTATCTCGATGGAATGTATGCTTTTGTTATATGCTATCATGGTAGAAAAGTCCATCGATGCAGGAAAAATTATCTATAAAGAGATCTAGGAGTATGCTGTTAAACGGGCTGGTTATGCTCCTTTTCTGTCATTAATCACTTTGTTATGCTTGCAAGCCTTCATACTTCCAGAGTTGTGCTTAGGGATAATTATATTTGGAAGGTCTGAGGTGAGCCGAGTTTAAGGTTTTAGCTTAAAAATTATCTATTTTTTTCCTACCTTGACCCAAGCCACTTACAACCATATTAAAGACCAATTGATTTAGATTTATGTGTCGGCTATATTAGTGGAAAGGAAATACTGAATTCAACATATGAAGGCATAATTAAACTTGTAACAGCCCATTTCTCTGAAGTGTTAGAACAATGGTTTTGAGGCCACAAATTCGACGTGTATTATTATTTAATATTTATGAATAATTTATGGTGTATTGGTAAAATTTTATTTAATGGTTTATGTTAAATGAAAGAACAATTAGGTTCAAGTGGTATGACCCTAAAGTTAAGTGGTTTTAGAAAATGAGGTATCGGGACCTCGTTTCTATAAATCGAGCCATAAATATTTTTATAAATATTTACGGAGTGCTATTAAAGTTGTATTAAAGTTTCGTTAAGAAATTTTAATGTTTACATAGTTAATTAATTAAAAAGGACTAAATCATAAAGGATGAAAATTTTGATCACTATTAGATTTGAATGATTATAAGTGGAAGGATTAAAATGGTAAATATACCATTTTTAATTAGTGGGACGGCAATGGAGCTTTAAAATTTTGCCTTATTCATGATTAAATGTTAAAATAATTAAGATAAATAATGAAATAAAAGGTTAAAAATAAAGAAAACATAATGCTTTCTTCTCCATTTGGTTGTTCATCACCTAATGCTCTATGGAAGCATTCTCAAGGTTCGGCCACTAAATCCATGGTAATATATTTCTCACCCGTTTCTAATAATTTTTATGTTTCTAATAATTTTAATGTTTTTGAGATCGTTGCAACTAGGTTCAGTTAGTCTGTACCTTCATTTTTGAAACTATTAAAGATTTTGAATGTTTCCATTGTTGAATCTTTGTAATTTTAGATGTTAAATGATGAATTTAAAATATTAGTTATTATTTAAAAATTGTAACAACCCGAAATTGGGCTTAATAGGATTGGGCCCAATGGGCCTTCAGCGTAGGAGTGATTAAAATTTTGAGAACAAGAGAATAGCATTATTGCAAATTGGACTTATTAGTTAAGTGAATTTGGAAGGTTACGAGGTTTCTATGAAGGCTCGGGGTTTATTTGGACCTTAATAAAATTTTTGGCATTTAGCACTTTAAAGGAGATGGAGTAAGTGACCTTAAAGCATATGGAAATAATTGAGTATATAGCTAGCATAAATGAGCATTTGGTAAAGAGGCTATGGTGTCACTTGTAGTACCTTGAGGGAAGGAGTTCGAATCACTTTGTGTGCATTTTGACTTTTATTTTTGCTTCCCTTTCTTAATGTGTCGGTCAAGGAGTATTTATGGCAAGGGTGGACTTCATTATTTTTGGTAAGGTGGCTAAAAGAATAAGGCAAGGTTGAAGTTGGGGAAAGGAATCAAGAGAAATAGGTAAGTAAGGGGGACAAGGGGCTTACTTCGTGGAAGGTGTTTTGGAAAGTTTGGGTGGCCAAACTCTTATCCTAGGGGGGATGAATGTGGACGGCTTGGGGCTAGGATGATAGCCAAGTTTTGGGTCAAAATATCAATACCATCAATTTTATTTTTTTTTCTCTCAAAACTCTCTCTCCTAGCTGAATATGGTCATGGGTAATTCGTAAAATTTTGGTTGCTTTGGCCAAACCTCTATTGACAACTTTGGTATCATTTCTCTCTTCTCCCCAAACTCCTTTTCTTCTCTTTGCCGAATCTACACAACCATGAGGAGGCATATTCCATTTCTTCTTTCTTCTTGGCGATTGTATACAAACTTTGAGACCATTGCTTTGTTCACTCATCATTATTGAAAACCAAAACTAATCCATCATTCCTCTTCTTCTTTTCTTTGTTTGCAAAATCATTCAAGAATCACTCCATTCTAATCTATTTCACTATGCCGAATCTTTCATCTCATACATATTTTCTTCTCAACTGTATTACTACTCATACTTTGATCAAATGGTAAGTGATCCATTTCAACATTTTATTTTTATTCTTTCTCTTAGTGCAGAATCTATGTCTTGGTGTGGGATGGCCATATTGATCGAGACCATCACCATACTTTCTCTCATTCGAAACCACTTTTTCTTCTCCGTAGAAATATTGTGGAAGGCCGAAACTTGGAGTTTTCGAAGTCATCGTTTAATCGCTAGAAATCGGTTCTAAAATCTTAAAGGTAAGGGTTCTTCAAGGATTCTATAAATCATTCTTTATTCTTTAAGATGGTGATGATTAACCGATATTATTTATAGGGATTAAACTGCTCGATGTACCCAATCATTGATCACTCGGAATTAGTGGTCAACGACAAGTGGTCCTTTAGGAAATCAAAATCAGGTGTGTAATCCCGTACTTTCCATATATGGTGTGTAATCTCACACTTCTCTAAAATTTTGTATGAAATATTCTATGAATCGGTCGAAATACCGAAGAAAAACCGAAAATCGGCATTCGTGATCACTCGGGCGTGCGTATGATCGTAGTGGTAATCGTATTTTGCAATAAAATAGTTTCGGTTGGAAACAGTGTCGTGTATTTGAAAAATCTCGAAAACTAAGAGAAAATGAATTACAATATGAATAAGATATCAGATTAAAGCTTACTGTGTCTATTTTAATATGGAAGAAACGGAGAAGGAAAAGGAATTTTATATTCTGAGATATGTAAATTTTAGTGAGACTGGTTTTGAATGATTTCGGGGTATTCTGTTCTGTCTTGGAAAAATCGTATAAAATTGTAAAAAGTGAATTAAGAGTTATAATTGATATGTATGGATTCCTTAGTGAACCTATTTTCAATAGAAACAAGTGGGAGCAGTATTTGAAAAGCGTACAGTAAGATATTTGAGATTAAGTTAAGAGAGGTCAGAATCATTAGACAGTGAAACAAGGGAAACTTCAAGGAATAAACTGTACTAAATGGTTAAGCTAAAAATTCTGGAAAAATTATAGGAGAAAGATATATGAGTCTAGTTTCGAGGAAAATTTACAGATTTAGATTTCGAGTTTTCTAACTCGAGTTATGATCAATTTAGTTAGTATGATGCAGTTGGACAGTATTGATTTTATGCCCCAAATTAGTAGTTAAGCCTAGGTTGAGAAATTACCATAATACCCTTAGAGGGTAAATTTCCGAAATACCCCTGGGTTGCGAGATTACCGAATTACCCTTAGTGAGTAAAATTACGTAAATTACAAAAATACCCTTTATGGGCAAAATTGAAATATGTTGCTATATGGGCTGATTGATATGTTGCTATATGGGCCGATTGATATTTGCTATATGGGTGGATTGATAATTTGCTATATGGGCCGATTGATAATTTGCTATATGGGCTGTTTAATATTTGCTATATGGACCGATTGATATTTGCTATATGGGCCTTTTCGATAAATTGTATTAATGGGCCATAATTTTGTAATAAATATCTGAATAAATTACTATTGTTATATTGTGATTTGTTATGCATTATATACATGATTTGCATGGGATGGGATAATAATGAAGAGAAGTTTTGGCAGCTCTGCTACATAAATCTGGTGGCACTGCCACAAATCTGAAAAATGGCAACGCCATGTAAAATATGTTAATCTGGTGTCTTGTCCACAAATTTGATATAAATGGCTTAATGCATACATTTGGTGTGTTGGCGGGGTGGGTGACTAAAGCTCCCCACAAGTGTGTTGGTTGGTACGGGTGGTGTGTAGCGGATGGAAAACTAGGTTTGGTTTGGGAGTTGCATATCATATGCATATTATATATGATACATTTATATTATTGTAAACGGGCTTTGGCCCAAATAATGGCTTAATGGATTTTGGCCCAGTGGAAAACGGTAAGTGGGTTACACACTGAGTTCTTGTAACTCATCCCCCTTTCTTTCTTAATCCTTGTAGGTAATGCTCCGTAGTGAGGACTTGGGCCCATGGATGACTCGGCGGAGGCTATACTTCCGAAATGGTGTTGTTGAATTTTAAATTTTCTATTTCCGTTTATTTTATTATTTTTCTATTTTGGTTTAAGTTGTAATAGGGCCTCTGGAGTATTTTATTATTTGCTTTATGGTTGTTATACTTATTATTTTGCTTAAATTGTTTAAAACGAGAATTTTTCTAAAAACGTAAATAAAGGTTTTCCAAAATCGATTAACAAATGGATTTCAAAATAAACTTTTACAAATATGATTTAACTCGAACTTTCTTTCAAATTATTAACGACATTTTCAAAAGTCACGGATTTAAAGTTCAATTCCTTGATTTGTGATTTATCAATCAATCTCTCAAAAATACTTGTATTTTATCAACATTTCCGCAATGTTTCAAATATGCTTTCGCAACCAAAAAGGTTTATTAAAGATAATTATGTTTTCACATAGACACAATTGCTTAAGTATTTTGGGTTTTAACAAAGAGGCTGTAATTCTCAAACAAGTTTTTAACAATTGAAAAGATGGTTTTGAAAAACACTTCTATGTGGCACGCCAGATTCGAGCCTAACTTCTAGGCGGGTTTGGGGTGTTAATTTTATGGTATCAGAGCCCAATTTCAAAACTCGGTTGTGGTTTGGGTTCAAAAACGTTTCCAAAATTGTTTTGAATTTTAAATTATAAATCCATGTTCTGAAGGAAGTATGGCACCACGGGTATCCAGCACCAAGTCAAGTAAGTATTTGTTTTCGTTTTATGATTATTGTGTTTGTACTGTGGTATGAAAATTCCACAAAATAAAATACTCTAGAATTTTTAGCTTTAGGAGCTGAAACTATAGAGATTGAGTCTTTAGGATACGTTTTGCGAAAACCACTTCAACTCTTATACTCCATAAGACATTGTTTAATAAACATCGAACAGTATATTGATTCATAAGACTTATAATCAGATTAAATCAACTTAGTGAACATGAGTGCTAGAAGACGTGGACGCGGTAGACGTGGACGTGCTAGAGGCCGAGGTGCTAGGACTAGATCTTCAGCATCGAGGCGTGTTTCTGAAAGGGAGGTGTTGGCATCACCAGTAGCTAAGACGGGATCTCATGATCGAGCTGGAGTTGATAAGCTAACTCAGATAGTCAAGGAAGTATTGGAGGAGGTTAAAGGAATCGGTGAAGCACTTTGAGTTGGGTCTGTGGACTGTAAGAAGAAATTAGATCATGGTTTTTTTGGGTCGTAGTCTTGTTCCGTAAAGCATGTCAAGGCACGTTCAAACTTTCCGGCTTGCGATTATTGTGGAAGGAGTCGTCCAGGAGAATGCTGGAGGAGGTCAGGAGCATGATTGAGATACGGGTCTAAGGAGCATAAGGCTCAGGATTGTTTCATCACCATCAAGTCAGGTATGCTTTGGTTGGAAGTGATGATTGAATGTAAGAAAATTTTTGGTATAAGTGGTAGATAACGGCATGCTTTTGTGATTAGATGTTTGGTTGTGTGAAAGAAGATTCGAGATTATGTTAAAAGTACATTAGTGATATTGAGATCAGAGTGCACAGCGAAAGCATAGTGGTCTGATTTGAGCGGTACGTTTAGTAGTTGGTTGGAAATTTCGAGGACGAAATTTCTTTAAGAAGGGTAGAATTGTAACATCCCGAAATTGGGCTTAGTAGGATTGGACCCAATGGGCCTTCGGCGTTGGAGTGATTAAAATTTTGAGAACAAGAGAATAGCATTATTGCAAATTAGACTTATTAGTTAAGTGAATTTGGAAGGTTACGAGGTTTCTATGAAGGCTCGGGGTTTATTTGGACCTTAATAAAATTTTTGGCATTTAGCACTTTAAAGGAGATGGAGTAAGTGACCTTAAAGCGTATGGAAATAATTGAGTATATAGCTAGCATAAATGAGCATTTGGTAAAGAGGCTATGGCGTCACTTGTAGTACCTTGAAGGAAGGAGTTCGAATCACTTTGTGTGCATTTTGACTTTTATTTTTGCTTCCCTTTCTTAATGTGTCGGTCAAGGAGTATTTATGGCAAGGGTGGACTTCATTATTTTTGGTAAGGTGGCTAAAAGAATAAGGCAAGGTTGAAGTTGGGGAAAGGAATCAAGAGAAATAGGTAAGTAAGGGGGACAAGGGGTTTATTTCGTGGAAGGTGTTTTGGAAAGTTTGGGTGGCCAAACTCTTATCCTAGGGGGGATGAATGTGGACGGCTTGTGTAACATCCCAAAAACGGGGTTATTTGGAATTTGATTAATTGTCGTATGTAAGAACTATTGTGGTATTATTTACGGAATAATAAAGTTTAATTTAAGGCTTTGAGTTGGCTCGGTTTAAAAGAAAATTCAGTTTTTAACTTAAAAGGTAGGGAGCCTTAGCAGAAGGGTGTTAAAAGAATAAGTGGGGATAATTTGACACAAAATGAGCTCTTGGTAAAGTGGCAAAAAGAAGCCCACTTAAGAGCTAGCATATGACGCCACATCAAGGGGAAGGGAGAGCCTTGGTTCGAGTCACAAGGATCCCTCCTTTTTGCATTATGGATGGACGGCACATGTGGAGAGTTTTTCTCTCCTTTAATTCTTTTTATTTTTGGATAATAAAGGGGTTTTTATTATTATTATTAAGGGATAATTTAAGCACTTTAAATTGATTTTAATTTGCTTAATCTTTTAGATAATAAAAGATGTATGATAATTTCATAGGATAATCAAGGATATTATTTGATTAAAAGGGATTATTAAGTGATTAATTCAAATTATTTGAATTAATTAAACAAGTGGCCAAGAATAATTTGAGGAGATTAAAAGGATTTTAAACTCCTTGGTGGAGTAGGGTGGACGGCAATGCTACTAGAAGAGGTGCCGAATGTGTATAAAAGGAGCAACCTAGCACCATTCTCTTCTTTTTCTTCATTTTGCTACTTGCCGAAATCTCTTAAGCCCTCTTCATTCTTCTTTTATTTTTCTTCCAGCCTCCCAAACCCCTTTAGCCGAAACTTCTATTCCCTCTCATCTCCATTATTTTCCTTCCTTCAATAAGCCGAATACACCCCATTGGTTTGCCGAAAACTCTCTTCCTTTACTCTATGGTCTTGGCCGAATACTAAGGGTGACCCAAGCCTCTCCGGGATTCTTCTTCCAATCGGTTTAAGAAGGTAAGGAACACTAGCCAAAATTCCATAGTCCTCTTTTAGTCTCTTGCCGATTCCCATTAAAGGGGTAAGTGCCGATTTTTTATAGTGGTTAACAGGGCTTCTAAACGTTTGTGATAAGCGATTCTTTTTATAGGTACTTCGGATTCGGGAAGCAATCAATCCAAGCTTTAATCTTTAGTGACCGGTTTGTTAAGGTGGTGAGATCGATTTTCTTTATTTTTGATATCCATTTAAGCCGAAGGCTACTGACTTGGTTAAGTGCCGATTATAGGGTGGTGAAGTTAAGGGGCTAGTACTCAAGATATTCAGGTAAGATTTCGGGTTCATAAGGAACCCCTCCTAATATTTTGGTTGTGGCCGAATGGCCTAGGATACTAACCCTTGTGAATGGCCGAATATAGGGGCAAGGACATTAAGTGCGGCCGATTGGTTGTTTTCGGGATTTAAACTCTTCGTTGGTGACAGGTGTGTACATACACACCATTTAACTTATTAAATTATGCTAAGTAATGTGATTGCTAATTTGATGTATGTAGCAATGGCTTGAATACCATAACGGTATACGGGGTAACCAGGTAAGTACCTGTGCATATGATTGCTATTTTATGCTTTTGGGAAGCATGCTGTGATAATACATATGATAAATCTATATGTGACTGTTGACTATGTGGGTTGATGAGTGGAGGGGGCAGTGATAATGTGCCGACGGGCACCAGTGTTTTGGTAACACACTGTGACTACAGTCACCAGTGGTTTGGTACCACATTTGTGTCTTTGGGACACCAGAGGTTTGGCACCTCATTGCGACTCGTCCCTGTGGTTAACACCACCGTGGGTTGGCCCCACTTGAGATATGGGATCGTCTGCTAGTGATTTGGTATCACACGATGGGTTGGCCCCATCATTGGATTTGTGACTTCGGTCACCAGTGCTTTGGTAGCACAAACGTGTCTTTGGGACACCAGTGGTTTGGCACCACATTGACGGATATTGTGTCTTTGGGACACCAGTGTTTTGGTAACACATTGTGACTATATGTCACCAGTGGTTTGGCACCACCAGTGGTTTGGTACCACGTGGGGTAGAAAAGGTGAATGGATGGTTAGGAGTGGGAGCATATTAATTGGATGCATGATGATTATGTTATGTTTGCATATGATGTTTTGCTAATCTGGGAAAAAGGGTTGCACACTGAGTCTTGGTGACTCATCTTTTTCCTTTAACCATTTCAGGTATTGCATAAAGCTGGACCGGGATCGGAGAGGACAAGGTGGCCCATGCCGAAGATGATGATTTAATATTTTATGCTTGGTTTTGATATAAGTACTTTATTTGAATTATTGGGTTGTAATAAAGGCCATTTTATTATTTTGGTATTACTTTAACCATGGTTTATCTAATTTGGATTTCTATGTGAAAATGGTTTTAATTCCAGTACCCTATTTATAAAAGTATGTTTAATAAAGTATTTTCAGACAATTTGTAACTTCTAAAGTTTGCATATTGCTTTAAATGAACATGGTTTTCAAAAATTGAATTCTTTCATGCTTTATGCTAAGTTAATAAAGATTTTCATCCGACTTTCCCCAGTGACATAACCAGATTCGGTCGTAGCGAATGGGCCGGGTTTGGGAATGTTACAAAATTGGTATCAGAGCCCAGTTCAAAGCTCGGCTGTGGGGGCCCAAGGCCCAAAAATGTTTTGGTAGGCCTTTTGAATTGTTTTTGGGTTTTAAGCAGCATGGCCCGAGTCTCTGGCACCGATCCGCCCAGGTAAGTACTTCTGAACCTCTTGGTGAATTATATTCTGTAGAAGGGTAGGAAGTATGGAACGTAGATAGACTTATAGGATTTGAACCCTAGGATTAGATTACTCAAACACATGAACCAAACATAAGACATTAAAGAACTAAACCAATCTATGATTTAGCCAGTGAGCTAGGGTGTGGTAACCCCTGTACGCATGTCGAGGATTGGATTCGGAAGAGCCTGGTATTTAAGTAGTCCGTGTGACTCACCTCCTCTTCGCAGGTATCCTACCTGGTGCGTAGCTTCGGTTCACCCTAACTCAGAGGGCTCAGTGGTGTGGCAACCTCTGTACGCATGTCTAGAAAGGTTCAGTGGGAGCTTGGTATTTAAGAGGTCCGCGTGACCCACCTCCTCTTCACTCGAATCCTGCCTGGTGCGTAGCTTTGGTTCACCCTGACCAAGAGGGCTCGGACATAGGCTAAACTTAATGACTAAAACCCGAAAAGGGAATTAGCCATGTTTTCGAAACGGAATGAAACAACAACAACTCCAATGTTTTCAAAACTCTTGCAACAACTCTTTCAAATCGGAAAACATCATATTTACAACGTTTTCCTCGAAAAAAAAAAAACTCAAATTTTTGGAAAAATTACAAAAATGCCCTTAGGGGTAAAATTACTAAAACGCCCTGACTCATAAAATATTAGTTCAATGGTTTTGCTCAAAATTTCCAACTACTTTACAAGTATCCAACAACTTAGTTTTGAAAATCAACACTGAAATATTTTGGTTTTAGAAAATTACAAAAACGCCCTCAATTTGTGAAAATTACCGAAATGACCCTGATCTTTGGAAAAATTTTACCAACATCACTATTTGAAAAGGAAAACTTTCAGAAAGGACCCTCAAAGTTTTACAACTGTCGAAAATATCCCTGATCTATCAAAATGACAAAATTGCCCCTGATTGACAAAATTACCAAAATACCCCTGGTTTCAAAACGATTACGATTTTACAAATTTTTATAAATATCCTCCAGTTTTGGGAATTTCAGATGACCTACTTTACTAAAGTTTTAAAATTTCTTTACGAAAATACCCCTGTAGGGAAAATGACGAAAATACCCCTGGGTTAGAAATGGGCAGAAATGTCCGAAGAGTGAATAGGTATGGAAAGCATTAAGGAATGGATGCATGAACTTTTTGGGTGAATTAGGATAGAAGACTGAAACCTTGTTTGCTCGAAAGAATCCCTAATTAAATTCTGTTCATAAAATGTCTTCGCGAATAAGAAAGTGAAACAAATGCTAACACATAAAATTTTCTTAATCAGATTAAAGCGCAGTAGATAGAATGAGTTCTAGAGGACGTGGACGTCGTGGACGCGGTAGGGGTAGAATGACGGTGTCTGAACCCGTCAGGTCAGGTCAAGGTTCGGAAAACGAGGTACCACCGCCACCACCACCTCCTACTTTCAGGGCTGAGGAGCAGGACCAGACCGGTGGTGAGGCTGTGTCGCAAGCTGTTTTGCGAGTGTTGGAGATGGTGGCCGGGGCTGGTGGGAATTTGGGAGCTCGGAAGTCTGTTCCCGAGCGAATTCGGTCTAACGGGGCCGAGGTATTCCGTGGTGTCTCAGGAGTGGCGCCCAGTGCTGCAGAATATTGGCTGGAATCTACGGAAAGGGTTATGGATGATCTCGACCTGACTGAGGAGGAGAAGCTGAAAGGGGCGGTGTCGCTTTTAAAGGATGAGGCGTACCAGTGGTGGCTGACAGTCCGGGATGGAGCCGCGGCTGATGATCTCACGTGGGACTACTTTAAGACGGCCTTTCAGAAGAAGTATGTGGGCACTAGTTACACTGATGCCCAAAGGAAAGCCTTCCTAGGTCTAGTGCAAGGAACTAAGTCGGTGGCCGAGTATGAGGCGGAGTTTTTAAGGCTGAGTAGGTATGCCAGAGGAATCGTAGCCACCGAACATGAGCGCTGTGTCCGCTTTGAGGACGGGCTCAGAGATGATCTGAGATTGCTAATCGCCCCGCAGCAGGTTCGTGAGTTCTCGTCCCTAGTGGAGAAGGCCAAGGTGGCCGAAGGGATTAAGGAGACTGTGAGACAAAACTATAGTAAGAATAACCAAAAGAGAGGTTTTGGGGCAGCTGGATCGGGTAGCGCTAATGCTCAGAAGCGGGCTAGGCAGAATGGGCCAAATCAGACCAGTAGGCCCACGACTACTAATCAAAGGCCAACTCAGTGCAACCGCTGTGGAAAAACCCATTGGGGGAGTTGTTGGACCGGTAACAAAGGTTGTTTTGAGTGTGGGTCTTTGGAGCATCGGGTAAGGGACTGTCCTCAAAAGGTAGCTAAGGATCAGCCAGAAGGTCAGAATCGCGCTCAGGGCAGAAATGTTGGACCACCACAGAGGGGTCGGGGTAATGGCAGAGGAAACAATGGTTCCAACCGAGGTCGTGGAATTCAGGGCAGAGGTTCGGGTAACACAGAGGCTAGGCAGCCTGGCTTAGTCTATGCAGCGAGGCGTCCCGAGGAGGGAGACGCACCGGACGTCATAACCGGTACGTTTCTAATATTCGATTTACCTTATGTTGCATTGATTGATGTGGGTTCGACGCACTCGTACATTGCTAGTAGTGTGGTAGGGACTATGGACCTAGACTCTGAGACTACTCTTAGGAAGATGGCTGTGCTAAGCCCCCTAGGACACTCTGTGGTAGTAGACAAACTTTATAGAGGTGTACCCCTAGAACTCCAAGGGGTCGTATTTGTAGCCGATCTGATGGAACTACCTTTCGGAGAGTTCGATTTGATCCTTGGAATGGACTGGTTGGTTAAGTATCAGGCGAATTTGGATTGCGCGGCTAAGCGCATGGTGCTTAAGACGGCTGAGGGTGATGAAGTGGTTATGATAGGTGATAGAAGGAATTACCTATCCAATGTGGTATCGGTCTTAAAGGCCGAAAGGATGGTCAAGAAAGGTTGCGAGGCATATTTGGTTCGGATCTGTGCTTTGGAAGCTAAGGAGTCAGTATTGGAGGTTCGAACGGTTGGGGAATTTGCTGACATATTTCCTGAAGAACTTCCGGGTCTGCCTCCAGATCGGGAAGTCGAATTCGGTATAGACTTGCTACCCGGAACGGCACCTGTGTCTATAGCACCATATCGAATGGCACCTAAGGAATTAGTGGAGCTAAAGGCTCAAATTCAGGAGCTCCTGGATAGAGGGTTCATTCGACCAAGCATATCCCCGTGGGGAGCACCTGTGCTGTTTGTCAAGAAGAAGGACGGGTCCATGCGGATGTGCATCGACTACCGTCAGTTGAACAAGTTAACGATCAAAAACAAGTATCCGTTGCCTCGGATCGATGACTTGTTTGACCAACTGAAGGGTGCCGCAGTGTTTTCAAAGATAGACCTTAGGTCAGGCTACCATCAATTGAAGGTGAAGTTGATGTTCACAAGACGGCGTTCAGAACTCGGTATGGACATTACGAGTTTCTGGTAATGCCATTCGGGTTGACCAACGCGCCGGCAGCATTTATGGACTTGATGAACAGAGTATTTCAGCAGTACCTAGACCAGTTCGTCGTAGTATTCATTGACGACATCCTGGTGTACTCTAAGACGGAGGAAGAGCATGACAAGCATTTACGAATAGTGTTGCAAATACTAAGGGAGAAGCAATTATATGCCAAATTCAGTAAGTGCGAATTTTGGCTAAGAGAAGTAGCTTTCTTAGGTCACGTAGTGTCGGCGGAAGGAATTAGGGTGGACCCTCGCAAGATTGAAGCGGTATTGGATTGGAAACCGCCTAGGTCAGTGGCGGAAATCCGAAGTTTTCTGGGGCTAGCGGGGTACTATCGGAGATTCGTAGAAGGATTTTCTTTAATCGCAGCACCATTGACGAAGCTGCTAAGAAAAGATGTTTCATTTGTATGGACGGAAATGTCGTACCCCGACATGTTGAACAGAATTGGGTGAACGACAGATTTTGGGTCCAGAGTTAGTGACAGAGACGGAGGATAAAGTCAAGGTGATTCGGTCTCGTCTTAAGGAAGCATCAGATAGGCAGAAATCCTATGCTGATCTTAAGCGTAAGGAAATGGAGTATGCTGTGGGAGATAAGGTTTTTCTGAAAGTATCGCCTTGGAAAAAGGTGTTAAGATTTGGACGAAAAGGGAAGCTAAGCCCAAGGTTCATCGGGCCATATACGGTGATTAAGCGTGTTGGACCAGTGGCGTACCAGCTTGAGTTACCGGCAGAACTGAACCAGATCCATGATGTCTTTCACGTATCAATGCTGAGACGGTATCGGTCAGACCCATCGCACGTAGTGCCAGTGGCAGAAATCGAGGTGAATTCAGATTTATCATTTGAAGAGGAACCAGTTCAGATCTTAGACCGAGATGTGAAGGTTCTACGTAGGAAGTCAGTACCCTTGGTGAAGGTGCTGTGGCGGAACCATGGTACCGAGAAAGCTACATGGGAACCCGAGGATGTAATGAGGCAGCAATACCCCCACCTCTTTTGATCAAGGAATTTCGAGGACGAAATTTATTTTAAGGGGGGTAGAATTGTAACATCCCAAAAACGGGGTTATTTGGAATTTGATTAATTGTCGTATGTAAGAACTATTGTGGTATTATTTACGGAATAATAAAGTTTAATTTAAGGCTTTGAGTTGGCTCGGTTTAAAAGAAAATTCAGTTTTTAACTTAAAAGGTAGGGAGCCTTAGCAGAAGGGTGTTAAAAGAATAAGTGGGGATAATTTGACACAAAATGAGCTCTTGGTAAAGTGGCAAAAAGAAGCCCACTTAAGAGCTAGCATATGACGCCACATCAAGGGGAAGGGAGAGCCTTGGTTCTAGTCACAAGGATCCCTCCTTTTTGCATTATGGATGGACGGCACATGTGGAGAGTTTTTCTCTCCTTTAATTCTTTTTATTTTTGGATAATAAAGGGGTTTTTATTATTATTATTAAGGGATAATTTAAGCACTTTAAATTGATTTTAATTTGCTTAATCTTTTAGATAATAAAAGATGTATGATAATTTCATAGGATAATCAAGGATATTATTTGATTAAAAGGGATTATTAAGTGATTAATTCAAATTATTTGAATTAATTAAACAAGTGGCCAAGAATAATTTGAGGAGATTAAAAGGATTTTAAACTCCTTGGTGGAGTAGGGTGGACGGCAATGCTACTAGAAGAGGTGCCGAATGTGTATAAAAGGAGCAACCTAGCACCATTCTCTTCTTTTTCTTCATTTTGCTACTTGCCGAAATCTCTTAAGCCCTCTTCATTCTTCTTTTATTTTTCTTTCAGCCTCCCAAACCCCTTTAGCCGAAACTTCTATTCCCTCTCATCTCCATTATTTTCCTTCCTTCAATAAGCCGAATACACCCCATTGGTTTGCCGAAAACTCTCTTCCTTTACTCTATGGTCTTGGCCGAATACTAAGGGTGACCCAAGCCTCTCCGGGATTCTTCTTCCAATCGGTTTAAGAAGGTAAGGAACACTAGCCAAAATTCCATAGTCCTCTTTTTAGTCTCTTGCCGATTCCCATTAAAGGGGTAAGTGCCGATTTTTATAGTGGTTAACAGGGCTTCTAAACGCTTGTGATAAGCGATTCTTTTTATAGGTACTTCGGATTCGGGAAGCAATCAATCCAAGCTTTAATCTTTAGTGACCGGTTTGTTAAGGTGGTGAGATCGATTTTCTTTATTTTTGATATCCATTTAAGCCGAAGGCTACTGACTTGGTTAAGTGCCGATTATAGGGTGGTGAAGTTAAGGGGCTAGTACTCAAGATATTCAGGTAAGATTTCGGGTTCATAAGGAACCCCTCCTAATATTTTGGTTGTGGCCGAATGGCCTAGGATACTAACCCTTGTGAATGGCCGAATATAGGGGCAAGGACATTAAGTGCGGCCGATTGGTTGTTTTCGGGATTTAAACTCTTCGTTGGTGACAGGTGTGTACATACACACCATTTAACTTATTAAATTATGCTAAGTAATGTGATTGCTAATTTGATGTATGTAGCAATGGCTTGAATACCATAACGGTATACGGGGTAACCAGGTAAGTACCTGTGCATATGATTGCTATTTTATGCTTTTGGGAAGCATGCTGTGATAATACATATGATAAATCTATATGTGACTGTTGACTATGTGGGTTGATGAGTGGAGGGGGCAGTGATAATGTGCCGACGGGCACCAGTGTTTTGGTAACACACTGTGACTACGGTCACCAGTGGTTTGGTACCACATTTGTGTCTTTGGGACACCAGAGGTTTGGCACCTCATTGCGACTCGTCCCTGTGGTTAACACCACCGTGGGTTGGCCCCACTTGAGATATGGGATCGTCTGCTAGTGATTTGGTATCACACGATGGGTTGGCCCCATCATTGGATTTGTGACTTCGGTCACCAGTGCTTTGGTAGCACAAACGTGTCTTTGGGACACCAGTGGTTTGGCACCACATTGACGGATATTGTGTCTTTGGGACACCAGTGTTTTGGTAACACATTGTGACTATATGTCACCAGTGGTTTGGCACCACCAGTGGTTTGGTACCACGTGGGGTAGAAAAGGTGAATGGATGGTTAGGAGTGGGAGCATATTAATTGGATGCATGATGATTATGTTATGTTTGCATATGATGTTTTGCTAATCTGGGAAAAAGGGTTGCACACTGAGTCTTGGTGACTCATCTTTTTCCTTTAACCATTTCAGGTATTGCATAAAGCTGGACCGGGATCGGAGAGGACAAGGTGGCCCATGCCGAAGATGATGATTTAATATTTTATGCTTGGTTTTGATATAAGTACTTTATTTGAATTATTGGGTTGTAATAAAGGCCATTTTATTATTTTGGTATTACTTTAACCATGGTTTATCTAATTTGGATTTCTATGTGAAAATGGTTTTAATTCCAGTACCCTATTTATAAAAGTATGTTTAATAAAGTATTTTCAGACAATTTGTAACTTCTAAAGTTTGCATATTGCTTTAAATGAACATGGTTTTCAAAAATTGAATTCTTTCATGCTTTATGCTAAGTTAATAAAGATTTTCATCCGACTTTCCCCAGCGACATAACCAGATTCGGTCGTAGCGAATGGGCCGGGTTTGGGAATGTTACAGCTTGGGGCTAGGATGATAGCCAATTTGGTGCTTGATGTTTTGGTAAAACAAAAGTGTTAGTTTTGGGTCAAAATATCAATACCATCAATTGTATTTTTTTCTCTCAAAACTCTCTCTCCTAGCCGAATATGGTCATGGGTAATTGGTAAAGTTTTGGTTGCTTTGGCCAAACCTCTATTGACAACTTTGGTATCATTTCCCTCTATTCCCCAAATTCCTTTTCTTCTCTTTGCCGAATCTACACAACCATGAAGAGGCATATTCCATTTCTTCTTTCTTCTTGCCGATTGTATACAAACTTTGAGACCATTGCTTTGTTCACTCATCATTATTGAAAACCAAAACTAATCCATCATTCCTTTTCTTCTTTTCTTTGTTTGCAAAATCCTTCAAGAATCACTCCATTCTAATCTATTTCATTATAGTCGAATCTTTCATCTCATACATATTTTCTTCTCAACTGTATTACTACTCATACTTTGATCAATCGGTAAGTGATCCATTTCAACATTTTATTTTTATTCTTTCTCTTAGTGCCGAATCTATGTCTCGGTTTGGGATGGCCATATTGACCGAGACCATCACCATACTTTCTCTCATTCGAAACCACTTTTTCTTCTCCGTAGAAATATTGTGGAAGGCCGAAACTTAGAGTTTCCGAAGTCATCGTTTAATCACTAGAAATCGGTTCTAAAATCTTAAAGGTAAGGGTTCTTCAAGGATTCTATAAATCATTCTTTATTCGTTAAGATGGTGATGATTAACCGATATTATTTATAGGGATTAAATTGCTCGATGTACCCAATCATTGATCACTCGGAATTAGTGGTCAACGATGAGTGGTCCTTTAGGAAATCAAAATCAGGTGTGTAATCCCGTACCTTCCATATATGGTGTGTAATCTCACACCTCTCTGAAATTTTGTATGAAATATTCTGTGAATCGGTCGAAATACCGAAGAAAAACCGAAAACCGGCATCCGTGATCACTCGAGCGTGCGTATGATCGTAGTGGTAATCGTATTTTGTAATAAAATAGTTTCGATCGGAAACAGTGTCGTGTATTTGAAAAATCACGAAAAATAGGAGAAAAGGAATTACAAAGTGAATAAGATATCAGATTAAAGCTTACTGTGTCTATTTTAATATGGAAGAAATGGAGAAGGAAAAGGAATTTTATATTCTGAGATATGTAAATTTTAGTGAGACTAGTTCTAAATGATTTTGGGGTATTTTGTTCTGTCTTGGAAAACTCATATAAAATTGTACAAAGTGAATTAAGAGTTATAATTGATATGTATGGATTCCTTAGTGAACCTATTTTCAATAGAAACAAGTGGGAGCAGTATATGAAAAGTGTACAGTAAGATATTTGAGATTAAGTTAAGAGAGGTCAGAATCATTGGACAGTGAAACAAGGGAAACTTCAAGGAATAAACTGTACTAAATGGTTAAGGAAAATTCTGGAAAGATTATAGGAGAAATATATATGAGTCTAGTTTCGAGGCAAATTTATGGATTTAGATTTCGAGTTTTCTAACTCGAGTTATGGTCAATTTAGTCAGTATGACGCAGTTGGACAGTTTCGATTTTATGCCCCAAATTAGTAGTTAAGCCTAGGTTGCGAAATTACCATAATACCCTTAGAGGGTAAATTTTCGAAATACCCCTGGGTTGCGAGATTACTGAATTACCCTTAGTGAGTAAAATTACGTAAATTACAAAAATACTCTTTATGGGCCAAATTGAAATATGTTGCTATATGGGCCGATTGATATGTTGCTATATGGGCCGATTGATATTTGCTATATGGGCCGATTGATAATTTGCTATATGGGCCGATTGATAATTTGCTATATGGGCCATTTGATATTTGCTATATGGACCGATTGATATTTGCTATATGGGCCTTTTTGATAAATTGTATTAATGGGCCATAATTTTGTAATAAATATCTGAATAAATTACTGTTGTTATATTGTGATTTGTTATGCATTATATACATGATTTGCATGGGATGGGATAATAATGAAGAGAAGTTCTGGTAGCTCTGCTACATAAATCTGGTGGCACTGCCACAAATCTGAAAAATGGCAACGCCATGTAAAAGATGTTAATCTAGTGGCTTGTCCACAAATTTGATATAAATGGCTTAATGCCTACATTTGGTGTGTTGGCGGGGTGGGTGACTAAAGCACCCCACAGGTGTGTTGGTTGGTACGGGTGGTGTGTAGCGGATGGAAAACTAGGTTTGGTTTGGGAACTGCATATCATATGCATATTATATATGATACATTTACATTATTGTAAACGGGCTTTGGCCCAAATAATGTCTTAATGGATTTTGGCCCAGTGGACAACGGTAAGTGGGTTACACACTGAGTTCTTGTAACTCATCCCCCTTTCTTTCTTAATCCTTGTAGGTAATGCTCCGTAGTGAGGACTTGGGCCCATGGATGACTCGGTGGAGGCTATACTTCCGAAATGGTGTTAGTGAATTTTAAATTTTCTATTTCCGTTTATTTTATTATTTTGCTATTTTGGTTTAAGTTGTAATAGGGCCTCTGGAGTATTTTATTATTTGCTTTATGGTTGTTATACTTATTATTTTGCTTAAATTGTTTAAAACGAGAATTTTTCTAAAAACGTAAATAAAGGTTTTCCAAATCGATTAACAAATGGATTTCAAAATAAACTTTTACAAATATGATTTAACTCGAACTTTCTTTCAAATTATTAACGACATTTTCAAAAGTCATGGATTTAAAGTTCAATTCCTTGATTTGTGATTTATCAATCAATCTCTCAAAAATACTTGTATTTTATCAATGTTTCCGCAATGTTTCAAATATGCTTTCGCAACCAAAAAGGTTTATTAAAGATAATTATGTTTTCACGTAGACACAATTGCTTAAGTGTTTTGGGTTTTAACAAAGAGGCGGTAATTCTCAAACAAGTTTTTAACAATTGAAAAGATGGTTTTGAAAAACACTTCCATGTGGCACGCCAGATTCGAGCCTAACTTCTCGGCCGGGTTTGGGGTGTTACAAAAATATTTTGTTAAGTGATTTTAATGAATTTACTGATTAGGGACTAAATTATTGATATAGTAAAAATACAAGGACTTGATGTGAAATTGTTGCAAAAATGGGCTGGATTGGAAGTTATTAATATTCGGCTAGTGTGAATTTTCAATAAAATTGGTTTATTTGCATGATTAGGACATAGGGACTAAATTGAATAAAATGAAAAGTTGAGGGTAATTTTGTAAAAATGTCAAAACAGAATAAATTGCATAAAATGAATTGGTTTTGTTGTCTTAATTAATGAACTGAATGAAATTGTAACTTAGATCATGAACGAGTGGAAAATCGAGGAGAAGGGAAAATTACCAAATAGCCCCTGTACTTAGTCATTTTTGCAAATTAGTCAAGTAAGTTCGTAGTGATTTGTTATTTAATGTAATTCGCTTGTGATTATTATTGTTGTTCTCTAGTTAATTGATTTATATATATGTGTGAACTACTTCGGTTATTTATATAACGATAAGTGTTGCAAATACTTATATGTATATGAAGTTGAGAAAAGATTATTATTAATGTTTTTCTTGGATTTGTATTAAAGTTATCTGCCAATGAGATAAATTTAAGTATGTATATAGAAATGAAGAAGTGCCCCTGATTGTACTTCGGTACCCCTGTTTGCATATTAGTACCCCTATTTGTACTTCGGTACCCCTGTTTGCACATCAGTGCCCTTGATTGTACTTTGGTACCCCTGTTTGCACATCAATGCCCCTGATTATACCTCGAGACCACTGAATGCACATTCGTGCTCCTGATTGCACTTTGGTGCCCCTTTTATGCATATATAATGCCCTTGGTGTGGTGTAGTTACCAGAGTATCCGACTCAAGTTACTAGTCCAACGAGCATGAAAAGAAAAGGAACGATAAGTATTCAAATGACTTATGTCATGAATCTATGAAAAGGATTGAAAAGGAAATGTTCAGTGAAAGTATACTAATGTTCATGAAATTGATGATTTCAAAAATAAAGTTGTTTATGTTCAATGACTTACCTTATGATATTTCAAGTAGATTATGTGTATATGCAATAACATGTGTAGTTGATAATGCTTAGTCTTGTGCCAAGCTTATGGTTGGATTATGTCATGCATAATGAGAATGTTATACATTGAAATGGTAAGTGTCCAAATGGAAATATGCTTATGTTCATGAAAAGGTGGTATGAATCAAAAGATGTGTTTTTTTTATGAAATGGTTTAACATGTGGTTGATCTCGAAAGAGTTATGTATAAATGCATTAACTTGTATATTGATGCCGATATATAGGCTTGTGTCAAGCTTGTGTAATTAGTCGATGTTTATGCTTATGTCTTGTGCTATGCAAATTATACAGGTAAGGGAATGTAATAAAATGGTAAGTTCATAATTGAGATGTAATGTGATAATGTAAATGGATTAATGAGTTAAAGGGCTTGTTTATATGTCAGAAATTTACTTAAGCTAAGGATGAATTTATATAGGTTGTGGATTAATAAACTAATTTGTGAGTGGATAATGTTATTTAAGCTAAAGTAAGTAAATGGAAGGTTTCAAAGTCTTATAAAAAGGGTTAATGAGTGTGTAATATGTCTTATAAAAATCCTACTATGCTAGGAATGTTAAATATATGTGGTGTTTATGGACATACTCATTTGTGAGTTAATGATTATGGTTTGATAAATCTTGTGGTATTGTTATAGGTTTATATTTGCCTTATGAAGTCCATTATTGAAATGAAATGTTATGTATAAAGTTTATATGAGCTTACTATGCATTCATTGCTTACATAGTTGTCTTTCTTTTATTTTACAGATTATCGAAAGCTCGATCAATTTGGAAGCTCGTCAGAGATCTATCACACTATTCAACGGTTATACCGGTAGACTTAATGTTTTGGCTAAGGTTATAATGGCATGTATAGGTGGACTTGTGTTTGAATGCTGGTTGATAGTTTGGCTTGTATATGTTATTATGGTTGATGTACTTATGGTACTTTTGATGTATTGATGGTAGGTGCCAATATGGCTAAGTTTTGATGTATTATTTAATTGGCCAATTTGGTATGTGTGGGTAATATTATAATGTGGCCAAGTTTAGTTATGCTTTGATGTAGATATGAGCTATTTGTAATGGTATAAATGTGGACAAATATGGTAAGTTTGGTATGGAAATAGGTTAAATGTGAATGGTTAAATATGTACATGTTTAGATTAGTTTGATGAATTGTGATTGACGTGTCTTTTGGCATATTGGTTGTATGGAAGTTTTGTATAGATATTTGGTCATTTTACGCATATTTTGGTATGTTTTAATGCATTGGTCAAGGGTGCAAATGGCTTGTAGGTACATGTTTGAAGTGGGTGAAGGAAATGGCTTGATTTTGGCCAATTTCTTGTCTATATGGCCTAAAACATGGGCGTGTGTCTCAGCCGTGTGTGACACATGGCCATGTTACGCGGTCGTGTGTCCCCTGTAGGTTTTAAAGGTTGCGTTTCGAAGGTTGCACGGCCTGGCACACGACCGTGTGGCTTGGTCATGTGACCCAAGTCAGAGAGTTACACAGGCACAGACACAGGCTAGGACACGGTCGTGTGTCCCTATTTTGATTGTTACACGGCTTGAGACACGGGCATCTGTCTCAGTTGTGTGAGTCACACGACTGTGTGACCCTTGCATTGTGAATTTTTCTATCATTTTCCTTAAGTTTCCATATGTTTTTGATTTAATCCTGAATCATTTTTAAAGTGTTTTTGATGCCTCGAGGGCTCGAATAAGGACAATATGCATGTGTTTGAATGGATTACGCTATGATTTATGAAATGTTTGGAAATGAATGATTTAAGTTACGTTTTTACAATAATGCTCCGTAACCCTATTCTGCCAACGGATACGAGTTAGGGGTGTTACAAAACTTTGGATTGCTACTTAGTTTAATCAAGAGAAATAAAATTTGATTAGGAAAATCTTGGCACACATTTTTTAAGGGAAGGTATTTAGTACATATTTTTGTTAGCATATTAATATTTGAAAATAATTGACTGTTATATATACTTAAGTTGCATGTTTTCGAATTTTCCATTCTTAAGCATAATTTTTCCAAACACATGACTATGGGAAAGATTGATTTTGTTTGAAGAGATTTTCGCAAAAGTGACTCCTTGAGTTATAACATAAGTTAGCATTATTTGGATCGAACAATGAATTAAGTTTGGGGGTGTGATAACTCAAAATTATATAGGCATTTATAGCACCTTCTAACTAATAATCCATGCAAACTTAGAGTATTTTAATAGCAAATTTTGTAGTTTTATTACAAATTTGTACAGTAGGAAAAAAATTAAGGATAAAGTTGTAATCTTACATATTTACAAGATAATTTGACGTAGTTTCACGCAGTAGAAGAAAAGTTAGTCTTGAAGCTCACTTATTCAATGCTCGATGCTATAGCATTCTTGCAGCACAGGTCATGTAGAAGTGGGTTGATGGCTTATCAGCATGGGCGTCCTAATTTCATCCGTTGGACTTTCAAATTAATTTTGACCCAACTCGCAATTGGATCACTAAAATGGACAAGCTTGTTGCTAAATTTGAAGCCCAGACCGTCCACTAAGGGAGGAAAGAGCCCAATTTCGCTATGGGAAGTCCAATTGTCCATAAATGTAATTAAATTTGTAACAGTCCGGTTTAGACCCTAATTGGAACGAGTGGTTTCAGGACCACTTAACAGAGTTAAAATATTATTTTTATTATTTTAATAATGTTTACAGTGTGGTAGTATTATTGTGTGAAAGTTTTGTAAAGAAATTTTACCGATTAAATAGTTAATTCGGTAAAAAGGATTAAATCGCGTAAAACGAAAACTATGTGTGCCATTAGTAAAATGACTTATTTGATAATGGCTTTATAAATGAGAGTCCTTGCATGGTAATTATACCATTGCATATTTGAGTGGACGTGTAACACCCCTTACTCGAGACCATCGCCGGAATTAAGTAAGAGGCATTACTAGACTTGACTACAAATTTAAAACATGAAAATCTTAAAGCTGTCAAACTGCGTTGTGCCGACTAATTTGGCTATAACTCGAGTTACAAAATTCGAAATTCAGTTCCGTAAATTTTCCTTGAAAGTAGACTCATATATCTATTCACCATAATTTTTCTAGAATTTTTCATGTGGCCAATTAGTACAGTTTATTCTTCAAAGTTACCCTTATTACACTGCTGGACAGTTCTGACCTGTCCTTATAAAACTGCAGTTATCTGATTGCACAATTTTCCAATGGTGTTCTTATTTATACCAATGAAAAATAGACTCATTTAGGATTCTACACATATAAACCATGATTCCTAATTATTTTTGTACAATTTTTGACAATTTTTCCAAAACAGGACAGTGACTCACGAGTTCATTCGGGACAGGTTTCGCTCAAACTTAATTATCTCATAAGGTATAAATCTTTTTCCTACTCTATTTCTTTTATACAAAAATAGACACACTAAGGTTCAAATTCATAACTCACTAGTCTCCAAATTCAATACACCCTATTTTTGGTGATTTTCCTAACTCGCGTCACTGCTGCTGCTACATGCTGTTTTATTTCAAAAATAAACTAGCTCCTACCCGAATCTCCTTACTTCTAGATTTCAAGGATTCAATTTATATTCAAACATTTCCTTAGTAAAACGATTAACTTGTTTAGGAATGCATGGACATTGCTATCATGAACCAACTTACATCAAAACACCCAACGTACTTAACAAAAATTTAGCCATTTTCGCATGGCTATTCTTTTTAGTGTTTACATGTGAACCGTAAAATTTCCTCAAAACAAACCAAGCCTATCCTATACATGCCTTCTTTTAAAGACCAACCCAAAATGAAGGAGTACCCAAAATGTAGGTTGATAGTGTGAGCGACTTTCCAACGATCCCGGTGAGCTTGTGGCTTGCTCCTAATCTATAAAACAGAGGAAACATCTCAAACGAGTAAGCTTTCTAGCTTAGTAAGTCCCAACTCATTTAAATTAGAACATTTAATTATTTATGACGATAAAACAGTCCACATATGACATTCTACATAAACAACTAAGTAAATAGTTTACACAAGGCCAAATATTAATAATTCGAAACCTACTTTCATAGCAGTCATACATGCGAATCAATTGTCCCATAATAGCATGTTCTAAGCTCGACTTCCGTCAAATTACATTCATCAATGACAATTTGGCACAAGTAATATTTAACATAACATACCTTACATACTTACCCGAACCATATTCTTGACAATTCAATTCTAAATTGTCTTGACAAGGATTAAACTCCTCTTAGGTAAATTTCATCACCGGCATCAAGCCTGCTAGGCGTAAAAGCCTGAAAAGTAACACCGGCGCAAGGCCTGCTAGGCGTAAAGCCCGATAGGTATCACCGGCACGAGGCCTGCTAGGCATAAAAGCCCGATAGATAACACCGGCACGAGGCCTGCTAGGCGTAAAAGCCTGATAGATAACACCGGCACGAGGCCTGCTAGGCATAAAAGCCCGAATGTCAAAATGTCTTTACATGCTTTTCACATTTTCACTATACATATCGAATCATATACCTTTATTACCATTGCATTTAATAAATTTGAAATCAATCAAATCCATCACTATCGCAATCGACCAACTCATGGTTTTATACCAAGTTTATACAATTTATATCATTCACTAGATATGTAAAGAATCTTTAGATATAAGGTAGCTCAAAAACTTACTCATTCACCTTGCACTAGCCAAAATAATTTCCATCACATTCTCAACTTAAATCATCAACCAATATGTCAATATACATTCGGCCAAGATGAAATTAGACATTAGCATTCATAACTTTTTAATAGTCAAGATAACCATAATTACGCTTTGACATGATTTAACTAAAGGACTTACCTTGAAAGTAAATAGATTCAAAATCTCCAACTATTCGTTTAGTTTAGCTTTTCCTCGCTCCAACTTCTTCTCCTTTTGATCTTGATCTAAATTGGTTCAATTAAACCCATTTAAACCACACTTCCATTCAATTCGAAAGCAAAATTATAAGATAAATAAATTGCAAGACATAAACATTTGCATTCGGCATTCATGCACTACTTTGTTCAAGTGCATTCAAAATACTTGGGAACACTTTGATAATGATCTCATCAACGTGCTTTAATTTAAAACTTATCTTGCTATCCATGGCCATATATTAACTTGATAAAAGTGTGCCTATGTACCCGAATTCAATAACTCAATTTCATGCTCTCCTATGGCCGAATATGCCAATTTAAAGTACCCATGCATTTTTTTCAACATACGACCAAGAAACAAGCCAGATAACCACAACTTATTCATCCTAATTCCAGCCGAATATTAGCTTGTTTAAACCCAAAATTTAACATGATTTTTCTATTAGTATCCTAAGCAAACAATTACTACTTCATAAGACTTATTAAATCAAGCTAAGGTATCCACCATTTCTTTTCCTTTTTTCTATCTATCAAACAATGTAACCAACCATAGCCACCATGCTTTCATCACATATGAAAAAGGCCTTAGAACTAAGTCATGGCCGAATCTAAGGAGAGCTTAAATCTCAAATTTTTGCACAAGAACTCGATAGTATGTAAGACTACCAACACAACCATGCAAAACCATCCATCCATGTCTAATCACTATACAATATAAGTATAGCCGAACATTAACACAAGGAAAAGGATTCAAAATAGGTGGTCTCACATTCGGCTGAATATAAGGGCATCCCCATGCCTAAATTTAAACCATTTTCTTACAAACTCAAGCTTCTTCTCCCTCTCATATTATCAAAGTTTATTGACAACCCAAACCACCATTCCTCACCCATGGCCGAATTTCATCAAGCCTACCCATATTAACAAAGTCTTTTTGCTTGTTTCAAAAGAAAAGATTAAGAATTTAAGCCATATCAAGGTGAGTTTTCAAAATCAAGATCAAGCTCTTACCTATCCTAGTGCATGCAAGGCCGAATAGGGGGATGAAGCTCTTCCCTTCTCTTCAAAGTAGGAATCGGGTAAGAGAGGATGAGTGAAGGGAAATTATTTTCCTTTTGTTTTTATCTTTTTAGCATAAAAAAAAATGGCATGCTTTTCCTTACAATATTACTAAAATCAATATATGTATAATTAAGAAGCACATATTCATAGCATGCTTCAATTTAATAATGTCTAAATTTCATACAAAAATAAAAAAAAAGAGAGCATCTAAGCATGCTTGCCGTCCACCTTGTTCAAAGGTGGGGAATTTGACATGCAAATTCCCATGTTTTATGGACAATTCATTTAGCTCCCTTTTTATAATGCCCACTACATTAATCCTTCTTGCAATTTAAGCCTTCTTAGCAAATTAGACACTTAGATAGCTAAAATTTCCCACGAAATTTTTGCACTCACTAAATCACACATAGCAAACGCGAAACATAATATTATAATATCCCTCAAGCTCGGATTCGTGGTTCCGAAACCACCGTTCCGATTAGGGTCAAAATTGGTCTGTTACAGGACGGTAGTGGACCTTGAATAACATAATTTATATTGTTATTAAACATGCATATTTTGGTAAATTATGGAATAATGCTTAATAAAATAAAGCCATATGATATTTTTATTATATTTTCATCATCATCAACCGAATAACAAAACAAAGAAAGGGTTTGGAAGCTTTAACATTCGGCCATGGCTTCCTAAGGGATTAAGGTACGGTTTTTGATCCGTTTTTAATGATTTTTATGTTTTTGAGCTCATTGCAGCTCGATTAACTGACCCGTACCTCAATTTCTGAAATTGGTTGTGTTTTTGAAGTGTGCCTTTGATGAGTGCATGATTGTTATAATATTTCTTGTTAAATTATTGATAGTTGTCTATAGATATACAAGTTTTATAAAGAGATTTTTTATGGAATTGAGTATTTGGGATTAAATTGAAAAAAAAAAAGATAGAATTTTTGTGGTTAGAAATGTGAATAAAATGAAAACATGGGTTGTTTAGATACTATAGAAAATTCGGCTAAATACATGTATGTTGGGATTTTGTGTATTTTTGCATAATTATGCATTAAGGATTAAATTGTTAAAGTATGAGAATATAAGGGCTATTTTGCAAAATGGCCAAAATACTTGTATATGTATTTAATTGATTATGTTAGTGAATAATTGAGTTAAATTTGGTTAAATTAGATCAAGACAAACAAATTCAAGATTTTGATCGAGGAAAATCGAAAAGTAGACAAATAGTCGACGGATACACGAGGTAAGTTCGTATGGTTAAAAATCGAATTATTAGCTACTGAAATTGTTTTAATTGATGTTAATTGTTTACATAAATTTATTGGCTCTATGAATATGTTGCAGTCACTGAATTGAATGATTAAACTGATACAATATATATATATATATATATATATATATATATGTTATAAGAAATGATGGATAATAGGCCAAATTGTGAGTATGTAATGGTAGATATGTTAAATGGCTTTGTACTTGATTATATTAATATTACATGATGATAGAATGTCATAATATATATTCGGTCTTGTGTTTGGGTAGTAATGAAATACTTTGGGGCTGAGTAAATGTATATTGGAGTTAATTGAGCTTTAGTATTTGATAAATTAAATGCCTTGTATGTGGTAAGTTAGTAAGTAAATATTTGTTGTTGAATAAATTAAATACTATATATACATATATGTGCCAAATTGAAATGTATAAAAAAAAGTTGAGGTTGCTGAATGCAAATAAAGTTGATAAATTTGAATTGATGAATATTGAGTAATTGAATTTCGGCACAGAGGGTGCGAGTATAGAAGGTTACAGATGTAAAAATTGCACTAAGTGTGCGAGCCTGATTATTAAGCACTAAGTGTACAAGCTTAAGTATCGAGCACTAAGTGTGCGAATTCGATATATAATATAGAATAACTATTGGCACTAAGTGTGTGACTTTTCGATTAATTGGGAATAGTTGAATGTATTTTTTTGCCTTGAATTTCTTGAGAAGTATTTATGATTTATAAACTTGAATTTGAGCAGGTGAGTATCAAACCTATAGGGTTAATATTATTGATCGTAAAGCTGTGCGATTGATAATGGTAAAGACGGTTGCATGATAGATGTACAAATTGGATGAGTGAAATGATATGATTATATATATATATATATATATATCTACATACGATACCATGTAGTAAGTTTTTAAACAATTGAGTTAAATTGAACTTTTATCTATGATGTTGTACATGTATTTTAATAGAAGTATAAATGTACAATGTGACATTGCCGAGTGTGATATTGGTTGTGAGATGAATATATGGCCGATTGTGATGTATACATATATGTCAATAATATAGCCGAATGTGATGTTGTTATGGAGATGAAATAAGATAATATGTATATATATGCGTAATTGAGGTTTAAGTTTTATATATATGTGTTTATTTAAAAGAGTAACAAGTTCGAGTAATGCACTATGTGTGCAAATGTAAATATCGAGCACTATGTGTGCGAAATCGGTCATTTGGCACTAAGTGTACGGGATATTAAAGGTAATGGCACTAAGTGTGCGATACGTTACGAGAATTTAGCACTAAGTGTGTGAAATGTTAATGTGACGGCACTAAGTGTGCGATACGTTACGAGAATTTGGCACTAAGTGTGCGAAATGTTAATGTGACAGCACAAAGTGTGCGATACGTTACGAGAATTTGGCACCAAGTGTACGAAATGTTAATGTGACGGCACTAACTGTGTGATACGTTACAGGGTTTGACATTGAGTGTGCGGGTTTATTGATTCATCAAGGATATCGATTATTGGAAATATTAAGCGAAATAAAGTGAGTAGGTATGTGATGATATATCATATATGGATAGTAAGGTAAGTTTTGGTTGTTGAAATGAAAATTATGAATTATTGATGTTACTGATGAGTTAATATTATACGGGTATAATTCTGCTATCGGTTACATAAAGGTGTTACAGGTTGTACGTAATGAAATAAATCGACCCAATGATATGTGAATTCTATGATATTGATATTGTATTTGTAATATGTTATATAAATGGTTTAGTTACATATATGGTACTTAGTATGCAAGATACAGGGTTTTCGATGTTGGTCTCAAGGGTTCAACTGTAAAGATGATGCTGCGAGAATAGAAATGATGATACAAATCAGTACAGGTATACATGGTACACTTGACAAGCAAGTGACATTGATAAATTTATATGACAAGTGAGTAGATGTGATAAATTACACATGAATTACATGACTGTTAAGGAAATAAATATTGAATTAGATGAGGCTGGTTTAAAAGCAATCTTATTGCTTAAAATGACAAGCTTAATGTTAAATCTTTTATATAGTGCTGATAATTATACGAGCTTACTAAGATTATTAGCTTACTCTATCTATTCTCTGTATTTTACAGTGATTCGAATGCTCACGCAGGTTGGAAGTCATGGAAGAATCTATCACACTATCCAGGAGGCAATTGGTATTTCTGAACTCTTTGAAATTGGGTAATATGGCATGTATAGGCTAGTTAATAAGTTGATTATATGTTCACTTGTTTATATGAATGTGAGATAAATTTTGGGTATTATGATCAAGCTATGTGATATGGCTTGATATGAGAAAAGTTAGTTTGATATGAAAGCATTATATGATGTGTGCATTTAGTGGTAAAATTTATAATTGGCATTTTGGTTTGAATGATATGTGATTATGTATGAGTTGATAAAAATGTTGAAATGTGATTAATTTGTAAGTGGTATTTAGATGCTTATATATGTCTACATGGAATGGTCACGTTAGTATAAGCTTATATAATTGTTTTAAGCATGATATGTTGGATTAGTGTTGAATGATGTTGACGATTGATAAGTTAAAGTCTTACTGTTCCGGTTTGAGTTACAAGTCCGATAATGCCCTTATCTATTCTGGCGACGATTACGGGATAAGGGTGTTACAAAATTAGGCACCCAAGACATGGTAAAAGATAACAAATTAACCACAAAAACTTTCCCATGTGACTGTTCAACTACTTCCTATAAATTAAGCATAAGCTATCTAAATTAAGCAAAGACATCCACCTTCCTTCCTCAATACAAAGGGTCGGCCATACATGAGAGAAAAAAGGGGGATTATCATGTTATTTTTAGCAAACTTAAGGGGCTTCTCATTATTATAAATAAAGGTCATTTTCTCTCCATTACATTCATCCTTCACTCACCATCGCTTTTCTCTCTTCTTTCATTTCCCATTTTTCATTCTTCAAAGAGTGTTTGCAAGGCTCTAAGAGTAGCCCCATTCAGAAATATTAAGAGCTTTAAGTTTGGTTGTCATGGCAAGAAGCGAAAAACGAAGAAGGAGTAAAGTGAGTTGTGCCTCGGAGAACCACTAAAAATTGCTTAGCATTTCTTTTCCCTTCAATATTTTATTTTTGTTCAATTCAAGAATCATGATTGCAACTAAGTTTTCTACTTTTAATATAATCATGATTGTTTAATTCCGTTGGTGTTAGAATGACTTAAATTTTGTAGCATAGATTATTTAATCATGTTAAAGATGTTCTGTGAATTTGATATGTTTATTCATTTAGATAAAATCATGTATATGTTATTCGTGGATTATAAAATGTACGGATGTAATTGAATTAATTATTAAATTAGAATCATATTGTAATTAATTGACACAATATCTGAATGGTGCATGTTTGATCGTTTTATGATGAAAATAGGTCAAATTAGTAATAATATCGAAATAACTTTATTACCTTTTATTACCTTGCATAACCTTAGGATTAATGTGATTAAACTATTTCAGTATAGAAATATTACTCTTACCTCGCATAATCTGATTTCTGCTTATTAAAATACTAAGTTGATTGAACATAGACATATACGAGAAAACCTTAATAATTTAATAAGTGTGATTTCTTAAACGATGCCTAAAAATGTAATCTTGAAGCCAGACTTAACATAGAAATATGCAAGGAAACTAAAATGTTAAGCTTAGATCTTTGAGAGAAGCCGAGCACTCGTAATATCAGGGTTAGTAAATTATCAATTTGACACAAAATTTCCGTAACATCTCTTAACATTGTTTAAATAATCTTAAGTTATAAAAGAAAATTATTCTGACACGTACATGTTATTGTGATTAACTCTTAAAAACTTGCATTCTTAATTTTATTATGTTTAATTTTATTTTTAAGCATTCTTAAGTTGATCTAGTATAATTAGGAAATTCATCGCACTTTAATTCATCTCATCACCAATCAATTTACTAAAGTATTAATTTTGTAATTTTTTTATACATTAAACAAAATTTATAAAGTAGACCTTAAAATTTATTTTTCCTTTTAATTGTTGCAATGTCCCTTTGAGAAATCCACCACTTTTTATACATTAAATCTCCTAAACAAATCGGGGGATACAAAAAGGAAAAAAGAAAATGCTAAATTCAAGATATAATATTGTTTTCTCTTACATAAAAAAACTTATATTTTTTAAATTGAATATATAAAGTTATATAACCTACATATAAGTACATAATATCATACTTTAAAATTGAGCCCACAGCCGAAACTAGCGTGGTTAAAATCTTTGTTGGTATCTTAAAACATCAAAGTTTAAAATTTATTTTGTGATCCTTTTTCCTAATTTGTAATATGTATTTAAAAAAAATAAAGTTAATTGAGTTTTAATTCATTTAACACTATTATATAAATTTGAATATGTCAAAACTTATATAAAATTTCAACTTAAAGTTTTGAAGTATATGGATAACTTAAAATTGCATAAAATGATTACCTACATTAATTAAATTCATCTTTTTTCCCTTATAGACATTAAGACAGAATTGTAAATTAATTTCAACAATAATATTTGGATACTTTTTTTGAATTTTTTAAAAAATTTCAGTTTAAGTATTAATTAACTGATTTAGTCTTGATTTTGGTTTAAAAACAAAAAAAAAAAGTTACAATTATTTCAATCAAATTATATGTTATTTTTATTTATCTTTTATTTTTTAATTTATATAAAATAAAACCAAATTTTTAAAAATTATATAAAATACATTTTTCTAAAGTTTAAAAGTCGATGAACTTGTGCCCTAAAGATGTTTCGAGGAGACCATGCTCTTTCGTTTGGAGATCCTTGTCCAAAGTTTGGTCAATCCTTCATCAAAATCTTGTTTAGTCAGTGGGAGATGGTAATCTTATAAAGGTTTGGACCGATAATTGGGTCCCAGAGATTGGACCACTAATCAATTTCTATCATAATATAGAAATTATTGATTTGAATACAATCTTAAAGGATATTTTTTAACTGATTGTAGATGGGATTGCAATTTTCTCAACTTCTCTGTGGATAATAGCATTTTTTCATATATTGTGGCCATTCCTCCTCCAACCTCTTCAATCGGAAATAATGAGTTAATCTCTAGATGGTTGGACCATGGTAAGCTTATTGTCAAATCCACTTATCAATTTCTTACACATGATTCTCTTAATCTAGAAGACAAAAAATGGTAGCTCGCTTGGTCCTTCACAGGACCCCAAAGAGTTAGACACTTTCTTTGGTTGGTTCTCAAGGAGAAGTTGATGACCAACGTCGAAAGATGTAGGAGTGGATTTATAGATGGTCCTTCTTGTGCAAGTTGTGGGCATGTTGAAGAATCTATTATTCATGTTCTACAAGACTGTGCTAGAGCGCAAGAAGTGTGGAGGCAGGTTGTCCCTTCAAGGATTTGGGGGCAATTTTTTTTTGTTCCTATAATGGAGTGGATCTCTTTGAATTTAAATAATGAGTATAGGTTGGTTCTTACAGAAGATGAATGGTAGTCTTCTTTGGAATTATTTCCTAAAATCTATGGAAGCAGAGGAACTTATGGGTGTTTCAAAGGGTAGGCTCAAATAGCTATCACACTCTACATTCGGCATGGTGTTGAGCGAGCTCAATCAAATTTCAACCTGTATTATATGTGGGCGGTATTATAAAGCAGAGACAAGATCAAGTTTAGAATCCTCCTCCACTGGGATTCATAAATTTAAACATAGATAGAGCAAGGGATCTTGTTTCGAGGGAAGCGTCAGCAGCTGCTGTGGCTAGAGACGATTTGGGTTCATGGCTTGGAAGAGTTAAGAGAAACATTGGCAAATGCAATTTGTACAGGTTAAACTTTAGGCTATTTATGACGGGTTCCGTTTGGCATGGGATAATAATTGGGATAATATTATGGTTGAAACAGACTGTGCACAAGCTATGGAAGCCATCTTAGATAGGTCTTGTGGGAAATTGAACAGGGACCTAACCTCGAGAATTCAAGAGCTTTGTAAAAGACAATGGAGGGTCATCATTAAAAAGATTCGAAGAGAAGCCAATGTAATTGCACATTCGTTGGCTGGGAAGATGAAAGCGTTCTCTTATGCTCTGATCGTTTTTCAAGATCCTCCGGAAGCGATTGTTGATCAATTACGACTTGATAGTCGCATGATGATATTGATCTAATACTTAATTTTATCTTTGAGATTTTATTTAAAAATTAAAATAAAAACTCGATGAACAAACAAACCAAATTGACAATTAGTTTTTGGATCAATTGAATTATTCTATAACGTTTGATTTGATTTTGATTTTTTTGAAAAACTAAAATATCATATATCATATATTAATCACTTAAAAGCAAACTAAATATATTTTATTTCCTTTGACCAAGTTAAAATAAAGGGTTTTTGCCTACACCACCAGACATAAAGTAGAATTTAGAAAAAAGAAAGGAAAAAAAAATAATATACTAAGCCAAGCAGCTACAGAAAGGCCAGAGAAACTTCCTTTTCTGCTTCATCAAAAACCAACTCTCCTCAGAGCCTAACCTGACTGCTTCTCACTCCACTCTCTCATTCTCTCTTCTCACATTAGCTTTCTTCTTCATCTTCTACAGTTGTTGTTGTTGATATATTTAAGGAAAACAAGTTATCAAAAGAGTTTGGTATTTTATATGTCAACACCTTTAGAACATGATTAGATAGGCTTATCAGAGACTACTTCAGTGGAAAGAAGCTCTGAGAAGATCCCTTCTTCTTCTTCCTCCTCCTCCTCTTCAACTCATCCCAATAAAGACAAAACCACCAGAACTAGTCTCAATCTTAAAGAAACTGAGTTGAGACTTGACTTGCCAGGTTCTCAGTCCCTTGAGAGAAAGGTCTCTCTTTTTTGCAAAGATTTGGAGAGTAATGAAAAAAGTAATGGTTTTTCTGTAAGCCCTTTGAAGAACTTGATGTCTGGAGCAAAAAGGGGTTTCTCAGATGCCATTGATGGACCTAATGGGAAATGGGTTTTTCCCATGAATGGTAAACCTGATGTAGAGTTGGGTAAAGGTGCCATCTTGGCCTCTCCTAGGGTTGTTTTGGAGGGTAAAAATAAACTACCTTCCATGAGAGAGGTTGGTGGCCTTCCTCAGTCTCCAAACCCAGACAAGAACATTCTTGTTCCTTCTGCAAATGAGCATTCCAATGCTCCTGCTTCAAAGTATGTTTATCATCAAACCTGTTTACTTTTTCTTATGAAATTGCAAGTTGAAGTTTCAATTGGGATGGTTTTAATTCTTGTTCTGCTATCTGCATTGATTTTATCTAGTGTTGTAGACTCAAATTGTGTTCTTCATACTGCTGATGTCACCACAATGTTTGAAGCGAATATCAAACTTGCATCAGATTATCTGCATTTTAATCCGCTCACTCTTTCATTTTTGAAGTTTGTTTGAAAATTTCTGAAGCCGAAAGGGACTTTTCCTAGAGCTTTTTAACTTCGTAATGTGTTCTTCATGCACCTTTGTAATATTCATTGCTTAGTTCTTTAATTGTTGCCTTGTTGGAAATTTTTATCTCTTTGGTCTACCATTACTTGTATAACTGGTTCTTAGTCTATAATTTTAAATCAATTATTGAGTATGATTTATGTAAAAGAGCACAGGTGGTAGGATGGCCACCGATACGGTCATTCCGGAAGAATACGATGGCCTCAAATTCGGCGAAAAACAGTGAGGATGCCGCTGGTTGCCTCTGTGTAAAGGTGAGCATGGATGGTGCACCATACCTGAGGAAGGTTGATCTGAAGACCTACAAAACCTATATGGAACCCTCATCAGCTTTGATGTTCACCTGTTTTACACTTGGTATACAATCCCTCACATGTACATACATCTACTTTAACACGCGTTATGTAAAAATCGGAAATTTCTAAGAATCTGTGATATCTATGCAACAAGATTCATATACAAACTAGCTATAGTTTTAGATGAAACTATTTTGTGTGGTGAAAAAGTTTTGATCAAGAATCAACCCTGCAGCAGAAGCTTATCTGAGTAGTTTATTTGTTTTTGAAAGAGTTTAGACCAATGTGATTTTTATAGTGTTAAGGGTGTGTATACAGGGCACTGCAGCTCCAATGGACTTGCTGTACGAGATGGTCTGAGTGAGAGTCGTTTGATGGATCTTCTCCACGGATCTGAGTACGTGCTGACTTATGAAGACAAGGACGGCGATTGGATGCTGGTTGGAGATGTTCCGTGGGAGTAAGTGGTTTTCATCCTAGATACCACTTTATGTATTCCTTTAAAAATGAATCATGCCTTGGCAATGTTAAGCTACTCGACATTGCAACGCAACACTTCCGTTTTCCTGCAATCTAATCTTTTTCGGTTATTTGTTTGTGATGTTTGATTCCAGGATGTTCATCGATTCCTGTAAGAGACTACGGATAGTGAAAGGTTCAGAGGCAATTGGACTAGGTATCTGGTTTCGCTGGTCATTGTTCCTTGATCAACTATTCCATTGCATTCTCATGGTTGATATAGATGATTTCATGAATTCCTGATATTGAGTGGTCTTTTATTTTTGGTGGTTTCAGCTCCAAGAGCAATGGAGAAATGCAAGAACCAGAGTTAATGCAAAAGCATGTTGAAGATGATAAACAAATCAAGTCTTGAAAACCAAGACATTTAAGGATATGATCAGTTTGAGTACCCTACTCAATAATTTATATATATGTGCTTTGAGATATGATAAGTTTGGAGTAGTTTGTGGAAATTTTTAGAAAAAGAAGTTTTCTATTAGACAAATAAAATGATGGCATTGGAAACATATCTGCTTGTCTCTTTATTTTATTTCTTCATTAATGTAACTTTGAGAACTGTGTAAATGGATTGATTGGTGGTTGGCTATTTCTTCCTTTTATCTCAAAAAAGAGCACACCGAACCCTAAAAGTCCTCGGCAATCATCACACACACGCAAGTGAAAAATGACAACCTTAGATTAGTTGCAATGAATCTGGAACGCGATTAGTGAGTGTTATTGTTTGTGAAAAAAGTTTCTTATTAGAACAACTAAACAACATATTTTATTAACTAATTAAGTTTCTTATATCTGGAGGTGAGTAGTAGATATAAAACCTATATTAATTATTTATATGTTCTGAAATTTTAAGTATTTGAAGAATGCTTAGAAAGATTATACTATTTTCATATTTTAATATCCATCTAACACAATACTAAAAAGAAAATTGGAGTCTACTGAGTTTTGATTCGGATAGCATCGGCATTGTTGTCAATGGAAGAGTATGGATTCAAGCACGTTGAAGTGCGCTTACCATCCTATTTAAAGGTTGGGAAGAGCTGTACCTAATTTTAAGCATCATTTGTATTAAAAAGAAAAAAAAAGAAAATTGAAAAGCACTAACAATGCAATTAACCCATGTCATTATGCACTCATTTAGGGATAGCAATAAGGCATGGCGAGGCAGATTTTTGCCCACCATGACCCGAAGCTTAACCAATCCACTCTGATCTCGATTCAAACTTGACTCTTAAGAAAAGAATCTGTACCGAATCTAAAACCAAAATTTAATAGGAGATACAACTCTTAACCGATCGGGCCCAAATTTAATTTAATTGTTTTATTTTTTTATTTTGAAGAAAATAAGATTACATTTTCAACTTTTTTTAAAAATTTTGAAACAAATAAAATTCTTTTTTTTTTCAGTTTAGATTTAAGACTTAATATATTTATATATATTTATTGAAAGCAAAAATTTAATATATATATATATATATATATATATATTAAGAGTATTTTTGTAAGTATTTTGGAGGGACAGATTTATCTTAAATCCGATCTCGACTCAGATTAATTATTATTTTTCTCTAATTCCAACTAACCAGCCTGAATCCAAATTTCCAAAAGGAAAATTCAACCTATTGAATCAGGTCGGGTTGAAACCGGTGGAATTTGGGGTTTTTTTCATCCCCACTCATTGATATTTGATATTATTTTCTTTAATTCAGAAAAAAATAATGTATTAAATTAGTTTTTTTCTTTTTAAAAATTTATTGGTGTCTACATATATTCATTAATAGGCCTATTTTATTTTATGGATTAGCGAGGGTCCTTGGGATTGGTTTCGTGCGACCTTGGTAATTCTTTCTTAAGTAGCGCGGTAATATTTGATGAACAAGCTAATTTGTGCATTCAACGTGATTATTTATTAATAGGGTAAATCATACAAATCATCATCTAATTATGCCCGCTTTTTTTTCATTTAACTTTAAAATATTTTTAATTTAAGTACTAACATTTGAATTCATTCATATTTTGTTCACTTGTCAATAAACTGATACTTTTACTAATTGGTATAATAACACCTTTAGTCCTCAATATTTATATATTCTATCAATTTGACCCTAATTCAAATAATTCAATAAATTTAACTCTTCACATTTAAAAATTCTATCAAATTGATCCTCAAACTTCCTAACCAAAGCTTTCATGTTTTAATACAAAGTCATTCCACATCTATTAGTTATTTTATTTATGGTTGAAATTATTCAATTCGATACATAACCCTTTTTATTTATATTTTTAAGAAGCTACTATTAGAAATTAACTGAACACTGTTAAAAATAATAGAAGATACAAAATTTTAAAATATAATATACAATAAAATTATATAAATAATTTAATATTTTTAAAAAATAAATTTTCACTCTAACTAACATGATTTTAGTTTTTAATTAATTTGGTAAATGATTTGACACTAAACTAGATTATTATTGATATATATTGCTTATTGTGGATTTAAAAATTAAAAACAAATAATTTAAAAAGAAATAGAACACATAAGAATCTCTTAATCAATTTATAAAATTAAAAAAAGAATCACCATTAATGTACAAAAAGAAATTCAATTAATTCTTTCCCATTTTCTTCTTATGAAAAATTAAATGTGCACAATTTTTTATATAATTATTGATTGAACAATTGGATTTTTCAAAGTCATATTTTTTAACTCTGGATTTAATTTCCAATTTCAAGGACTATTTCTTTGTACATTGAAGGAAATATCACAATGTTAACAATAAGAGTAAATCTAAAGTGTTTTGTTTAAGGTTGTTCCATTTTATTTAGCCAAAATTTTACCAATCAAAAGGTTTAAATTATTATTTTTAGAAGAAAACTAATGAAAAATAGAAAAGAAAATAAAGTTTCAAGATAAACTCATTTGTATCAGGAATTGGCTCAGAAAACGGCTTGTTAGTTGAGAGAAGCCTTTGTTTTAAAGCTAAAAGCTTTGGCAAAGAAGTTTGCGGATCAAATTGATAAAACTTATTAATCTAAAGGGTTAAATTTATTGAATTATTTAGAAGTAAGTTCAAATTGATAGAATATGTAAGTATTGAGAACAAAAAGTGTTATTATACCAATTAGAAAAAGGCTTTCCTTTATTAGTTCAATGCGGGTGACTAAAATAGGAACGAATTCAAACATTAGTGCCTAAATTGAATATTTTTAAAGTTGAGTGGCCAAAACAAGAACACGAGTATAATTGAGTGGCCATGTGTATAATTTACCCTATATAATATTAAAAATTAAAGCTTCTAAAAAGAAGAAATTTATATAAATGGCTTAAATTTTTTATAATTGACAGTGAAATTCTACCAGTTGAAAAAAAAAAAAAGAAAATGTAAAATTCTACCTATATATGCATAATTCTTTCTTTAAAAAAATATTAACTATATCATCATATCAATTATATCATATAGAAAGTGTAATCAATTATAATATTAAACAATTAAATTTAGGGAAAAGAGGGATAGTTTACTTGTGTGGCACATTTTATTTCTCTGTAAGTCTACCTTTGTGTGGCACTTTTTTTTTTTAAGTTTTCTAGAGATTTTCATTTCTTTGTTTTAGCCTATGGAGGAGTGGTATGATGACTATTGTGGTTGGGAAATTCATCTATGGTAATGGAGAACGAGATCGTAGACTTGAGTATCTCAGATGGCGAGAAGGATGTGTGGCATATTACGGAAGGTAATGAGTAGATGACATCGCCTCAGATGTTTGATTTGGTAGGATATTTTTCAACGGAGTGTGTAGTGCATTTTCAAGCGATGCGAAATACAATGGAAAATATTTGGCATCTTTTAAGGGGGTTACGATAATGAATCATGGTGAGAAGAGATTTTTTTGTTTCGATTTTATTGTGAGATTGATATGGAGAGGGTGTTGGATGGGTCTCCATGGAAATTTAATAGTCATCTCTTTTGCTTCATAAGTTGGTGGATGGAGAAGATCCTCTCAGTATTCCTTTGGTTTTTACAGATTTTTGGGTTCAGATCCTTGATCTGCCCTATGGATTGATGATGGAGGTGATGGCTTGACAATTTGGAGATTTTCTTAGTAAGTTTGTTGATTACGATTCTAAACTGATTAGCTAGAGGAAAGGCTATATAAGTGTAAGAATCAATTTGGATGTTTGCAATTCGTTAAAATGTAGGAAAAAGATTTGTTTTCCTCAAAAGAAGCAAGTTTAGATTAAGTTTCAGTATGAAAAGTTGACAATATTTTGCATTATTTTTGGGCGATTGGGACATAGTGGGAGTTTTTGTCCCATAAGAATCGTTCAAGGGAAGAAGGTAATGGATATGGGGTGGGATATTTCTCTAAGTGCAGTATTGAGGAGAGCTTTTACAATGACTAGTTGTTGGTTAAAGGAGGTGAGTGGTGCACTGTCGGTTGGATTTGGGTTTCAGTGAGTTTCGGGAAATGAGAGGAGGGATTTTCTCAACCAATATTTTCGATAGGGAATTCATTTGGGGATCAATTTGGAAGGATAGTCTGGATTTGTCCTGATGGAAAGGCAAAAATAGTATGGTTCGGGTGTTATGGTAAGAAGAACAATGGGCTAAATGGGGAGGATGGCCTGTTCGAGTTTACAGATAGGAAGAAGTGACATCGAACTTGTAACACCCCTAACTCGTAACCATCGTCGGTTAAAAGGGTTAAGAGGCATTACCGAACAAATCGGAACTTTTACGAACATATCACATCACAAAGTATATCATTATTAAATCAAAGTAAATCATATACATAGAGTCCCTTAAATAGGTCTACGAGACCTCAAACATGCATTAAGAAGGGGTCGGGATTAAACCGAACACATACGAAATTTTCTGAAAACTTAACATTTTTCAAAGTTACAGAGGTCACACGCCCGTGTGGGCAGGTCGTGTGCCTCACACGGCCTCAGACACGCCTGTGTGTCCAAGCCGTGGTCAACACTGACTTACCTCACACGGCCTGCCACACGCCCGTGTGTCTGGCCCGTGGTCAAAACTGACTTGCATCACACGGCCAGTCACATGCCCGTGTGTCCAACCCATGTGCGAGCCTGACTTGAATCAAACTACAAATTACAGGGACACAGTCAAGCCACACACCCGTGTGCTCAACCGTGTGGGCAAATATAGGCCATTTCCAATGCCAATTTGCCACCCATTTCAGGTCAATCCTACAAGCACAAACAAACACATTTCATACCTTCAAAATGCAACCAAATCATATCAATAATATTCACCTTTCTAACCATTCAAATGCATATCAAACATACCAACTTATGCACAATTTATATCATTCTAATCACAAGCATTTCTAAGTATAATCCATCCAAAAACTTACCAATTTATTATGACATCTTTTCATCAATAATAAATCAACTTTGCATCACAAAACATAGACTAAAATTTATCATAATCTCATCCCATTTACAAGCCATATCACATAGCTTATATATACAACTCAAAACATCATCTAATTCTACTAGACAATACATGCCATATGTAAATATGTACACATTCCAAAAGGTACCAAAATAGAGTTTGATAGTGTGGTGATGATCCTCGACGATCCCGAGCCTTCCGTAGCTTTAACAATCTATAAAACAATGCAAACACACATAGAGTAAGCTTTCAAAAGCTTAGTAAGCCATATGCAAATAAACTTAACATATAAAACAATTATAACCATTTCAATTACAAGAACTTTAACATATCTCAATAGCATATTCATATTTCTTCTTTAGCTTAATTGTATCTGACCATTTGTTTGACAACAAATTGCATCTCCATGTATCTCATTAGATCCTAGCAAATTCATACACATATCACATTTTGTCTCATCAAGTCTATGCACATATCTCACTTTTACAAATTCAAATATACTTACCTTTCATACTCAAACATAGTATACATATCAAACGTACCTGAATTGATTACAAATTTCACATAGTCTTTCATTTCTTGGAATTGCCCGTTGAACCATTCGGAATCAAATAGGATACTCGGATAACTCAGAATACTCGTACAATGCCAACGTCCTAGATATGGTCTTACATGTAATTAAATGTCGATGCCACTGTCCCAAACAGGGTCGTACACAAAATCATATATGATGCCAATGTCCCAGACATGGTCTTACACGGAATTCTCAAATCGATGCCAACGTCCCAGACGTGGTCTTACACGATATCACTTATCAGAACCCTATGTCATGACATACGTATCCTAACTATTCCTAAGATTCGTACGGGGCTTTTCGGATATTGACACATTGCCGACACTTTCTCGAATTTCATGTGTATATCTTCCGTAATCATTCATCACAATTCAATTTCATACAAACATAAATAAATCAATTCCAATACATTTATTTGTACATAGACTTACCTCGTATTCGGGATAAACGGACTGAATTGACTACTCGATCACTTTCGACTTTCCTTGATCTAAATCCGTTTTCTTTGGTTCTTAATCTATAGATATTCAAATTTAACTCTTTTATTCACCAAATCATTCAATTCAATCCAAAAATACACATTTAGGGTAATTTACAAATTAGCCCTCGCATTTTCACATTTTGACACTTAAGTCCCTATTTTATAAAATCACAAAATGCACAAAATTTCTTTGTACCCATGCTTAGCCGAATGTTCACATGCTTCATGTAAGTCCACACATTTCATTTATTTCACATTTTAGTCCTTCAAAATATCATTTTCACAATTTAGTCCAAATTACCCAATTTCATCAAAAATCCAAAGACAAAACATGTTAATCTAACACATATATTTCATATTTCATCAACTATCATCATAAATCTTAAACATTCATCGACGGAACATTTCAAAATCATCATCAAATTCCAAAATTAGAGCATGGGTTTGATAGAACACAAAGCAACGATCACAAAAACGTAGAAATTATCAAAAACCGAACAAAATCTATACCTTAATCAAGCTTAGTAATGGCCGAACCCTATTTTGCTTCTTTTCTTTCATTTCTTTTGAATTCAGCAACATAGATGCATGAAATGACCATTTTTTATGATTTGTTTTTATTATATTATCATTAATAATATTATTACCATAATATCCTTTTAAAATAACCTATAAAACATGTATTTTCAATGACCTTTACCGTCCATCTACCATACTAATGGCATAATTCCATTTTAAGGACTTTACATAATAAAAAACAATAACAATTCAACACTAACACATTAATAGCCAACCTTTGCATTTTATGCGATTGAGTCATTTTCTCAATTTAAGCACACAAACAATAAAATTAATTCACGAAACTTTCACACATGCTTAATCACATACTGCAAGCACATAAAATAATATTAAAATATTTTTTTTGACTTAGATTTGTGGTCCCGAAATCACTATTCCAGCTAGGGTCTAAACCGGACTGTTACAATTCTCCCCTTTAGGAATTTTTGTCCCCGAAAATCTTACCGTTAAACAGATTCAGATATTGTTGTCTCATAGCATCTTCGAACTCCCACGTAGCCTCTTCCACTCCGTTTCGATGCCACATTACTTTTACTAACGGATTTCTCTTATTTTGCAATTCTTTAATCTCGCGAGCTAAGATACGAATCGGTTCTTCTTCATAAGTCATATCTGACCGAATCTCAATCTCAGATGGAGAAATTACATGTGATGGACCAGATCGATATCGCTGAAGCATCGAAACATGGAATACATTATGAATCTTTTCTAGCTCCGGTGGCAATAACAATCTGTATGCAACAGGTCCAATGCGTTTAATAATTTCATACAACCCGATGAATCTCGGACTCAATTTACCTTTACGACCAAATCAGACTATTTTCTTCCACGGAAACACTTTCAAAAGCACTTTATCTCCAATCTCAAACTCAATATCTTTTTGTTTCAAATTTGCATAAGACTTTTGATGATCTGATGCGGCTTTCTAACTATCACGAATCAGTTTCAATTTCTATTCAGTCTCTTTAATCAAATCGACCCCGTGAATCTTATTCTCGTTGAGTTCTGACCAATATAGAGGTGTTCTGCATTTCCTACCATACAAGGCTTCATGCGGTGCCATTTTAATGCTCGACTGAAAACTATTATTGTATGCAAACTCTATCAATGGCAAATATTGTTCCCACGTACCATTAAACTCAAGAGTGCAACATCTTAGCATATCTTCAAGGATCTAAATAATCCGCTCAGATTGACCATCCGTCTAGGGATGAAAAGCTGTACTAAAATGCAATTTAGTACCTAAAGCCTCTTGTAGTTTCTTCCAGAATAGTGAAGTAAATCTCGGATCTTTGTCAGACACAATAGATAGTGGCACCCCGTGCAATTTCACAATATCGGAAATATATAGCTCAGCTAATTTATCAAGTGAGTAATCAGATCGTACCAGAATAAAATGAACTGATTTCGTCAATCTGTCAACTACAACCCAAATTGCATCTTTCTTTCTCGGAGTCAAAGATAGCCCTGAAACAAAACCCATCGTCACTCTATCCCATTTCGACTCAGGAATCATAATGGTTGTAACAAACCAGATGGAACCTAATGTTCAGCTTTAACTTGCTGACAGATTAAACATTTAGACACAAAGTCAAAAATATCTCTTTTCATTCCAAGCCACCAATAAAATCGTCTCAAATCATTGTACATTTTTGTATTTTCCGGATGAACAGACAAGCGACTGTTATGAGCTTCATTCAAAATCAACTAAATCAACTCTGGGTTTCTCGGAACACAAACCCGATCTTGAAATACCAAACAATCATCAACATCAACTCGAAATTCAGAATCAGAGTTCAAATCACCTTCAGCTCGTTTCGCTAACATTTCATTATCAACTTTCTGAGCATTACATATTTGCTGTAAAAACAACAATTTCGCTTTCAATTCAGCTAAAACTGAACCATCATCAGACAAGTCTAAATGAGCATTCATCACACGTAATGCAAACAGTGATTTTCGACTCAATGCATCAGCAACAACATTTTCTTTACCCGGATGATAATCTATCACAAGCTCGTAGTCTTTCAATAGTTCTAACCATCTTCTCTGTCGTAGATTCAGGTCTTTCTGAGTCATCAAATATTTCAGACTTTTATGATCTGAAAATACATGGTATTTTTCACTGAAGAGATAGTGGCGCCAAATTTTTAAAGCAAACACAATCATAGCTAACTTAAGATCGTGTGTCGGGTAATTCTTTTCATGCGGTTTCAATTGTCTCGAGGCATAAGCTATAACTTTGCCTTCCTACATCAAAACACATCCCAGTCCGTTCATCGAAGCATTACTATAAATCACAAACTCTTTACCTGATTCTGGCTGTACTAAAACTGGAGCTTCAGTCAAAAGGGCTTTCAACTGATCAAAACTTTTCTGGCACTTTTCAGACCACTCAAATTTCACATCTTTCTGAAGCAATCTACTCAACGGAGTCGCAATCATCAAAAATCCTTTTACAAACCGTCGATAATAATCAGCGAGTCCTAGAAAACAACAGACTTCAAATACATTTTTCAGAGGCTTCCACTCTAGAATAGCTGAAATCTTGTTTGGATCAACTCGTATACCAGATGCTGACACAGTATGTCCTAGAAAACCAACTTCACTCAACCAGAATTCACATTTACTAAACTTTGCATACAATTGCTTATCTCGCAGAGTTCGTAGCACAATTCTCAGATGTTCCGCATGCTCAATTTCATCACGTGAATAAATCAAAATGTTGTCAATGAATACAATAACAAATCGATCTAAATACGATCTGAATATTATGTTCATCAAATCCATAAAGATAATAGGAGCATTTGTTAGTCCGAAAGGCATACTAAAAACTCATAGTGCCCGTACCTCGTTCTGAAAGCAGTTTTCGGAATGTCTGAATCTTTTACTCACAACTGATAATACCCCGATCTTAGATCTCTCTTTGAAAACATAGATGCTCCTTTCAACTGATCAAACAAATCATCTATTCTGGGCAGAGGATATTTATTCTTAATAGTCACTTTATTTAACTGACGGTAATCAATGCACATTCTCGTTGTGCCATCTTTCTTTTTCATAAATAGAACGGGAGCACCCAAAGGTGAGAAACTCGATCGTGTAAATCCTCTATCAGTCAACTCTTGCAACTGACACTTTAACTCTTTCAATTCTATTGGTGCCATTCTATACGGAGCTATTGAGATAGGAGTCGTCCCCGGCATTAATTCAATACCAAATTCAACTTCTCGTATCGAAGGTAATCCTAGTAGTTCTTCAGGAAACACGCCCGAGAATTCACAAACAACTGGCACATATTCAACTTTCTTTTTAGTCACTCTCGAATCAATCACATAAGCAAAATAAGCTCCATAACCCTTTTTCACATAACTCTGAGCTTTCATCATTGATATCACAGCCGGTAACCCATTCAAATCATTAGATTCGATCTGAACTATTTCATCATTCTGACATCTCAAATCAATAGTCTTTCGTTTACAGTTCACAACAGCATCATGCAATATTAACCAATCTATACCCAAAATTATATCAAACTCATCAAAAGGTAATAACATCAGATCAGCCGGAAAAAAATTATCTCAAAACATCAATGGACAATTCTTGTACACTTTGTCAACCAAGACACATTACCTAAGGGGTTCGATACTCTAATTACAAATTCAATAGACTCTAAAGGCAAAGTCTTACTGAATACCAAGTTTATGCATACATATGAGTGAGTAGACCCTAGATCTATCAATGCAATTACAGAAGTATTATGAAGAGTAAATGTACCCGTAATAACATCCGGAGACGAAGCTTCCTCACGAGCTCGAATGTCGTATGCTCTGGCAGGTGCTCTAGCTTCGGATCTCGCAACTGTATCTTTCGTAGCTCTTTGGCTACCACTCACATTTCTTATGTTTCTAGAAGGTCTACCTCTAGATGAAGCATTATCTGACTTTGGATTATGTACAATCTCTTGTTCAACAGACTCTAGACAATCTCGGATAAAATGATCTAATGATCCATATTTAAAGCAAGCTCGATCATTCAATCTACAATTACCCATATGTATTTTACCACAATGTCTACATTCAGGTCATTCGAATTGGACATTTCCAACACTAGCTATCGAAGTTTTTGGAGCTTTGAAGTTTGACTGCGATCTAACTCGATCTCTGTTCGAATGTCCCACATTAGTCTTTGATCGACTATACTCATCTCTGAATTTCTTTGATGCAGACTGAAATGATTTACTTGAGAATCTCTTTCTCACATCTCTGGCTTCTGACTCAGCTTTTCTTTAACTTTCCTGAGTGCTTCAGCTTTACATGCTCGATCAACTAGCACAACAAATTCTTTTATCTCCAGAATTCCAACTAGCAAACGGATATCTTCGATCAGGCCGTCTTCAAACCTCTTACACTTTATTGCTTCAGTAGAAACACATTCCCGAGCATATTGACTTAATCTCACGAATTCTCGTTCGTATTCTATGACAGACATACGTCCCTGTTTCAATTCAAGAATTTTTTTTCGTTTTTTATCTATAAATCTTTGACTGATATATTTCTTACGAAATTCAGACAGGAAGAAATCCCAGGTAACTCGTTCTTTCGGAATAGAAATCAAAGTCTTCCACCACAAATAAGCTGCATCTCGTAATAGAGAAACGACACATTTCACACATTCTTCAGGAGTGCAAGACATTTCACCAAACACTCGGATTGTATTCTCGAGCCAAAACTCAGCTCTCTCAGCATCATCATCACTGGTGGCCTTGAACTCTTCAGCCCCGTATTTACAAATTTTATTAACCGGAGGCTTATACAACAAATTTAGATTCATAACTAGAGGTACAACAGAAGTCTGAAGAGGATTCGGCGGGGGCGGAGGTTGTGAAACAGCCGGATTTGTTCTAACATATTGAGTGAACCACTCATTAATCATTTGGAAGAAGGCTAGTTTAGCCTCTCCTTCCTGACCGCTAGTAGGCGGTCTCGAATCAGATGGCGTTGTCCCTTGAGTGGGAACAGGCACATTACTTTCAACATCGTCAGGTATAACTCATTCGGGATCCATTTATTTACGAAAAACACATTTTATACGTCAGGATTCATCACACTATCACAGTTCGTATATATGGCATGTATAGCTAGACTCTCACACGCTACGTTAGTCCTAGAATCGACTAAACTGTAGCTCTGATACCAATAAAATGTAACACCCCTAACCCGTAACTATTGCCGGTTAAGGGTTAAGAGGCATTACCGGACAAATCAAAACTTTTACGAACATATCACATCACAAAGTATATCATTATCAAATCAAGGTAAATCATATACATATAGTCCCTTAAATAGGTTTACGAGACCTCAAACATGCATTAAGAAGGGGTCGGGACTAAACCGAGCACATACGAAATTTTCTAAAAACTTAACACTTTTCAAAGTTACAGAGGTCACACGCCTGTGTGGGGAGGTCGTGCGCCCGTGTGTCCAAGCCGTGGTCAACATTGAGTTACCTCACACGACCTGTCACACACCCGTGTGTCTAGCCTATGGTCGAAACTGACTTGCATCACACGGCCAATCACACGCCCATGTGTCTAACCCGTCTAGGAGCCTGACTTGAATCAAACTACAAATTACAGGGACATAGTCGAGCCACACACCCATGTGCTCAACTGTGTGGGCAAATATAGGCCATTTGCAAGGCCAATTTGCCACCCATTTTAGGTCAATCCTACAAGCACAAACAAACACATTTCATACCTTCAAAATGCAACCAAATCATATCAATAATATCCACCTTTCTAACCATTCAAATGCATATCAAACATACCAACTTATGCATAATTCATATCATTCTAATCACAATCATTTCTAAGTATAATCCATCCAAAAACTTACCAATTTATTATGACGTCTTTTCATCAATAATAAACCAACTTTGCATCACAAAACATAGACTAAAATTTATCATAATCTCATCCTATTTACAAGCCATATCACATAGCTTATATATACAACTCAAAACATCATCTAATTCAACTAGACTATACATGCCATATGTAAATATGTACACATTCCAAAAGGTACCAAAATAGAGTTTGATAGTGTGGTGATGATCTTCGACGATCCCCGAGCCTTCCATAGCTTTAATGATCTATAAAACAATGCAAACACACACAGAGTAAGCTTTCAAAAGCTTAGCAAGCCATATACAAATAAACTTAACATATTAAACATTTATAACCATTTCAATTATAAGAAATTTAACATATCTCAATAGCATATTCATATTTCATCTTTAGCTCAATTGTATCTAACCATTTGTTTGACAACAAATTACATCTCCATGTATCTCATTAGATCATAGCACATTCATACACATATCACATTTTGTCTCATCAAGTCTATGCACATATCTCACTTTTACAAATTCACATATACTTACCTTTCATACTCAAACATAGTATACATATCAAACGTACCTGAATCAATTACACATTTCAAATAGTCTTTCATTTCTCGGAATCACCCGTTGAACAATTTGAAATCAAATAGGATACTGGAATAACTCAGAATACTCGTACAATGCCAACGTCCCTAACGCGGTCTTACATGTAATCAAATATCGATGCCACTGTCCCAGACAGGGTCTTACACGAAATCATATTCGATGCCAATGTCCCAAACATGGTCTTACACGTAACTCTTAAATCGATGCCAACGTCCTAGACGTGGTCTTACACGATATCACTTACCGAAACCCTATGTCATGACATATGTATCCTTACTATTCCTAAGGTTCGTACGGGGCTTTTCAGATTTTGACACATTATCGATGCTTTCTCGAATTTCATGTGTGTATCTTCCGTAATCATTCATCACAATTTAATTTCATACAAGCATAAATAAATGAATTCAAATACATTTATTTATATATAGACTTACCTCGTATTCGAGATAAATGGACTGAATTGACTACTCGATCACTTTCGACTTTCCTGGATCTAAATCTGTTTTCTTTGGTTCTTGATCTATACATATTCAAATTTAACTCTTTTATTCACCAAATCATTCAATTCAATCCAAAAATACACATTTAGGGCAATTTAAAAATTAGCCCTCACATTTTCACATTTTGACACTTAAGTCCTATTTCATAAAATCACAAAATGCACATAATTTCTTTGTACCTATGCTTAGTTGAATGTTCACATGCTTCATGTAAGTCCACACATTTCATTTATTTTACATTTTAGTCTCTCAAAATATTATTTTCACAATTTAGTCCAAATTACCCAATTTCATAAAAAATCCAAAGACAAAACATGTTAATCTAACACATATATTTCATATTTCATCAACTATCATCATGAAGCTTAAACATTCATCAATGGCACATTTCAAAATCATCATCAAATTCCAAAATTAGAGCATGGGTTTGATAGAACACAAAGCAATGATCACAAAAACGTAGAAATTATCAAAAACCGAACAAAATCTATATCTTAATCAAGCTTAGTAATGGCCGAACCCTATTTTGCTTCTTTTCTTTCTTTTTCTTTTGAATTCGGCAATATAGATGCATGAAATGACCCTTTTTTTATGGTTTGTTTTTATTATATTATCATTAATAATATTATTACCATAATATTCTTTTAAAATAACCTATAAAACATGTATTTTCAATGACCTTTACCGTCCATCTACCATACTAATGGCATAATTCCATTTTAAGGACTTCACATAATAAAAACAATAACAATTCGGCACTTACACATTAATAGCCAACCTTTGCATTTTATGCGATTGAGTCCTTTTCTCAATTTAAGCACACAAATAATAAAATTAATTCACGAAACTTTCACATGCTTAATCACATACTGCAAGCACATAAAATAATATTAAAATATTTTTTGACTCGAATTTGTGGTCCCGAAACCACTATTCTGACTAGGGTCTAAACCGAATTGTTACAGAACTATATTACATGACTCTACAGGGATTGCATCAAAATTTTGTAAGGATGTTTTTGAGGAATGGTATTTGATGGACTAATATTGTAACAGCCCGATTTTGGGTCTAGTCAGAACAGTGGTTTTGGGACCACAAGTCCGGTGAAAAAAATTCATCTTTATTATATTTTTATGGGCTACAGGTTTATGGAACAATTTCATGAAAATTTTGTTTGAAAATTTTGACGTTTAGGCACTCAATTTAGTTAAACGGACTAAATTGCAAAAAGTGCAAAACTTGAATTCTATGTGTTAAATGTTTTTAATTACTATGAGATTTTTAATTAGAGGTCCTTAAATGGTAATTAGACCATTGGTTAAGTTGGTGGACAAAAATGGACATGGTTTGGTATGTTTCTAAAGTTTTTCATTAAGGGCATTTTGGTAATTAAAATGAATTAAAAAGCCAAATTAAAAGTAAATTTTTGTCCATATTCCTCCCATGGCTAAATTTTACAAGGGGAAACCATGGCTAGGGTTTTTCAAGCATTCAAGCTCGATTGTAAGTCCGTTCTAGCCCCGTTTTTAATGATTTTTATGTTTTTGACATCCTTGTAACATGATCTTTCTATTTCTACCACTAATTTAAGAAATGATCAAGGTCTAAGGTTTGACCCATATTAGACATGTGTGTATTTTGATGTTTGATGGTAGAAAATGCATGCTTGTTGTTTGTTAAACAACTTTTGCTAAGTGATTTTCAGTAAAGATGCCTAAAAGGACTTGTCTGTAAAAGTTGTAAAATATGTTGTAAAAATGCTAATAAATGAAAAATGTGGGCTTTTATGAGCATGATATAGGTTCGAATAGGCTTGGGTGTAATGAAATTGAATGAAAATAAATTTTACGAGCCTAGGGACTAAAATGTAAAATGTCAAAACTTTAGGGGAAAATGTAATTTTTACCATAATGCGATTTTGGGCTAATTTAAATAGTATAATGATTAAAAAAGTTAAATGTGATATTATAGATCAAGAAAATCAAGGTTCGGAATTAGAACGGGGGAAAAATGAGTATTTGACGATTTAGTCCTTTTTGCCATTTTTATGCCGAGGTAAGTTCGTATGTTTAATAAGCATTAAATTATGTGTATAAATGCTTAATTGATATAATTGTGGTAAATGCTATATTATTGAAATGAAATGTGAATGCTATTGAGTAGGATACTACGGAAATGACTGATAGAGATTCGATACAATTAAAGTCCCTGTTGAACATTAAGAATAGATAGGATATAAATGTCATGACATTAGTGTTATTGTGATTACGTGTAAGACCATATCTGGGATATGGCATCGATATGAGACTTCGTGTAAGACCATATCTGGGATATGACATCGTTATGAGACTTCGTGTAAGACTATAGCTGGGCTATTGGCATCGATACAAGATTTCATGTAAGACCATATCTGGGATATGGCATTGGTACGGTACTGTATGTACGAGATTCCCGAGTATCCTTTAGTATTCCAAATGGTTCAACGGGTATGTCAAAGGAGAGAAAGAGTATGTAAGTATTACGAATTGGTACCGGTATGTACGTAAAGTTTATAAGCATTGACTTCTTGGAATTGTGAGTTCATGATTTTCCACAGTGATGTTTTTGTGAAAATCTTGTGATTATTGGTCAATACTTCTGATGTATGAAATACATGGTAAATTTTGTTGATGATTATGTGTTTGGCATTCGGGCTAAATTGAGTTATGATATAGCATGTTTTATTCACACAAATTGTATTGTATCGGATATGAGAAAAAGGAAAGTTTGGCATAATTGCTTATTAAAAATGTTATGAAAGTATAGGAAGATAAAAGATTAGGAAATTGAAAGATGTTAAAGTGTATGCTTGAAATGTAAATACTCATAATTAATGTGCATGGTTGCTATGAAGTTTGAAATGATTTGTAATTTCTATAATATGTTACAAAGGAGAGATTATGGTTATTAGGCTAATGCCAAGATATGTTAAATTTTGCTTGTAAGTTGATAGGGTAAACCTTATGACTGAATGAAAATTATAACTGTGAGCTTTATAGCAATTTGTATTATCTTGTGTTTAAACTGTTGAACTTGATAAAAGATTTGTAAGAGTTGTTTATTATTTCGTATGGACTTACTAAGCTATATAGCTTACCCCCTTATTTTCCCATATCTTATAGGGTTATTAAGCTAGCTCGGGTTGGAAATCACCGGAGATCGTTGGAAATCACCGGAGATCCTATCACACTATCAAGCTATCATTTTGGGTATAAATGAATTCAAGTATTTTAAGTCGATGGCATGTATAGGGACTAGGCCAATTTGTTATGTGTGTCATTATTAATTTGGCCATATGTGTTAGCTTGTAATTGTTAATGCTTCATCTTATATATAGCCATGAATGATGGTTATGTTGATCATAAGTTTATTCATATGTTAATGCCCTCTTGTGAATGTGAAATTAGTATGTTTTTAACGGGCTATGTATGATGTTTTAAGCATGATATGTAACACTCCTTACCTGTATTCAACACTGGAACCGAGTTCAAGGCATTACCAGACTTAATTCGCTTGAACATACAACTTTGGGCTATAAAGTTTCATTCTTACTTAATGCTTCCCATTCACATTCATAACATCCTTATTATGGGCCTATGAAGCCTTAGACATTCAAACAGAGGGTCTCGGAATCAAGCTGGGAACTTTTGTATACTTAGATCATTTTTGCCTAAATAGGGCCACACGCCCGTGTAAGCAGGCCGTGTGGTCACACACGCCCACGTCCCTAGCACGTGTGGAATTTATTTTTCATTTAGAACCTACAGGGGTTTTCACACGGCCGAACATACGCCTGTGTCCTTGGCCCGTGTCCTCCACACGGCCTAGACACGCCCATGTCCTCACCCGTGTGTGAAAACCTGGGTATTCTATTTATGACGTTAGCAACCTTATAAGGGGCACACGGCCTAGACACACACCCGTGTGTCTAGCCCGTGGTCGACACTGACTTGCAACATTAACATGCAGGGGACACACGACCCAACCACACATCCATGGGACTGACCGTGTGTCACACATGGCCTAGACACACGCCCGTGTGCCTACCCGTGTGGATAAGAACAATGCTATTTGCCGAGCTCTTTTTATCACCCAAACCCCTACAACATAAATCACATTCAACCATTAATCAAACAACCCAATCATGCGTCATACACATTCATGAATAACCTCATCTTTTCATATATTAATAATAATGAGCCATCAACTATGGCTATTTACAAAACGTTCTTCTTTGAAGGAGCCAACACACTTGGCCAAAATAACAAGACATTTCACTAAGTCTAGCCCCTGTACATGCCATACTCAAAATGCTAAGTCTAAATATACCGAGATGAGCTGATAGTGTGAGTGATCTTTCGATTATCTTCGTATCTCGAGTCGGCTCTTTGACACTATAAAACCGGGGAAAAGAAAGGAGTAAGCTTTAAGCTTAGTAAGTTTACATGTAAACAATAAGCATCATAGCATGTGCTAATTAATCAATAACATTTCATACTAAGCAAGGGTAATTCACATTTCCATAATCATGCTTACTCATTTCATCTCTTACCACATTCCAACCGTATAACATATATATTGCTCTCATATCCTACACTCATCACCACAAAGCCACATGAAACATTTACTTAGACAATTTCTTGATGAACCATTTAGAATAATACTAAGTACCTAGTGGTTTAGCACACAGCCCACCATTATTCAATAATAGGTTGGTATCGCACATAGCCCACCAACAAGAATATTTACGGTGGTTACGCACATAGCCCACCAAATGATAATACAAACGATGGTATCACACATAACCCATCGTGAATAAATAATAAGGTGGTATCACACACAGCCCACCAAAAAGAATAATTACGGTGGTATCGCACATAGCCCACCAAATAATTATTACGGATATTTTTCTGCACTTACATATCTATTCCAAGGTTCATATGAGAATTACTCACTATCTATCAATTTCAATCAATCTCAATCATAATTGATCTCATTCATACAATGCACCAATAAGTAACAACATTTGTATTAAAGATGTATCGTTTACACATAAACTTACCTTGGTGCAAAATGTATTAGTCGACGACTTAGTCCGTAACCTTGCCTTTTCCATGGTCAAGGTTGTTTCCGTGTTCTTCTTGATCTATAATAATAAAATTTACTCATTCAATCACTTTAACATCAAAATTTCTACTTAGGCTAAAATGACCATTTTGCCCTTATACTTTGGCAAAATTACAATTTTGCCCCTAGGCTCGTAAATCATTTTCCATCACATTTTCTCATTAAACAAGCCTAGATGAACATTTAATTCTCTTACAACCACTCACAAAACCAATTATTTCATGCATTTATTACTCATTTACAACCTTTACAAATAAGTCCTATTTAGGTGTTTTCATGATAACACCTTTCACAAAAGTTGTTCCTTAACTCACTAACATTCATTTTCTTCCATAAAAACTCAACAAATGACATGAACACTGTCATGGCAAGCCCCTAAACTTTCTACCATTTAGCAAAATAGTCCCCTCATTAGCTAGCTCAAGCTTTGGGGGTTCTAAAAGTATAAAAATTATAAAAAATAACCATCAAGAACACTTACTAGTGAGGAGAATAAGTTGCTAAAATTTCAAGCTCCTAAGACCCTTCTTTTAGTGTAAAAATCGATGGAAGAAGAAGGAGAATGAAAAAGATGATAGCCTTCCTTTGGTTTTGTTTTATTTTATTGAGATTTAGTCACCTAACCAACCAAATTTTTTACCAAATTGAGTCTATTGTCGCCTATGGCCGACTATCTACATTAGGAAGGCCTAATTGGACATTAAGGACCTCTAATTAAAATTTTATAGCTATTTAACACCCTTGGTTTGTAAAATTAAACTTTTGCGCTTTATGCAATTTAGTCCTTTTTCATAATTAAGGATGAAATCACCAAAATTAATGCACCAAAAATTTTCATTCATCCTTATAACCATGCTATAACACATAAAATAATATTAAAATAATTTTCTTCAACCTTGGATTAGTGGTCCCGAAACCACTGTTCCGACTAGGCCCAAAATCGGGCTATTACATGATAAATGATGGTACAAGAATGACATGTTATTGTCTTGTTTGTGGTTGTTTGGTTGAATTTATATGCTTGAATTTGTGCCATGTGATGTTGTGTAGATGTGTGCAAGTAAGGGTGGCAAAATGGCTTGGTTAATAGCCTTGTTTTTGTCCACATGGGTAGACACACGGGCGTGTGTCTAGGCCGTGTGCGACACACGGTCTGCCCCACGGGCACGTGTTCCGGCCGTGTGTCCCCTACACATTAATTGTTGAAAAATAGGATGCCTAGAATTGAGCACACGGGTAGAGACACGGGCGTGTGTCTTAGCTGTGTTTGCTACACGGCCTAGCACAAGGGCGTGTGGCACAAGTCAGAAAGTACCCTTAAATCGAACACAGTCTGAAGCACGGGCGTGTCCCGGGGTCACACGGGCGTGTCTCTTGGACCACACGGGCGTGTAAGCCCTACTTCTAGCAAAAATTGTCTAAGTTTTGTAAAAGTTTCCTAAGTTCTCGGTTTAGTCCCGAACCACTTCCAAAGCATGTTTTGAGTCTCGTGGGCTTGTAATAGGGACTTCATGGTCGACTATGAATGGTTTTAATTTGGACAGAAATTTATGACTCTGAATTGTGTGAATGCTTGTGTTATAAGTCCGGTAATACCTCAAGCCCTGTTTCGACGTTGAATACGGGTAATGGGTGTTACATTCAGTGGTATCAGAGCTATGGTTTAGTCGATTCTTAGACTAACTAGTGAGTGTAATAGTCTAGCTATACATGCCATATACTACCTGTGATAGTGTGATATCTCTCGACTTTGATGAAATTGTTTTGTTGAGGCAGAGATGCTTTCCAGTTGAGCTATTTTTGAAAACGCTGAAAGTGATACTACGATATTTGAAAATGTGTTTTTGATGAGTCGAAACTTGGAAAGGTATGAATAAGAGTTCATGATATGTATGTAATGATGAACAAAATGAAATAACCATAAGTTGAGAAATATGGATAAAATGTCATTGTTCCGGTTGAACATTGTATTTCGATGGATTATGGTGATTTTATGAAACAGATAAAATGTTTTAAATGTTGCAAAAATGATTTAGCCCGGAAGGGTAATCCTGAATTAAGCCCTCTCGAACGTAAGTTATGAAATGGATTTAGCTCGGACGAGTAATCCAGAGTAAGCCTTTTAGAGCATACGTTACTGAAAGGATTTAGCTTGGATTGGCAATCCTATTATATCATATGTGGCTCGAGAGTGTGCTCTATGAATATGTGGCAAAAGAGAATGTTTGGATTTGAATTGACGGATTGTTGACATGCATACCTTGAGTATACTACCCAAGTATCCATCGAAATTACAATAGTTCAATGGGAATTATTCTTGAAATATGGAAAGGTGAAATGAAATGAAAGTTTATATTGTGATAAGCTCATCTATGTTTATTTGGTATTCATATGATGTTATGTGCCTAATTTCTTGATGAAGTGAATGTGATAAGTAAACTTACTCAAATTTATGGAATGTATGTTTTAGTGCACTTGTTTGAATAAAGATAATCAGAAAGTTTGTGTAACATAAATATGTATGTTAATTAGCTTGTAGTGAATTATATGATTATGAAGATATCATGTTGATGATAAATGCTAAGTTATATGTGTGTATTTATGAAAGTCGAGTAGAGGCTTTACGACCTCACCCCCTTACCAATGTGGTATTTTATAACAAAATCTCATGAGATTTAAGCTGAATGAGCTCACAAGTAAGAGATTAATGAGTTCAGTAGCGGAATAACTAATAATGTGGTCAGAGTTAAGAATAGTTTGACAAGTGAATATAGTCTTGGAAAAGATGCCAGGTTATTCTAAATATCATCTGGATTTCGCAATGTCACGGTTAAGGAAAAAGTTAATCTCGGCTAATTGACTCATTCAGGTATGATTTCTAAAGTATGTATTTGATGGTGTTTCTTTCGGATTGATTTTTGTTAGTAATTGGAATAATACGAGACACGTGATGGCAGAATTAGTCAGAGAAATGATATTTGAATCATAAAGATGTCTGAGTGTAACAGTTGTAATTGAATAGATTATGATGATCTCTCTTAGGTATTTTATGTATTCATTTATCCTCAGAGATATATGTAATTGTTCGTTTTCTGATGAAATTCTTATCGTATGAGAATGCTAGCTGCTTATAATGTTAGATGAGAGCACTGCTTATCTGGTTGGTTGATGAGCAACATTTCTTATCTCTCTGTGGGATTATATTCTATTATGTTTGGAATAAAAGTTGTTGGTGAAAATTTATGTGAGGCTATTCTTCTATTTCTACTGGATGTTGTTTTGCTTTATATATATATATATTTGGAAAATATATTATCTCTGTTACAATTGATTCCAGAGCATATAAGCATTGTTTTTCTTCTGGTTTTCTCTGAGGAATCATCAAAATCTTTGTTATTTTCTTAAGAGTTATGTTATCGGACTTCCAGTATGATATTGTATCTTGGATTTCTTTATCTCGGTTTTCTTATCATCCTTATTTCGTAAATTATCAATCATGGCTCATCTTTAAAGTCTGTTCTTTGGCTTGTGATAACTATGTCTATTATGGATGTATTTCTGGTTCGATCATAGTGGTATCAGGATTTCCCTAATTTTTATGAAAGGAATTGACATCGACAAAGGTATAGATAGTGGAAGCTCAAGCTCAAATTGTACAATGGTTTTCTTTTCTCAGGTAAGTTTGATTAAGGTCAATGAGTTCAATTAGGATATTTTGTTTCCTTGGGCTAATGCAGTGTAAAGATCTTTGACTAGCATGTGAGGAAAATTTGAAAGATTGTATGTTTGAGTTGTTTTAACAACATAAAAAAGTGAGTATTTTGATATGATATTATTTGATAGTTGAGATCGACTCAGTTGTTTTTATTTGAGCGAGCTGGTTAGTTGAAAAGTAATTTGAGTTATATGCATTTAAGTGTATCCTCAAGTAAGAGGATAAAATCTTGTACATTCGTGGGTAAATTGACGAACAATCTGAATGAAGAATTTATATTCAAAAAGGGTGTGATAAATGACATACCTATTAGATGAGTTCTAATTGGATGATATTATTATGAGTTAAAGCTGTTTTGATTGATAAAGTTATCACATTTGTGAAAGTTTGAATAGTCTGTTGAGTGTTAGCAAAGTTGAAAATAGTTGAAGGTATTGTTAACCGAAGCACTGATTCTGGGTCCAGTTTAAATTGAGTAAAGAATTTGTGATTTTTCAGCGATGCACTATCGAACGGATTGGAATGTGCTTTAATACAAGAATGTAAAGTGATAATTTATGCTTTTAGACGGTTAAAGTCACATGAAAGGAATTGTCCAACGGGTGATTTAGAGTCGGCCACTTTTTATGCTGTGTTGAGAATTTGATGACACTGGTTGCCCGACGAAAAATGTCATATGTGTAATAGCCTGGTTTTAGCTAAATTGAAACAGTGGTTTTGAAACCACAAATTTGATGGTGGAAAATTATTTTAATATTATTTTTGGTATTTACAGCATGTTATTTGATATGTGTGAAAATTTCGTGAGCTAATTTTATCGTTTGAATGTTCAATTGGATAAAAAGGACTAAATCGCGTAAAATGCAAAAGTGTTGTTCTATTAGCTAAAGGTGTCAAATAGATATAGAACTTTAATGTTAAAGTCCTTATGTGGTTATTAACCCAATTATAAGATAGTGGAAGTTAGTGGCATGGCATTTGGAGTAGTTATTAAAGTTTTTAAAGGTTAATGTTATAAATATGTAAATAAGGTTAATTAAAATAAAACAAAATAATTTCTTTTTCATTCATCTTCATCTAGCCGATTTTTTTACAAAGGGAAGAAGCCAGTTTAGGGCTTTCATTCGGCCAAGTCTTTATTGCTCATTAAGGTACGATTTTTGTCCCGTTTTTAATAATTTCTATGTTTTTGATATTGTTACAACTAGTACTAGCTAGCCTAGGGGCTAATTTGCAAAACTGTTAAAGATTTTGAGAGTTGCCATTGTTGAATCTCTGTGTTCTTTGATGTTTAATGTTGAAATATGAAAGCTTGATGATAGTTTTACATGTTTTGTTAAGTGATTTTTGATGAAAATGTAAAATAGGTACTAAATTGAGAAATGTGTAAATTGTGGTAGAAATGTAAAAAAAAAGAAAGTTTTGGACTAATAGGGACCTATATATAATTCGGCCAAGCATGGGTTTTGTTGAATTGTGTGAATTTTGTGTATTTGTGAAATAGGGACTAAATTGATTAAATGCGAAAGTTTAGGGGCTAATGTGTAAAAATGCCCAAATGTGTATTTTTGGATTAATTGAATGAGTAGATGAATAAATAAGTTAATTTTGAATTCATATAGATCAAGAAAGAAAGAAATCAGATTTAGATCGGGGGAAAAGCAAGGTTATCGAGTAGTCGACCCGATCCGTCAATTTCGAATATGAGGTAAGTTCGTATGTGATGATTACATTATAAACGTATGTTAGAATGATTTAACATTGTGTAAATTGTTAAAACAGGATTATAGATAATGTATGAATTGTGAAAATGACTTTACAGATGCATTCGATGATAAAACCGAAAAGTGTGAAAGCCCGGTTGAACCTTAAGAATAGTTTTGGATACTATTGACATGTCAGTAAGTGATACGTTGAGCTGGCTTCGGGCCATGATATTAGCACTTCGGGTGCGTATTTTACCGATTTGGCTTTGGGCCATGCATATCGAATGATTTGGCTTCGGGCCATGACAATAGTTCTTTGGATAAGTTACCTTGATTTGGCTACGGACCATGGTATAGTTACTTATCGTACGAGACTCCTGAGTATCCGATTTCTATTCTGAATGGTTCAATGGGTAAACGAATGATATGGTTGAGAAAGAGGTTAGTACGAGTCGATACAGGTACGTACAGAACCTATTCGAGTATTAAATAGTGAAAGTTCGATGAGTTTGTATTTTGATCATGTTTTGAGATATGAGAAAGGTTTGTAGTTAATGTGTATATGGTTTTGTCATGTGTAATTGGTTGATTTGCATTTATTCGATGAATTAAGTTATTCACATACGAGCTTACTAAGCTATGAAGCTTACTTCTTGTTATTTTTCTATGTTTTATAGTGAATGAAGGCTAGCTCGGATCCAGGAGTCGTTGGGAACACCATCGCACTATCAAACATCTAAGTTGGTACTTTCCGATTATACATTTATGGTATATGGCATGTATAGGCTAGATGTGGTATTTTGGTTGTGATCTGTAACACCCCAAACCCGGCCCAAACATTACGACCGAATTTGGTTTGCTACAGAGAAAACATTTTGAAAACCACTTTAAAACCGATTTAAGTTTTGTCGAAAATCTTTCATTTTCAAGTCTCTTGTCAAAAACCATACTTAGTGTTGTTTAAAAATATTTATCAAGTCAAGTTGTTTATAGATTTCAAATGTACCCGATGGTACTTTAAAACATTTTGTTCGTTTGATTGGGAAAAATATGTGAATTCATTTTTAACATAATTAAATAGTTTAAACAAATATTCCACGTATGTAAAAAAAAATAATAAAATAATTCTAGGAGGCCTTGTTACAATTTAACAAAAATAACCGACATGCAAAAGTTGATAAAATAAAACCCAAGTCCATTGTTTTAAAATTTCCACTGCATGGCCTCCTCGAGTCCCTCCGGCTCAATCTCCGCGATCTACTCATCTGCAAAATGTTAAGGGAAGGGGTGAGTCACCAAGACTCAGTGTATAAATCCCCTACCCGGAAAAATATATCTCATACACAATTTATTAATAACATGCTCATGCAACCTAACTAGCCATCCATACACCTTTTCTACCCTGTGTGGTCAAAACCACTGATGACTTAAAGTCACAATTTAAATGATGGGGCCAACCCATCTTGTGGTCAAAACCACTGATGACCATAGGTCACAAAATATCAAGTGTGGTCAAAACCACTGGTGGTACCAAACCACTGGGACTTAGTCGTAATTTATCAATCGGTGTGGTCAAAACCACTGATGACCATAGGTCACAAATAATCTGATGGGGCCAACCCATCTTGTGGTCAAAACCACTGACGACAGTCCATAATTCATCCCCCTCCTCTCATCAATCCCACCATCACATGCTTACATATCAATATCACATATCATGCATTTTAAATCATCATGTGATGGCATGCAAACATATATCAATAGATCACGTACAGGGGACTTACCCGGAATCCATGTTTAAGCCCACAAGCATATCATAGACCACTACCAAAATTTATACACAAGGCAATAATATGGCAAATTTATTAATAAAGTGTGTAAAGAGTTTACACACCTTTTGCTATCGTAATTCCTAGATCCCGAAGATCCGATTTACGTCGCTAGATCCTGATCCTACATTCGCCAAATGTCAGTGTTAATACCAAAGGCCTATTAGGCCAAACCAATTATTTAAAAGGGTTCTCCTTTTTGAACCCGAATCCTTACCTACTCGCTTTTGAGTACTAGCCTTCTGTTTGCACCCTATAATCGGCAACCATTAGTAGCCCCTTAATAGCCTTCGGCTTAAATAAATACCATATAATTACTAGAGTAGCTCTTACCATTACTTACCAAAACCGAACACTAGGGATTAGAGGCTTGGGTCGACTGTTTAAAATTCTGGAGTACCTTTCCCAAGTCGATTGACCACCAAAAATCTGAAGAGATTTATCCACTTAATATTCGGCCAATACCACAACATAGAGGAGGGAATTTCGGCAACCAAAGGTGTGGTTTTGGCTATTGGAAAAAGAAGAATAAAATAAAATAAAATAAAAAAAAACAGTGGGAGAAGATGCTGAAATTTTATTAATAACAGCAGAGGAAATTCGGCAGCAAAGTGGTAAATTATTCGGCCAATGGTGGAAGAAAGAAAAAGGAGAATTAGTAGGAGAATTCAAAGGTGATTTTTGGCCAAATAGAATAGAAAAAAAAAACTGGAAAATTTGAACAATTCCCCTAGGGGATTTCGGCAGTAGCAGAGGGAAAAGAAAAAAAATAATAGTTGCTGGAAATTTTGCTCTATTTGTTGTACAAAAACAGCCCCCAAAGAGTCCTAATGCTGCCCAATACTCTTCTCTTTGCTGATAATTAAACTATTAATTATCACCTAAGATAATAGCACTTATCTTCTATCCTATCTTAAACAATTTAAACAAAATTAGACCACTAATACAATCCCCCTTCCAGCCGAATATATGAGCCAAAATAATAAAAAAATACCCTTAATCTTATCACTTGAATACTCAAAATAATAATCAAATAATAATCCCATTTAATCCTATTTGTTTATCACCTCTTCAAGAATAAAATAAACTAATGTTTATCCCCCCCCACTCCAGCCGAGTATAGACAAAATAATAAGCTTAATTTTATCACTTGAAGAGTCCAAATAGCAGCCAACCCCCTCCCACTCACGCCAGCAGCAAACTAAAACAAAATAAAAAACCCATTTGCAGCTGCTGGGGTTCGAAACCAAGACCCCACTGCAGCCTCCCACTTAAGCGCCCAGACCAACTCTCCCACTTTGACTTTCATGTCAAATAACCACCACATTAACTTTTAAAGCCTTCTTACCAAAGCCCAGCATCGCATAAAAAATAAATCCCCCAAGCGCCTCTGCTGCAGCTCAAACCCTTATGCTCAAGGCGCCATTTGCCCAAGCCTTAAGTGGCGTCATTAAGCCACCCTACCAATGCCAACCCTTGTGTCCAAACTTGCCAAAAATTATTCTTAAGGCCTCTTTGGCCCACTCCCCCCTTTTTAGACACTTAAAGAAAAAAAAATTTTAATACTGTGTCAAGCCTAGCTCGGGTTATTTTTAGACCCTTAAACATGTCAAATAAAATTATAAATTTTATTTCTTGAAGCCCCATTGGAATTTATTTAAATTACAAATAACCCCTAATTCAGGGTGTTACAATTCTACCCCCTTAAAATAATTTCGTCCTCGAAATTACTTACTAACGAATAGTCGTACATCTTAACTCACCGTGCTACGCTTATGCTGCGTACTCTGATCTTAATAGAACTATCCTACTTCCTAGGCACAATCTCTAAGTTCACAACCAAGGTTTCAGGCACTTCCCTAGCAAAACAAGAAAACTCTACAACAATCAAAGTAATTAAGGGTATTCCAGAAGTAAGGAACATACCCGTTGTTGCATCTGGTACATCCTCCTCCTCGCGACGGCCAACTGCATAAACCAACCTTGGTTGCCTCGCCTCTGCACCTTCAGCACCTCGGCTATGCCTGTTACCATTTCCATTACCTCTAGCTGCACCTCGACCCCTCTGTGGTGGTCTTTCATTTCTAACCTGAGCATGGTTCTGTCCCTCTGGTTGATTCTTAGCTAACTTCTGAGGACAATCCCTTACACGGTGATCGAATGATCCACACTCAAAGCATCCACGATTACCATTCCAACACTCCCCCTTGTGAAACTTGCCACACTTGTCACACCGTGGCGGCCATTGGGTATTAGCAGCAACAGCAGGCCTAGCAGCTTGATCCGACCCATCAAACCTCGTCCTCTTCTGTTCATTACCTGAGAACCTTGAAGGTTCCGAGCTCCTCTTATTCCAATTCCGTTCTTGGTTCCGCTTAACGGACTGTCTTACTCCCTCAGCCACTTTAGACTTCTCCACAAGGACAGCAAACTCTCGTTCCTGTTGTGGAGCTATCATCATTCTCAGCTCATCCCTAAGCCCATCTTCAAACCTGACACAGCGCTCATGCTCGGTACCCACAATACCACGAGCATACCTACTCAACCGGAGGAACTCGGCCTCATATTCCGCCACTGACTTATTTCCCTGAACCAGGTTCAAGAAAGCCTTCCGTTGTGCATCTACGTAGCTAGTTCCGATATACTTCTTTTGATAGGCATCCTTGAAAAATTCCCAGGTGAGATTTTCTGCCACAGTTCCATCCCTTACAGTGAGCCACCACTGATATGACTCATCCCGAAGCAAAGAAATTATACCCTTTAATTTCTCCTCAGCTGTAAAATCTATGTCATCCATGATCCTTTCAGTTGCTTCCAACCAGTACTCCGCCGTACTGGGTGCCACTCCGGAAACTCCCCTAAATACTTCTGCCCCGTTAGCCCGGAGTCGTTCCACCACAGATTTACGGGCTCCTGCACCCGCGCCAGCCTCAACAACTCGTTCCAATACCCGTAATACAGCTTGAGATACGACATCATTTCCACCCGTCTGATCTTGAAATTCAATTTCCGCTTCCGGCAGATCCGGCATCTCATTTCCAGACCCGTGACCAGACCTTGCTGGCTCCGACAAGGTCATCCTACCCCTACCACGGCCACGCGGCGGACGTCCACGACCTCTAGAACTCATCTTAACTACCGTGCTTTAATCTGATTAAGAAAATTTTTATGCGTTAGCATTTGTTCCACTTTCTTATTCGCGAAGAAATTTTATAGATAGAGTTTTAATCAGAGATTCTTTCGAGCAAACAAGGTTTCAGTTCTCTATCCTAGTTCACACAAAGGAGTTCATGCATCCATTCCTTAATACTTTCCATACCTATTCGCTCTTCGGACATTTCTGCCCATTTCTAACCCAGGGGTATTTTCGTCATTTTCCTACAGGGGTATTTTCGTAATAAAAGAAGTTTTAAGACTTTAGTAAAGTAGGTCGTTTTGTAATTCCCAAAACTGGAGGGTTTTTCTGGAAAAATTTGTAAAATTTAGAGATATAGCATCGTTTTGAAACCAGGGGTATTTTGGTAATTTTGTCATTCAGGGGCAATTTCGTAGTTTAACAAGTCAGAGATATTTTTAACAGTTGCAAAACTTCGAGGGTTCCTTTTTGAAAATGTTCCTTTTCAAATAGTAATGTTTGTAAAAATTTCTAAAACCAGGGTCATTTCGGTAATTTTGCAACTTGAGGGCGTTTTCGTAATTTTCCAAAACCAAAATATTTTGTTGATGATTTTCAAAGCTAAGTTGTTGAATATTTGTAAAATAGTTGAAATTTTTGAGCAAAACCATTGAACTAATATTTTATGAACCGAGGGCATTTTAGTAATTTTACCCCTAAGGGCATTTTTGTAATTTTTCACAAATCAAGTTTTTCGAGGAAAACGTTGTAAAAATGACGTTCTCAGATTTGAAAGAGTTATTGCAAAAGTTTTGAAAACATTAGGGTTGTTGTTGTTTCATTCTTTTTCGAAAACATGGCTAATTCCCTTTTCGGGTTTTAATCATTATGTTTAGCCTATGACCGAGCCATCTTGATCAGGGTGAACCAAGGCTACGCACCAGGCAGGATTCGAGTGAAGAGGAGGTGGGTCACGCGGACCGCTTAAATACCAAGCTCTCACCGAACCTTTCTAGACATGCGCACAGAGGTTGCCACACCACTGAGCCCTCTGAGTTAGGGTGAACCGAAGCTACGCACCAGGTAGGATACCTGCGAAGAGGAGGTGAGTCACGAGGACTGCTTAAATACCAGGCTCTTCCGGATCCACTCCTAGACATGCGTACAGGGGTTACCACACCCTAGCTCACTGACTAAGTCATAGGTGGGTTAAGTTCCTTAAGTCTTATGCGTTGTTGCGTGTTTGAGTAATCTAGTCCTAGGGTCAAATCCTATAAGTCTATTCTACGTTCCATGCTTCCTACCCTTCTACAGAATATAATTCACAAAGAATGTTCAGAAGTACTTACCTGGGCGGATCGGTGCCGGAGACTCGGGCCATGCTGTTCAAAATCCAAAAATTATTTCATAAGGCCTTTTAAAACATTTTTGGGCCTTGGGCCCCACAGCCGAGCTTTGAACTGGGCTCTGATACCAATTTGTAACACCCCAAACCCGGCCCAAACATTACGACTGAATTTGGTTTGCTACAGAGAAAACATTTTGAAAACCACTTTAAAACCGATTTAAGTTTTGTCGAAAATCTTTCATTTTCAAGTCTCTTGTCAAAAACCATACTTAGTGTTGTTTAAAAATATTTATCAAGTCAAGTTGTTTATAGATTTCAAATGTACCCGATGGTACTTTAAAACATTTTGTTCGTTTGATTGGGAAAAATATGTGAATTCATTTTTAACATAATTAAATAGTTTAAACAAATATTCCACGTATGTAAAAAAAAATAATAAAATAATTCTAGGAGGCCTTGTTACAATTTAACAAAAATAACCGACATGCAAAAGTTGATAAAATAAAACCCAAGTCCATTGTTTTAAAATTTCCACTGCATGGCCTCCTCGAGTCCCTCCGGCTCCATCTCCGCGATCTACTCATCTGCAAAATGTTAAGGGAAGGGGTGAGTCACCAAGACTCAGTGTATAAATCCCCTACCCGGAAAAATATATCTCATACACAATTTATTAATAACATGCTCATGCAACCCAACTAGCCATCCATACACCTTTTCTACCCTGTGTGGTCAAAACCACTGATGACTTAAAGTCACAATTTAAATGATGGGGCCAACCCATCTTGTGGTCAAAACCACTGATGACCATAGGTCACAAAATATCAAGTGTGGTCAAAACCACTGGTGGTACCAAACCACTGGGACTTAGTCGCAATTTATCAATCGGTGTGGTCAAAACCACTGATGACCATAGGTCACAAATAATCTGATGGGGCCAACCCATCTTGTGGTCAAAACCACTGACGACAGTCCATAATTCATCCCCCTCCTCTCATCAATCCCACCATCACATGCTTACATATCAATATCACATATCATGCATTTTAAATCATCATGTGATGGCATGCAAACATATATCAATAGATCACGTACAGGGGACTTACCCGGAATCCATGTTTAAGCCCACAAGCATATCATAGACCACTACCAAAATTTATACACAAGGCAATAATATGGCAAATTTATTAATAAAGTGTGTAAAGAGTTTACACACCTTTTGCTATCGTAATTCCTAGATCCCGAAGATTCGATTTACGTCGCTAGATCCTGATCCTACATTCGCCAAATGTCAGTGTTAATACCAAAGGCCTATTAGGCCAAACCAATTATTTAAAAGGGTTCTCCTTTTTGAACCCGAATCCTTACCTACTCGCTTTTGAGTACTAGCCTTCTGTTTGCACCCTATAATCGGCAACCATTAGTAGCCCCTTAATAGCCTTCGGCTTAAATAAATACCATATAATTACTAGAGTAGCTCTTACCATTACTTACCAAAACCGAACACTAGGGATTAGAGGCTTGGGTCGACTGTTTAAAATTCTGGAGTACCTTTCCCAAGTCGATTGACCACCAAAAATCTGAAGAGATTTATCCACTTAATATTCGGCCAATACCATAACATAGAGGAGGGAATTTCGGCAACCAAAGGTGTGGTTTTGGCTATTGGAAAAAGAAGAATAAAATAAAATAAAATAAAAAAAACAGTGGGAGAAGATGCTGAAATTTTATTAATAACAGCAGAGGAAATTCGGCAGCAAAGTGGTAAATTATTCGGCCAATGGTGGAAGAAAGAAAAAGGAGAATTAGTAGGAGAATTCAAAGGTGATTTTTGGCCAAATAGAATAGAAAAAAAAACTGGAAAATTTGAACAATTCCCCTAGGGGATTTCGGCAGTAGCAGAGGGAAAAGAAAAAAATAATAGTTGCTGGAAATTTTGCTCTATTTGTTGTACAAAAACAGCCCCCAAAGAGTCCTAATGCTGCCCAATACTCTTCTCTTTGCTGATAATTAAACTATTAATTATCACCTAAGATAATAGCACTTATCTTCTATCCTATCTTAAACAATTTAAACAAAATTAGACCACTAATACAATCCCCCTTCCAGCCGAATATATGAGCCAAAATAATAAAAAAAATACCCTTAATCTTATCACTTGAATACTCAAAATAATAATCAAATAATAATCCCATTTAATCCTATTTGTTTATCACCTCTTCAAGAATAAAATAAACTAATGTTTATCCCCCCCACTCCAGCCGAGTATAGACAAAATAATAAGCTTAATTTTATCACTTGAAGAGTCCAAATAGCAGCCAACCCCCTCCCACTCACGCCAACAGTAAACTAAAACAAAATAAAAAACCCATTTGCAGCTGCTGGGGTTCGAAACCAAGACCCCACTGCAGCCTCCCACTTAAGCGCCCAGACCAACTCTCCCACTTTGACTTTCATGTCAAATAACCACCACATTAACTTTTAAAGCCTTCTTACCAAAGCCCAGCATCGCATAAAAAATAAATCCCCCAAGCGCCTCTGCTGCAGCTCAAACCCTCATGCTCAAGGCGCCATTTGCCCAAGCCTTAAGTGGCGTCATTAAGCCACCCTACCAATGCCAACCCTTGTGTCCAAACTTGCCAAAAATTATTCTTAAGGCCTCTTTGGCCCACTCCCCCCTTTTTAGACACTTAAAGAAAAAAAAATTTTAATACTGTGTCAAGCCTAGCTCGGGTTATTTTTAGACCCTTAAACATGTCAAATAAAATTATAAATTTTATTTCTTGAAGCCCCATTGGAATTTATTTAAATTACAAATAACCCCTAATTCAGGGTGTTACATGATCATAGCCATGAGATTTGGCTTGTAAATGATGTTAATATTGATGTGTGTTTGGATATTAGAAATGACTTGTAAATGTACATGTTTTGGTAATTTTGGTATGTTTGGTATGAATGTGGTAATGGTTTTATAGTTGCTCAAATGGTTCATTGATTTGTGGAGTATAAATGCTTGAGAAATGCCTTGATGAGGTATGATTTTAGATGTTGTGTTGGTTAGTTATAGGGTAAGTTATGTATGTGTGAATTATGGTAAATGAACCATATTATTTGATACTATTTTGGCATGTATTTGGCTAAGTAAATGGTAATGATTTGAGAATTGGAATAAATGAAACTATAATGGTATGAATTGTGCATTTGGTTGATGATTTTGGCTGCCTAATTGTATGATGAAATGGTACCATTTTTCCTTATATAGGTACATTGAAGTTGGGGTGGCAAATTGGCCTTGCAAATGGCCTATTTTTGTCTACATGGGCAGAGACATGGGCATGTGTCTCAGCCGTGTGTAACACACGGTCATGTAACACACGGTCACTCCGAAGAGCACACGGGCTAGACACACGGGTGTGTGGTTGGCCGTGTGACCCAAGTCAGTATGTATGCCCTGTTTCCACACGGCCTGAGACACGAGCGTGTCTGGAGCCGTGTGAGGCACACAGCCTATTCATACGAGCATGTGACCCTCGTATGGTTGAAATTTTTCTAAGTTTCCAAAAATTTTTGTATGTTATCGGTTTAGTCCCGAACCACTTCTAAAGCATGTTTAAGGCCTCGTAGGCCCTTATAAGGGACATTGTAATTGTGTTGAATAATTTATGAGAATGAATACTGTATGTTTAATAAATGTATGCTATATGTTGTGAATTGATTGGTAATACCTCATAACCCTACTCTGGCGACAGATACGGGTTAGGGGTGTTACAATATGTTTCCTGATCCCAAGAGTTTAAAGTATCTAATGTCAGAGAAGGATCTGGATTTAAAACAACATAGATGGCTTGAACTATTGAAAGATTGTGAGTAGTTATCGATTAACCTTTGGGAGAGCAAATATAGTTACAAATGCTTGAATGGAAAACCTTTGATTATTTTGTGAGTATTGGATACAGGGTTAATCTTATTTGATGACAGTTTGAGTCTAGCTAAATTAGTAGTTAAAGCGATGTTTCCTTTACAAGATTGAGAACCTCAAGAATGTGATAGTGAGTAGCAAACTAAACGAGTACAACGTGAGACGACTTTTGATTTTGAATTTCAGGTCGGATCTGATGATTGTTATCATTATTCCGAGATAGAATTTACGCACTGAGTAATTCAGAGCTTATGCATAAAATTTTGTACGAAGCTTAGTAGTAGCTCGTTTGTTCATTCAGGGAGTAATAAAACGTACAGTTATTTGAAATAGATGTTCTGGTGATCGGGTATGTAACATGATAGATTAATTAAGCTATATGTTTTAGAGACTATCCGATCAAAAATCGTACAGAAAGTAAAAGTGATTCATGGCAGTTTAGAATCCACTTCAGATTGTTAGAAAACGTATATGAATTTGAAACATGAGTATATGAAATTCTCGTTCATCGATAGCATGCTTCCGAAAGTATTGCCTTGGAAAAAGATTCAAAATGTGTTTTGTATATCTATGTTGTGATGGTATCGATTGGACTCTTTGAGTATGAATTCTCCGATAAGGATTAAGATTCAGCCGATATGTTGTATAACGAAGAATCGATCGGGATTTTGACACGAGAGATTAAAAAGTTGGGAAATAAAAGCATAACCTTAGCAAGGGTTCTTTGGCAGTGTCACGAGATAGAGAAGTTTACGTGGAAATCGAATTTCTATTCTGTAAGATTTTCGGGGACGAAAATCCCTAAAGGGGGAGAGTTGTAACAACCCGATTTTGGGTCTAGTCGGAACAATGGTTTCGGGACCACGAATCTGACGAAGAAAAATTCATCTTTATTATATTTTTATGGTCTACAGTTTTATGGAACTATTTTGTGAAAATTTCGTTCGAAAATTTTGACGTTTGGGCACACAATTTAGTTAAAAGGACTAAATTGTAAAAAGTGCAAAACTTGAATTCTATATGATAAAGGTATCTAATTGCTATGAGATTTTAAATTAGAGGTCCTTAAATGGTAATTAGACCATTGGTTAAGTTGGTGGACAAAAATGGACATGGTTTGGTATGTTTGTAAAGTTTTTCATTAAGGGTATTTTGGTAATTTGGTAATTAAAATGATTTAAAAAGCCAAATTAAAAGCCAATTTTTGTCCATCTTTCTCCCATCGCCAAATTTTACAAGGGGAAACCATGGATAGGGTTTTCAAGCTTCCAAGCTCGATTTTAAGTCCGTTATAGCCCCGTTTTTAATGATTTTTATGTTTTTGAAATCCTTGTAACATGATTTATCTATTTCTACCACTAATTTAAGAAATGATCAAGGTCTAGGGTTTGACCCATATTAGACATGTGCATATTTTGATGTTTGATGGTAGAAAATGCATGTTTATTGTTTGTTAAACGACTTTTGCTATATGATTTTCGGTAAAAATGCCTAAAAGGACTTGTTTGTAAAAGTTGTAAAATATGTTGTAAAAATGTTAATAAATTGAAAATGTGGGCTTTTATGAGCATGATATAGGTTTGGCTAGGCTTGGGTGCAATGAAATTGAATGAAAATAATTTTACGAGCCTAGAGACTAAAATGTAAAATGTCAAAACTTTAGGGGAAAAATGTAATTTTTGCCATAATGTGATTTTGGGCTGATTTGAATAGTATAATGATTAAATAAGTTAAATGTGATATTATAGATCGAGAAAAATGAGGTTTGGAATTAGAATTGAGGGAAAAACGAGTATTTGACGATTTAGTCCTTTTTTCCATTTTTATGCCGAGGTAAGTTCGTATGTTTTATAAGCATTAAATTATATGTGTATAAATGCTTAATTGATATAATTGTGGTAAATTCTATATTATTGAAATGAAATGTGAATGCTATTGAGTACGATACTCCAGAAATGACCGACAGAGATTCGATACAACAGAAGTCCCGCTTGAACATTAGGAATAGATAGGATACAAATGTGATAACATTATGATACGAATCGTCTCGGGTTTAAGGGTAAAATTGTTTCGGAAAAAGGTAGGCTTTAAGTGGGTAGAAAGGTTGCTAGGTGGCGTCGGAAAATAAGTCTCGATAGTAGAGGTGATAAATTATAAAGAGTTTGAAAATCCAGATATTACGACAAACAAACTTTTTTTTAACTTACTCGGCAAAAACTCGAGATGATCAAAACGTGCCTAATTTAATTGGCTCTGATACCAACTGATACGAATCATCTCGGGTTTGAGATCGAATCGTAAATGTTGCCCGATTGTAAATTAGGTAGTTTTTCGTTATAGATAACAAGAGGGTAATTTAAGGATAATAGTTTTAGAAAATAAAAATAATTAAGGGGTTGGGATGGATTCGGATTTGAAGCAAGAAAGAACCTTTAATATATATTAAAGACCCAAATCTTATAAGCTTCAAATGAATGAAAGGAGTTTGAATAAACCGAGACCCACTATCTAGCAAGATAGGAGCCAACGGTACAGATAAATGAACGCCACACCCAAAGGATGATAAGTTCGAAAGAAGGATAGAATGACGCCACTAGAAACTAGATAAGTCAATTCGAACCTTGAAGAATTAGGAGAGTGAATTAAACTCACCAAAAGAAAATATTCATTCATCAAAATTCAACCCCTACAAATGACAAAGGTCCACCTATTTATAGGACAAGTGGATACCGAGATTACAAATGTTTGTCAACTCTTAATGCCTTAGGCCGTCCCATGCTCTTCAAGAATTTAAATTCATGAAAGCATAATATTTGGCCAAGGCATGTACCAACTTAGCCGCCCCATACTAGGTGCCATTCAATTATTTTAAAAATCAATTCATCCATGCTCATCTTGTAAGCTTTTGCCGTATGCTCCATGTAAATTTCACCATGTTGATTTATTTATTCCAAAGTCAAATGCCTTGTGCCATTCATGCATTATCACACTTGCACATTCTCCATTATTGCTGTCCATCCCCCACTAGTCACACACATGCTCTATTTTTTTAATGTTTCACACAAGCACGTCTTTTATAGCTTCCATAGTTGTTGCCGTTTGCTCCACTAGCTAGTGTTCATGGTTCTTGCATTATTTTATTTAATCCATGATTTGTGATCTCCCATGCTCCATTTAGGCTAGTTTTCTTTGTGTGCCGTCCATGCTAGGCATTTTAAAATCATTTCATGGCTTTGCTCCACCTTTGTTCATGCATCCAATCTTTCTAAATAATTTAATCAAGGCTCCACTAAGCACCACTCCTCCTATCATGCCGTCCATGCTTGAACAACAATGAGCTCCTTTGTGCCTTAACATTAAGCTCCACCATGCCGTCCATGCTTGAATAAAATAATCAATGAGTTCCTTGGTGCCTTGTTCCCGTCCTTGCACCCAATTCCCTTGCTCAAGCTTTTGTTTATTTTATTATATCCACCCAAGCATGCTTCAATATTTTAATGTCTCAAAGCTCCACCCATAATATTCCATCTAAATGATCCACATAGTGCCGTCCAATGCTTGTCCAAGATGCTTCCAACTTACTTTAAATATTCTTCATTCATACTCCATGCTTCTTCAAGAGTTTAAAATTCATGAAACCATGAAGAATTGTTTACCATATTAATTTAGCCACCAATCAGTGCTCTTTCAACCGTGCATAATTCCACATTGGGTGGTACCTATAAACACATGAATTACCATCAATAAAATTCAGCTGAACAAACTTTAAACATTTTATTTAAGCACTAGATAAAAATAAAAAAGGTTAACAAAACACACTAATATTCAGCTGTGACAAAAAAAAATTAAAAACTCGTACTTATCTAGATAAATTAACATGAAATAAGAAAATTCAGCAAACTAATAAATGACTGAAAATAAATAAAACATGTGTAATAAATTGTAAGAGTTCAGCATGTTCTTGGGCTCTTTTCTATCTGTATTCCAAATTTGTGCCACCAAAGTCGACGCGGCATCTTTGAATTGTTTAGCACGGGCACGCGTAATTGGTCCATTAGGTAGCTCGATTGGGTCTTGGTTGACTTCCGTCACAGTCTTCTTAGGTGAGTTCATATCATCCCCTCCCTCTTTAAGTTGATTCGTCCTTGAATCATCACCTACATCGAAAGGAGACAGATCAGAGACATTAAAACTTGCACTCACATTATACTCACCTGGTAAGTCCAATTTATAAGAGTTGTCATTTTTTCGCTCAAGGACTTGAAATGGACCATCTCCCCTCGGAAGAAGTTTGGATCGTCTTTGCGCGGGAAACCTTTCTTTGCGCATATGAACCCAAACCCAGTCCCCCGGTTCAAAGCGAATTTGCCTACGGCCTTTGTTGGCTCGTTGCTCGTATTCCTTAGTTTTTGCCTCTATGTTGTCCCTAACCTTTTGATGCAACTGTTTAATATATTCAGCCTTGCGTTTTCCATCTACATGCACAAGTTGATTAGAAGACAAAGGTATTAGATCAAGCGGTGTTAATGGATTAAAACCATACACAACTTCAAATGGGGAAAAGTTAGTAGCAGAGTGTATGGAGCGATTGTAAGCAAACTCCAAGTGTGGTAGGCAATCTTCCCACGTCTTTAAGTTCTTCCGAATGATTGCTCGTAGCAATGTTGAAAGAATTTGATTTACCACCTTGGTTTGACCGTCCATTTGCGGGTGGCAGGTGGTAGAGAATAGTAACTTGGTTCCTAATCGCCCCCACAATGTCCTCCAAAAATGACTAAGAAATTTTGCGTCCCGGTCGGACACGATCGTCTTAGGCATGCCATGCAACCTAACCACTTCTTTAAAAAAAAAGATTAGCAATATTCACAGCATCATCAGTTTTATGGCAAGCTATAAAGTGAGCCATTTTAGAGAATCTATCCACAACCACAAATATCGAATCTAGTCCATTCTTGCTTCTTGGCAAGCCTAGTACAAAATCCATAGAAACATCAGTCCAAGGAGTTTCAGAAATGGGTAAAGGCTTATACAAACCTTGCGGATTAGTTCGAGATTTAGCCTTTTTATAGGCAACGCATCTCCCACAATATCGTTCTACATCTCGTCGCATCTTAGGCCAAAAGAAGTTCTCTTGGAGGGTGGCTAAAGTTTTAGCAACTCCGAAATGTCCCATCAATCCACCACTATGAGCCTCATCTACTAACACCTCTCGCACAGATCCTTGTGGAATGCACAGTTTCCCTTCTCGAAACAGATATCCGTCATGGCGGTAGTATTTCTCGTAGGCTCCTTTTTCACATAACTTGAAAAATTCACCAAAGTCAGTATCATTCGCATATAGGTCCTTAAGAAATACAAACCCCATCAATTTAGAATCCATCACATTTAACAAGGCATACCTTCGGGATAGTGCATCAGCAACTACATTTTCCTTACCTTTTTTGTATTTAATGACATAAGGAAATGATTCGAGAAATTCTACCCACTTAGCGTGTCGCTTGTTGAGTTTATGCTGCCCCCTTAAATACTTCAGTGACTCGTGGTCGGTATGAATCACGAATTATTTGGGCAGTAGGTAGTGTTGCCATGTCTCCCAGGCTCGAATTAGAGCATACAATTCCTTGTCATATGTCGGGTAGTTTAAGACAGCACCGTTGAGCTTTTCGCTGAAGTACGCAATGGGGCGTTCGTCTTGCATAAGTACAGCGCCAATACCTAACCCTGAGGCATCACATTCTAACTCAAAAGTTTTGTCAAAGTTTGGTAAGGCTAATAATGGTGCTTGAGTCAAACAGTCTTTAATTTTCAAAAATGCTTTCTCTTGTTCTTGTCCCCAAACAAAGTTAGAATTCTTACGGATTACACCGGTCAATGGTGCGGCCAACGTGCTGAAGTTCGGTACGAACCGTCGATAAAAGCTAGCCAATCCATGAAAGCTTCGAACTTGGGAAATATTTGTCGAACGGGGCCATTCTTGGATCGCCTTAACCTTCTCTTGATCAACTTCAAGGCCTTCCGAACTGACAACAAATCCTAAAAACACACAATTTTGTTAGTACAAAAATCACATTTCTACAAATTTGCATATAAGGTCTCTTTTCACAAAACTTCTAGGATAGACTTTAAATGTTTCACGTGCTCATCTAAAGTTTTACTATAGACAAGTATGTCGTCAAAGTATACGACACAAAATCTACCGATGTGTGGTCGTAACACGTGGTTCATGAGTCGCATGAATGTGCTTGAGGCATTTGTTAGCGCGAATGGCATAAAAGCCATTCATAGAGTCCTTGCTTCGTCTTGAAAGCAGTCTTCCACTCGTCACCCTCGCGCATACATATTTGGCGATATCCGCTTTTAAGGTCGATATTTGAAAATAAGCTCGCTCCACTCAATTCGTTGAGCATGTCATCCAATCGTGGGATGGGGTGTCGGTACTTGATCGTGATCTTGTTGATGGCTCGGTAATCTACGCACATCCTCCATGTTCCATCTTTCTTAGGAACTAGCAAGACTGGCACAGCACAAGGGCTTAAGCTCTCGCGTACATAGCCCTTTTCAAGAAGTTCATTCACTTGTCTTTGAAGTTCCTTCGTCTCTTCTGGATTGCTTCGGTAAGCTGGTCTATTTGGAATTGCGGCTCCCTGCACGAAGTCTATATGATGTTCTATTCCATGAATAGGAGGCAACCCACTTGGAATTTCTTCCGGGAATATGTCTCTGAATTCCTGTAACAAAGAAAAAACAGGGGAAGGTAACTGGTTATCAAAATCATTAGTTCCGAAGAGACTTTCCTTGTACATAAGTATCAACAGAGGCTATTTTAGCAACATAGACTTTTGGACATCTTTTTCGTTAACATAAAAACTTTCTTTTTCACTCTCATCTTTTGTTTCCTTTTCTTTGTGTTCGAACTCTCTTTTTTTATCACTCATTCTTTTGCCTTTCTTCTTTTCTTTTTCTTTCTCATTTTTTCGCTCACTTTCTTTTGATTTTTCAATTGATGCCTTCATCTTCAATTGATCTTCATAAACTTGCTTGGGTGTTAGCGGAGCTAGGGTCACGTTCCGGCCCAAGTATTTGAAAGTGTACCGATTAGTGTAGCCATCATGGATCGCTCGCTTGTCAAATTGCCAAGGTCGTCCAAGCAGGAGATGTCCCGCTTGCATCGGTACCACATCGAACAAGACCTCATCTTGATACTTCTCTATTGCAAATGAGACCAAAACTTGTTTTGTGACCTTAAGTTCTCCCCCGTCGTTAAGCCATTGCATCTTATACGGATGGGGATGTTTGGTGGTAGTCAATCCGAGTTTCTCCACCAATATGGTGCTGGCCACATTAGTACAGCTTCCGCCGTCAATAATGACGCAAAAAATCTTCCCTTGTACTTGGCAACGCGTATGGAAGATGTTTTCGCGTTGTTGTTCATTTTCGATGCCTTGTAAGCTAAGACTCCTTTTTACCACTAAGATATCTCCATTTTCGGCTTGCTCTACTTCTTCCTCGTCTTAGGACGTCTCACTGGCATCATCTTCCCTTTCACTTTCGGATTCAATCTCGCCATTATCTCGAATAAACATAGTGTTTCGGTTTGGACATTGACTTGCAATATGGCCCTGACCCAAACATTTGAAACACTTAATGTCTCGGGATCGATTCGGAATAGCTTCTATTTTGCCCTTGCTTGTCTCCCCGCTTGGCTTGTTAAACTTAGGTGTGCCACTTGCTTCTTTGGTTCGGCTCGGTATATCCCGTTTGTTGGTTACTTGCCCCACTTAGATGTTGAAGCATTATTGGGGATTGCTCTAGACGTAGCTTTTCGTTTTAGCTGCTTTTCGACCTTTATTGCCATGTGAACCATATCGATGATATCTATGTAATGGTGTAGCTCTACAACATTTGCGATATCTCGATTAAGGCCAGCGCTAAAACGTGCCATTGTGGCTTCTTGTTCTTCATCTACATTGGCTCGGATCATGGCCACTTCCATTTCCTTGTAGTAATCCTCCACGCTACGATGACCCTGAGTTAGGCTTTGCAACTTTTGATGCAATTCGCGGTGATAGTAAGTTGGGATGAATCTTTTCTGCATTAGTGCCTTCATTTCTGCCCACGTAGATATTGGATGTTCACCATTCTGTCTTTGGCTCGTTGTTAATTGATCCCACCAAATAATGGCATAATCAAAAAATTTGATGGCAGCAAGTTTCACCTTCTTATTTTCGGAGTAATTATGGCATTCGAAGACTAACTCCACCTTCGTTTCCCACTCAAGGTAGGCTTCCGGATCGGATCGCCCTTGGAAGGCAGGAATCGCCATTGTAATATTTTTTAAGTCATCACCAGCCCATTCTCGATCTCTTCGCTTACGGACTCGTGGACCTCCTCTTCACTCATTGTGTTCGAAAGTTGGATTGCTGTCAGCTTCACTCGGTTCGTAGATGTTGTTATCATGTAACCAAGGTTGTTCTTGTCCCCTTCTCGGAATTGGAGGGGTGTTTGTTCGAGGTCTCCGTTCATTTCTTCGGTCCAATCGCTCGTTGATTGATTGGAACAAATGTGTGATTTCTCGCATTACGGTTTGCAAATCAGGATCTCTTCCTTCAGGATCATTCCTTCGGGGTTGCAATCCTCTTCCACCCCCGGCAGCATCTGATGCTTCGTCGCTTACTATTCGTCGTTCGGGACTCCTAGACATGTTAAACAAGATTAATGAAACCTCACTACAATCCTCACTTGTTCACTCACAAGGAAATAATTATTAACACTCACACTCGTGTTTTCACTCAATTTCTAGCTTTTCTTTCAATGTAATCTCTCTTGCCTTTTACCACTCGAATTCACTCCTCTAGATTCTAGAAGGTTGCCTTCGACTTACTAGCAACTCGTAGGTCATTTCAAGGAGTTAAAAAGGGTAAAATTGTTTCAGAAAAAGGTAGGCTTTAAGAGGGTAGAAAGGTTGCTAGGTGGCGTCGAAAAATAAGTCTCGATAGTAGAGGTGATAAATTATAAAGAGTTTGAAAATCCAGATATTACGACAAACAAACTTTTTTTTTAACTTACTCGGCAAAAACTCAAGATGATCAAAACGTGCCTAATTTAATTGGCTCTGATACCAACTGATACGAATCATCTCGGGTTTGAGATCGAATCGTAAATGTTGCCCGATTGTAAATTAGGTAGTTTTTCGTTATAGATAACAAGAGGGTAATTTAAGGATAATAGTTTTAGAATATAAAAATAATTAAGGGGTTGGGATGGATTCAGATTTGAAGCAAGAAAGAACCTTTAATATATATATTAAAGACCCAAATCTTATAAGCTTCAAATGAATGAAAGGAGTTTGAATAAACCGAGACCCACTATCTAGCAAGATAGGAGCCAACGGTATAGATAAATGAACGCCACACCCAAAGGATGATAAGTTCGAAAGAAGGATAGAATGACGCCACTAGAAACTAGATAAGTCAATTCGAACCTTGAAGAATTAGGAAAGTGAATTAAACTCACCAAAAGAAAATATTCATTCATCAAAATTCAAACCCTACAAATGACAAAGGTCCACCTATTTATAGGACAAGTGGATACCGGGATTACAAATGTTTGTCAACTCTTAATGCCTTAGGCCGTCCCATGCTCTTCAAGAATTTAAATTCATGAAAGCATAATATTTGGCCAAGGCATGTACCAACTTAGCCGCCCCATACTAGGTGCCATTCAATTATTTTAAAAATCAATTCATCCATGCTCATCTTGTAAGCTTTTGCCGTATGCTCCATGTAAATTTCACCATGTTGATTTATTTATTCCAAAGTCAAATGCCTTGTGCCATTCATGCATTATCACACTTGCACATTCTCCATTATTGCCGTCCATCCCCCACTAGTCACACACATGCTCTATTTTTTTAATGTTTCACACAAGCACGTCTTTTATAGCTTCCATAGTTGTTGCCGCTTGCTCCACTAGCTAGTGTTCACGGTTCTTGCATTATTTTATTTAATCCATGATTTGTGATCTCCCATGCTCCATTTAGGCTAGTTTTCTTTGTGTGCCGTCCATGTAAAATCATTTCATGGCTTTGCTCCACCTTTGTTCATGTATCTAATCTTTCTAAATAATTTAATCAAGGCTCCACTAAGCACCACTCCTCCTATCATGCCGTCCATGCTTGAACAACAATGAGCTCCTTTGTGCCTTAACATTAAGCTCCACCATGCCGTCCATGCTTGAATAAAATAATCAATGAGTTCCTTGGTGCCTTGTTCCCGTCCTTGCACCCAATTCCCTTGCTCAAGCTTTTGTTTATTTTATTATATCCACCCAAGCATGCTTCAATATTTTAGTGTCTCAAAGCTCCACCCATAATATTCCATCTAAATGATCCACATAGTGCCGTCCAATGCTTGTCCAAGATGCTTCCAACTTGCTTTAAATATTCTTCATTCATACTCCATGCTTCTTCAAGAGTTTAAAATTCATGAAACCATGAAGACTTGTTTACCATATTAATTTAGCCACCAAGCAGTGCTCTTTCAACTGTGCATAATTCCACATTGGGTGGTACCTATAAACACATGAATTACCATCAATAAAATTCAGCTGAACAAACTTTAAACATTTTATTTAAGCACTAGATAAAAATCAAAAAGGTTAACAAAACACACTAATATTCAGCTGTGACAAAAAAAATTAAAAACTCGTACTTATCTAGATAAATTAACATGAAATAAGAAAATTCAGCAAACTAATAAATGACTGAAAATAAATAAAACATGTGTAATAAAGTGTTAAATAAACTAACAGTCGGACTAGCTAGTATATTCAACTTCAAATAAATTGTAAGAGTTCAGCATGTTCTTGGGCTCTTTTCTATCTGTATTCCAAATTTGTGCCATCAAAGCCGACGCGGCATCTTTGAATTGTTTAGCACGGGCACGCGTAATTGGTCCATTAGGTAGCTCGATTGGGTCTTGGTTGACTTCCGTCACAGTCTTCTTAGGTGAGTTCGTATCACATTAGGGTTACTCTGATTACATGTAAGACCATATCTGGGATATGGCATTGATATGAGACTTCGTATAAGATCATATCTGGGATATGGCATCGATATGAGACTTTGTGTAAGACCATAGCTGGGCTATTGGCATCGATACGAGATTTCATGTAAGACCATATCTAGGATATGGCATTGGTACGGTACTGTATGTACGAGATTTCCGAGTATCCTTTAGTATTCCAAATGGTTCAACGGGTAAGTCAAAAAAGAGAAAGAGTATATAAGTTTTATGAATTGGTACCGGTATGTACGTAAAGTTTATAAGCATTGACTTCATGAAATTGTAATTCATGATTTTCCACAGTGATGGTTTTGTGAAAACCTCGTGATTATTGGTCAATACTTCTGATGTATGAAATACATGGTAAATTCGGTTGACGATTATGTGTTTGGCTTTATAGCTAAATTGAGTTATGATATAGCATGTTTTATTCACACAAATTGTATTGTATCAGATGTGAGAAAAAGGGAAGTTTGGCATAATTGCCTATTAAAAAGGTTATGGAAGTATAGGAAGATAAAAGATTAGGAAATTGAAAGATGTTAAAGTATATGCTTGAAATGTAAATACTCATAATTAATGTACATGGTTACTATGAAGTTTGAAATGATTTGTAATTTCTGTAATTTGTTACAAAGGAGAGATTACGGTTGTTAGGCTAATGCCAAGATATGTTAAATTATGCTTATAAGTTGATAAAGTAAACCTTATGACTGAATGAAAATTATAACTGTGAGCTTTATAGTAATTTGTATTATCTTATGTTTAAACTCTTGAACTTGATAAAAGATTTGTAAGAGTTGCTTATTATTTTCGTACGGACTTACTAAGCTATATAGCTTACCCCTTTATTTTCCCATAACTTATAGGGTAATTAAGCTAGCTCAGGTTTGAAATTGTCGGATATCCTATCACACTATCAAGCTGTCATTTTGGGTATAAATGAATTCAAGTATTTTAAGTCTATGGCATGTATAGGGACTAGGGCAATTTATTTTGTGTGTCATTATTAATTTGGCCATATGTGTTAGCTTGTAATTGTTAATGCTTCATTTTACATATAGCCCTGAATGACGGTTTATGTTGATCATAGGTTTATTCATATGTTAATGCCCTCTTGTGAATGTGAAATTAGTATGTTTTTAACGGGCTAAAATATGATGGTTTAAGCATGATAAATGATGGTATAAGAATGACATGTTATTTGTGGTTGTTTGGTTGCATTTATATTCTTGAATTTGTGCCATGTGATGTTGTATATATGTGTGCAAGTGAGGGTGGAAAAATGGCTTGGTAAATAGCCTTGTTTTTTCCACACGGTCTGCCCCACGGGCATGTGTTCCGGTCCTGTGTCCCCTGCACCTTAATTGTTGCAAAACAAAATGCCCAGAATTGAGCACACAGGCAGAGACATGGGCATGTGTCTCAGCCCTGTGTGCTACACGGGCGTGTAGCACGGTCGTGTGGCACAAGTCAAAGAGCACCCCTAAATTGAACATGGTCTGAAGCACGGGCGTGTCTTGGGGTCACACAGGCGTGTCCTGTGGACCATACGGTTGTGTGAGCGCTGCTTCTTGCAAAATTTTTCATAGTTTTGTAAAAGTTTCTTAAGTTCTCGGTTTAGTCTTGAACCACTTCTAAAGCATGTTTTGGGCTTCGTGGGCTTGTAATAGGGACTTCATGATCGACTATGAATAGTTTTAATTTGGACGCAAATTTATGACTCGAGATTTGTGAATGCTTGTGTTATAAGTCCGGTAATACCTCGAGCCCTGTTCCGGCATTGAATACGGGTAAGGGGTGTTACAAATATGATATATCAACAGGTTTGCAAAGGTAGGCCAGACGAGGACAATGAAAATCTTAAATTGAAACATCTGCAGGTTGAGTAGTTCGTGGTCAGTTCATAGACTTTAGCATATGCTGAGGAGTTATTGTTGGAACACCGGTACACCCCATGGCGCAGTGGAAAAATAAATCCGGTGATCACATTTAGGGATCCATGTGTGAGGAACGAATCGGGGTGAGAAGGGTATGAACGATTACCTTTAATCGTCTGGAAAACCAAAGATAATTGTTGTGAAACTGATTATACAATTGGATGACGATTCCAAGCTGCTATGAGAAGTTCCAGCCTCTATGTAACCCACCAGGTGTGACAACGAACGAAAAGATCTCTCTTAAAATTTTTTTTGAGAGAAACTCATTGGCGGTTGCTAGACCTCATACATTATATTTCGGGTATATAAGGTTTTTCTTAAAAACCTTATATTCTCTAATTCAGGAATAATTGATATCTTAATATGAATCAAAATTCATTATAATAATTAACCATATGTAATAATTATAATTACCATAATTATAATAATGTTTGACGGAAAAATTACAATTACAATAATTATAATAATATTTGATCGTAAATTATAATTACAATAATTATAACAAGGATTTCGGTAAATTATGTTTATTTAAATTTTATACGAATCAAATACATATATATTAATTTAACCATGTCCTCGTTATGCGTACAACATACTTGTACATATAATTTGTTCGATATTTAATTGCCCAATTAAATTAATTCTATAATCAATTTAATTCATATGATAGCCAAAAAAACAATACCAACTATGTTTGGATTCTGTTCGTTTCAACCATAGGGTGTTACCCTGTAGGTTCTTGTAACATTAGCAGTAATACTAGAACGATTCTAATATTACAAACAATGAGTGGCATCTAGAAATGCATCATTGCTACCTAAGTTACAAGAAGTCATGGTTCGACATAACCTCTCTATGATAAACCCTTCATGTGTTAAATCTTTTTGTCCTTTATATCTAGAATGGACACAAGTCATGGAATAGTAACACTTGCATAGTCCATCTAATGTTTCTTGATATCCTGAGTAGACTATGATAAGCAAATAAATATGATATCTCATATCAACTTATTCGGGCATGGCCATGCATTTCTAATCTCATTTAATCAAGTGGCCTAAGATATTGCTCCCATTATGTAGGAGGGACAAATCCTATATTGATCAACTATATCCCACTACATAAATTGTGGTATATCAAACATCATCCTTTATAGAACAACCAGTTACGGTGGACGTTTGACTGTATCAAAATATATGACTCACAATGTTGGGATAATGATGATCTCAAGTCTGAGGATCATATACAAAGTAATTACTATGAGTAATGTTGTGACTATTACATAATAATCCAAGAAACATACTTATAGCGGGTCAGTCCAATATGTTGTTCTCTAACACACATTCTCATGTATTGATTTTGACATCCCATGTCAATGACAACACTTTGTTATCAATCAAGTATACATTAGTCTTAATACATTATTTTGTCCAAGCCGATAATAATACTCATATTATTCTCAGGACATTATTATAAAACAATTTATTTATATACACAAAAAAGAAACTAAAATAATAATGGCAATGCCTTATATTAATAAACGAGGTAAAACAAGTATGTTATTAAAATAATCTCATGATTGGTTTTTGGGCATACTCTAATATTTATAGTCTCCATATTGTATTTTTTATTGAATTAAAGTTAGATAGTAGGCGCTTGGAAAAGGTTAAACAGAAGTGTGGATTTATATAATTGATGTTGGAGTTGTTGGATCGAAAGAAGGGCTTTCTTTAGGATGGAGGGCAGATTGTATGGTGATCTGACCGTGCCTTGGTGTGCATGCTCCCAGATTAGATAAAAAAATGCAATTAAATATATGTAAGTGCAGTGTATTGCAAGTATACAGGTCAAATTGTAATATATTTAATTACAACGAACTACAAAAGTATTCTGAGGATTGTACCTAAGAGAGGTATGAACTAAAATTGAATTAATAAAATAAAAAAACATGCAAAACTAAGTCTAGATAGCTATTTCCCTAATTACTATAGTACAACTAATCATAAATCAAGAGTATAAATCTAAATATCACTAAAAGAATCAAATTGCAAAAATAATAAAACTAACAGACAAATCAATCAAGGATGACAAACATGATTTGATCAATTTCCATGGTTGTAATTTATCTAAACTTAGTGATTTTTATTGATTAATTCCTAATTGGTTCAATTAATACCTTTTGCCCTATAATTTTACCAATTTTATGATTTAGTCCACTTATGTTTTGACCTGATGGATCTAAACGGGACAATTGAATCAGTTTCGGGTAAAGTCTCATTTCGATCTTGTTTACCTAAATTTCCACCTAGAGTCGTCAATTCTAGGTTTTTAATCTCATTCAATTTAATCCAATTAATCAATTTAAACCCTAAGTTAGATTAATTACTTCCATTTCAATTAACCAACTTCCCTAAGATTTTAGTTACAACCTATTATATTGATATCAAACTCGCTTAATTAATAACCATTAATAAATTTAATGACAAGAAAGTAGAGGGTTGAGAGATGCTCAGTAATCCGAATAGTTTTGATTACGGAGGTCGTCTTTGAGCAGCAACTAAAATTCTTGTAATAGAAGCATTTGATCACTCTTTTTGATGATAAATCTGCAGCAAACAAAAGTACGACAAATAAATATAGAAAACTAAAGAGCGAAACTTAGAAAAAATAAAATTACTTGAAACATGAATCAGAATAACACTATTGTATGAAAAATCCAAAGAACTAACTACTTAGCTACTATGAATTGTCAAATGCCTCCTTCTATCGTGTTTAAGAGGTAACATTTATAATACTTTTGATTTTTGACCTAATTGGGACGACTATGCCCTGAATTACAAGTGAAAACTTGATTGTGCAGAATGAAATGCCCTTGCATTTTTTAGGTCCATCGATCTTCAATGTCGTGACACCACAGGTCTGGTGTCACGACTTTCCAAGCCGTTTGCCTGAGTCTTTGTAGAGGGCCTTGGTTGTCACGACTTTACTGCAACCTTGTGATTGACTTCCATTTTTGGCTACTATCATGGATGTCTCGACTTTAGATGTTGAATTTCGCGACTTTAGGTGTCAATGTCGCGACTCCTAGCTTCCAATGTCATGACTTTGGCCACAGTCCACTTGCATTGTCAATGTTGCTCCAAAGTTCTCCTAAGTGTTGTGGAACTTCGATGTCCTTCATGTTGCAACATTTTGAGTAGTTTCTTAACTTCTTTGCTATTTGGTTCAAGTCATTTCTTGCACCACTACATAAATTCGTTAGAACTTCATTAGGCTCGAGTTGGCCTAATTGGTCGATAACATCATAAAAGGCTTGTTTTTTTATTCAATTAAACATATATAAACTTAGTTTTTAAAACTAAGAAAGTAACATCACAATTCTTGATTACAAGCTCCTTAAGTATCAAAAAGAACTAAATTCACCATATTAAAAATCATGGCAGATCATGATGTTAAGGAAATTTTCTAGTGATGTTACTATGAAAAATCTTTATAGTGGAGTATGGCATCTTACTAGCTTTATAGGAATTTGGGTTGACTCAGAGGAGTGTCTTGGGAGTTGCTTAAACAATTAGATGAGGATCAAAGTTTGTTGTGGGTAGTGATTGGGGAGTTTAATGAAATTATGTTTTCTTTTGAGAAAAGAGGTGGTCATGTACGTGATGAGCAATGAATGTCTAATTTTAGGGATGCGTTGGAGGCTTCTCACTTGTTGGATCTTGGTTTTTTGGGGAGATGGTTTCTTGGGAAAGAGGGAACTTTTCTGCTTATAATATTCATCATTTGGTTCATTCATTTTCTGATCATTGTCTGATTCTTCTAGATACGATGGTAATAGATAATAGGGTATGAACATAGAGTTTCTATTTCAAGGCTTAGGGGTTGTTAGAGGAAACACGTGAGGTTAAGGTTCAAAGGTTATAGGATGGTAGTAGTGGAATAGTTTCAGAACGACTGGCTGTTATTAGTAATGTTCTTTAGAGGTGGGCTAAAATTGTAACATCCCTTACCAATGTGGTATTTTATAATGAAATCTCACAAGATTTAAGTTGAATGAGCTCATATGTAAGAGACTAAAGAGTTTAGTAGCAGAATGACTAATAATGTGGTCAGAGTTAAAAAAAGTTTGTCAAGTGAATACAGTTCTGGAAAATATGCCAGGTTATTCTAAAGATCATTTGGATTTTGCAATGTTATGGTTAAAGAAAAAGTAATCTCGGCTAATCGACTCATTCAGGTATGATATCTAAAGTATGTATTTGCTGGAAATTTCTTCCGAATTGATTTTCGTTAGTGAATGGAATAATACGGGATTAGTGATGAAAGAATTAGTCAGAGAAAAGATATTTGAATCGTAAAGATGTCTGAGTGTAACAGTTGTAATTGAATAGATTATGATGATCTCTCTTGGGTATTTTATATATTCATTTATCCTCAGAGATATATGTGATTGTTCGTTTTATGATGGAATTCTTATCGTATGAGAATGCTAGCTAAGTATAATGTTAGATGAAAGCATTGTTGGTCTAGTAGGTTGATGAACAACATTTCTTATATCTCTCTTTGGGATTCTATTCTATTATGTTTGGAATAAAAGTTGTTGGTGAAAATTTATGTGAGGCTATTCTTTTGTTTCTACTGGATGTTGTGTTGTTTTGTATATATATATATTTGGAAAATATATTATCTCTGTTACAATTGATTCCAGAGTGTATAAGCATTGTTTTTCTTCTTGTTTTCTCTAAGGAATCATCAAAATCTTTATTATTTTCTTAAGAGTTATGTTCTTTGACTTCCAGTATGATATCGTATCTTGGATATCTTTATCTTGGTTTTCTTATCATCCTTATTTCGTAAATTATCAGTCATGGCTCATCTTTAAAGTGTGTTCTTTGGCTTGTGATAACTATGTCTACTATGGTTGTATTCCTGGTTTGATTATGGGAATGTAGTGATTTTGGTATCAGAATTTCTCTAATTTTCATGAAAGGAATTGACATCGGCAAAGGTATAGATAGCGGAAGCTCAAGTTGAAATTGTATTATGGTTTTAATTTGGACGCAAATTTATGACTCAAAATTGTGTGAATGCTTGTGTTATAAGTCCAGTAATGCCTCAAGCCTTGTTCCAGCATTGAATACGGGTAAGGGGTGTTAGATTTAGTGGTATTAGAGCTATGGTTTAATCGATTCTTGGACTAACATAATTTATGTGAGTCTAGCTATACATGCCATATTATTACCTGTGATAGTGTGATATCTCCTGACTCTGATGAAATTGTTTTGTTGAGGCAGAGATGCTTTCCAACCGAGCTATTTTTGAAAACACTAGAAGTGATACTAAGATATTTGAAAATGTGTTTGTGATGAGTCGAAACTTGGAAAGGTATGAATAAGAGTTCATGATATGTATGTGATGATGTACAAAATGAAATAACCGTAAGTTGAGAAATATGGATAAAATGTCATTGTTCCGGTTGAACGTTGTATTTCGATAGATTATGGTGATTTTATGGAAGAATAAAATATTTTAGATATTACAAAATGGATTTAGCCCGGAACGGAAATCCTGAATTAAGCCTTCTCGAGCATATGTTATAAAATGGATTTAGCTAGGACATGTAATCTAGAGTAAGCCTTTAGAGCATACGTTATCGAAAGGATTTAGCCTGAATTGGCAATCCTGTTATGTCATATGTGACTCAAGAGTGTGCTCCATGAATATGTGTCAAAAGGGCACTTTTGAATATGAATTTTCGGATTATTGACATGCATACCTTGAGTATACTACTTGAGTATCCATCGAAATTACAATAGTTCAATGGGAATTATTCTTGAAATATAAAAAGGTGAAATGAAATGAAAGTTTATATTGTGATAAGCTCATCCATGTTTGTTTGGCATTCATATGATGTTATGTGCCTAACTTGTTTGATTAAGTGAATGCGATAAGTGAACTTACTCAAAATTTATGGAATGTGTGTTTAAGTACACTTGTTTGAATAAGGTAATCGAAAAGTTCGTGTAACATAAATATGTATATTAATTAGCTTGAAGTGAATTATATGATTGTGAAGATATTATGTTGATGATGAATGCTAAGTTATATGTATGTATTTATGAGAGCCGAGTTAGAGACTTTACGACCTCATCCCTTTACCAATGTGGTATTTTATAACGAAACTTCACGAGATTTAAGTTGAATGAGCTCACAAGTAAGAGACTAAAGAGTTCAGTAGCAGAATGACTAATAATGTGGTCAGAGTTAAGAAAAGTTTGACAAGTGAATACAGTTCTGGAAAATATGCCAGGTTATTCTAAAGATCATTAGGATTTTCGATGTTATGGTTAAAGAAAAAGTTAATCTCGGCTAATTGACTCATTTAGGTATGATATCTAAAGGATGTATTTGCTGGAAATTTCTTCCGGATTGATTTTCGTTAGTGAATGGAATAATATGGGATTAGTGATGACAGAATTAGTCAGAGCAATGATATTTGAATTGTAAAGATGTCTGAGTGTAACAGTTGTAAATGAACATATTATGATGATCTCTCATGGGCATTTTATATATTCATGTATCCTTAGAGATATATATGATTGTTCTTTTTCTGATAGAATTCTTCTCGTATGAGAATGCTAGTTCATTATAATGTTAGATGAAAGCATTGTTGGTCTGGTTGGTTGATGAGCAACATTTCTTATATCTCTCTTTCGGATTCTATTCTATTATGTTTGGAATAAAAGTTGTTGGTGAAAATTTATGTGAGGCTATTCTTTTGTTTCTACTGGACGTTGTGTTGTTTTTTATATATATTTGGAAAATATATTCTCTTTGTTACAATTGATTCCAGAGCGGATAAGCATTGTTTTTCTTCTAGTTTTCTCTGAGGAATCATCAAAATCTTTATTATTTTCTTAAGAGTTATGTTCTCGGACTTCCAGTATAATATCGTATCTTGGATTTCTTTATCTCATTTTTCTTATCATTCTTATTTTGTAAATTATCAATCATGGCTCATCTTTAAAGTGTATTCTTTGGCTTGTGATAACTATGTCTACTATGGTTGTATTCCTAGTTTGATTTTGGGAACGTAGTGATTCTGGTATTAGGATTTCTCTAATTTTTGTGAAAGGAATTGACATCGGCAAAGGTATAGATAGCAGAAGCTCAAGCTCAAATTGTATGATGGTTTTAATTTGAACGCAAATTTTTGACTCGGAATTGTGTGAATGCTTGTGTTATAATTTCGGTAATGCCTCGAGCCCTATTCCGACGTTGAATACGTGTAAAGGATGTTACAAAAATGGTGAATAGAAACAGACGAGCAAATAAGAACCAACTTTTAAATCAACTAGAGGATTTGATACTGATGGACTCAGATGACGAGTATTGGCAAAGCTAGTGGATACTATGTTGGAGTTAAATTTGGAGATTGATAAAGAGGAGATTTATTGAGAGCAAAGAGCTCGCGCAAATTGGCTTCGTTAAAGGGATAGGAATTCAACTTTTTTCCATAGCTTTGCCTTTCAGATGAGGCATATGAATCGGTTAGCCTAGTTAATTATGAGGGGTGATATGATCAACTAATAATGAGGAGGAAATTGCTTAGGATTATTTAGCTAGATTTTTACGGCTCAAGGGGCGGGAAATATGAACCATGTGCTTTCTGGAGTGAAATATTGTATTTCGGATGAGATGAATTTCTTATTGACGAAAAATTTTAAGGAGGAGGTGGTGCCGGCATTGAAAGATATGGGACTGTTAACGGCTTTGGGTTCGGATGGGCTTCCAACTATTTTCTATCAAAATTTCTAACATATATTGGGGGTTGAGGTTGGACAATTTTGTATTAGTATTTTGGAAAGGGATACCCTTATTATTGATTTGAATCATACTAAGATTGTTTTTATCTTGAAGGTTAGTAATCCACAAAATATGACATATTTTAGGCCGATTGGTTTATGCAAGGTTTTGCATGAAATTGTCTGAAAGGTGTTAGTGAACTGGTTTAAAGAAGTGTAACACCCTCAGACCCGGCCCAGACGGCGACGTCACATCAAATGCATAATTCAAAACGATTTTTGCTAAGTTAAAATTTAAGGCCTAAAAGCCTCGTTAAGTAATGATAAAAGCCCATTATATTATTTTAAGTATTTCGAAAAACCATGTTTAAACATAAGAAATTTACTCAGGTTCAACAATTAAGTAAACAGTTGAAACAAAAACAACAAAACTCAAAATCTAAAGTCAAATCGGAGTACAAGGCCTTATTACAACCCAACGAAAACAAACTAATTTAAAACTAAGTCTTTCAAAACTAATTAAAACTGCTTGCAGTGTGGCCACCTCCGAGTCTTCTTGCACATCAAGCCGTCTACTGAGGATCACCTGAAACATTTAATAAAAAGGGTGTGAGTTTCGAGACTCAATGTGTACGACCCTTGGTAATCCAATCAACATACAATTATTACATTGGGCCTAAGCCCTATCAAAAATGGTGGTCTTGGGCCTTAGCCCACAATGACCTCATATCACATCAATATCACATGAATGCAATGCACCCATCCCAAATCCAACCCTGCACTCCATTTCCCTTCCAACCCTACACTCCTGTGGGGATATAAATATCAACCCACCCATCCCTACTCTCCAAAGGTAGCACCACCAGCAGCACTACTCAACGTTGCAGCAAGGTTGCTAAGCATATAATGGGCTTAAAGCCACCGGTGGATCCACAGTCGTCAAGCGACTATGCGATCCTCACATATCTTCCTCCGTATCATCAAACCCACCCAAATGCAACATATATTTCATGAATGCAACATACACAATTTCACACATTAAGCACTTAGGGGTATTTTAATCATTTCACTACCCAGGGGTATTTTCGTAAATCTACTCTACAGGGGTACTTAGGTAATTTTGTAAAATAGGGGTATTTTGGAAATTTTGTAAATCAGGGGTATTTTGGTAATTCTGCAAATCAAGGGTATTCTGGTAATTTTACAAACCGGGGGTATTTTAGTAATTTTGCAAATCTAAGGATATTTTGGAAATTTTCAAACTAAGGGTATTTTAGTAATTTTCAAATCAAGGGTATTTTGGTCCCTCTCGGGTTTTAGTTATGAACTTTGGGCCATTAACAAGTCCTTGCGGCTAAAGTGAACAGACACTACGCACCAGGTAGGATTCCAGAGAAGAGGAGGTGGGTCGCTAGGACCACTTAAGTACCAAGCTCTTCCCAGATCCAATCCTAGACATGCATATGTCCATTGCCACACTCTAACCCAACGACTTGTCCCCAGACATGTTGATTATTAAATTAAGTCTTATGCGGTTTAAGAGTTGTTCAGAACTAGGCCGAAAGTCCATTAAACCCTAGCATACTTGTCTACGTCCCCATAAAGCCCATCAAGCCCATTTCACGTTCATATAACCCATTAAGCCCAAATCTTATCCTTATGGCCCATTTGGCCCAGATCTTATTCATATGGCCTATTAGGCCTAAAACAATTCCAGATCATGTAACATGCATGACTAACTCAATTCATATAACCAAATCAATCAATCTCATCAAACTTAGCCTTAGGGCCCACCGGGCCTATTTAGCCACTTTCGGCTTTTCGACATTGCCGATATCAAGTGTGTGTAGTGTTTGTACACACCTAGTCACTGCGACATGCTATACTATCCTTGGTCTTGAACCTACAACCAACCAACCTTCAATCAATCACCCATACTTAGTCAAAACATTTACCAAAAGCCGAAGCCTTACCGTAACCTTACCGTGTGCCACCGAGTTCTAATAGCCCTTCTTTAGCTACTTAATCTGCACTCACACGTACACCATCAAACTTCGAATGACTCATAGTCCACACAAGTCACCCCTATAGATCATACTCACATTCGGCCATTTACTTAAACCATAATCGAGTTGAGTACACTTACACTTTGCTAACGATCCTTACCACGCTTGCAATCTCTGAACCTTACCCTTGTTAATACAAGATTAACGAAAATGAGAAGTTAGATAGCCCTTCGGCTTTTAACAAAACACACTAAAGGGTTAACTGAATACTTACTGAATCCACTTTTGATCCTGCGGCCTAGATAGCTTCTGAACGAGATTCGGCTTTTAACCTTTACTGATATTAGATAACAATCGATTTGTGATGGAGGAAAACAACAAGGGTTCAGAACAAATAGGAATTTCGGCAAGGAAGGATGATGGTGTAATTTGGCAATAAGAGAATTCGGCTATGTGAGAATTCGGCAAAAAAGGGATTCGGCTATAGGAGGTTTCAGCAATGGGAGAATTTGACTATGGGAGGAACCGATTGAGGGGAAGAAAAGAAAGAAAAAGAATAATGGCAACTCAAAGAACCCTTCAAAGGATTCGACACTCTCCTTTTATAGCCACAAGCCTAAAATGCCTTTCCCCAGAGTCCCATTCGGCACCACTTCATCCACTACTCATCTCCTAATTTTTCTCCATGATATCTCCCTTATCCTTCTCCTAAATTCACTCTGCTGATCACTTCTCCTTAGAGTCCCTCTGCACGCCACTTCCAGCCTTCTAGAAGCCTAAAATTAAACTCCAAAATAAAGCTAAGCTAGCACTCGAACCTCAGACCTTCCTGCATGCATATGTCGCCACCTCTCTACACCCTAGTGGCTTCACTTAGCCACTTCACCACAGGCTTCTTTGTGCCATTTTTCACTTATTTTTATTTCAAAGCCCACTACTCACAACCCTGATTCCTTAATTAATTAAATTAAGAATCCTCCACCACAAAACTCGAACCTAGAGCTTCTCCAACACACCTAAACACTCCAAATTCATTAAACCTTTAAAGCCATCATGTCATTTGTCATTTTCTTGCTCACTTAAAAATTTTCTGAGACCCAAAGCCCAATAGGCCCAATTCTACGAGGCCCAAATTCGGGGCGTTACAAGAAGTGTTGGATGTGGGTATAGATGAGGTGAAAACTAATTTTGTTTTGGGTCAGCTGATTACTGATAATTTTTTAATTACTTATGAGGCCATTGATGCACTTCAAAGAAAGAGAGTAGGGGGAAAGGGATTTTTTGTTGTTAAACTAGACACGAGTAAGACTTATGACATATTTGGGTGGTTCTTTTTGAAACACATGTTAGTACAGATGGGGTTTGATTAACAATGGGTTGATATTGTTATGGAGTGTGTCACCTCAGTTACTTAGTAATTTTGAATAGGAAAAATGGGCGTTGCCTTTCTCCATCAAAGGGTTTACAAAAATGGGATCCTTTGAGTCTGTATTTGTTTCTCATCTGTAGTGAAGGGCTATCTTCCATTTTACTATTGACAATAGCTGATGGGATTTTGGAAGGAATAAGAATCAATAGAAGATCACTAGTTCTTACATATTTACTTTTACCGATGACTGTATCATGTTTGGTGAGGATTCTATGCGAGAGGCTCAAATGATTAAAGTAGTCTTGCAAGAGTATTAGATTTTTTTAGTTAGTACATTAATTTCGATAAATCATTGGTTTATTTTATTACTATTTTATTGCTTTTAATTGGAATGAAGTTGGTACAATTTTACGGGGTTCATAACATAAAAAATGTAGAAAAATATTTGGTTTGCCTAGTATGGTAGCTTGAAATAAGAAGTAGGCTTTTTAGAATCTAAAGGATCAGATCCATAGTCATATTCGAAGTTGGAGTATTCACTTTCTTTCGCAATGAGTTAAGGAAGTATTTATCAAATCTATTTTGCAAGCGATTCCAACATAAGCAATGTCTTGTTTTCTATTGCCTAGACTTTTGTGCGTAGATTTGGAGGGTATATTGAGTAAATATTGGTGGCAAAAAATGACAAAGAAGTGTGGTATTCATTAGTGTTGTTGGATAGACTTGTGTACGCTAAAGGGTGATGGTGGTTTATGTTGGAAAAATCCCGGTTTGAAAACGGCTTTCTTGCACAGTGAAAAATTAAAAATTTTAAAAATTGACTCGGTTTGTGATATTTATAGCAATAAACCTTAACCGAATTCGTACCTATGTTTTTAGCTTAGTGGATGTTCGTTGTTCCTAACTTTCAACCAAACGGTCTTCTCCTCTATTCTCATACCACGAACTGCTTTGAGTGCGGGCTCGAACCAATTGAATAGAAACATAGAAGTAGAAAAAGGTTTTTATCAGTTTGGGGTGAAAACATAAATTCTCTCTTCTTTAGTAGAAATTAGTAAAATTGTTATTTTGGAAAAGTACATTTAAAAGTTGAGAATAAACTCTCTTTATTTTTTGGTAGAATAACAATCTCTCAAAAGTTGTCTTAATAGCTCTACAGTGCCATCTACTTATAGGAAGAGAAGATAAAACCCTTGTAGAGTTGTAGAGGTTTATTTTAAATAGGAAAACATCCTACTTAAAGTAAAAGAGGGGTGAATGTCTCACCTTTGCCGTCCCCTTCATGTTATATGAGTGGTTTTGAGCCTCTCACACACCGAGTCCAATTACGAGTACTTCTTGGGCCATTTCTGACCCAGTACTCCCCATATGCAGCGAAAGTGAGTGAAATTTCAATAAGTACATATGTGTTGAATTGTGGAATGTGATATTACTATGACATGTAATATGTGAGAATACTTGTGTGCGATAGATGATGTACTGAATTTAATGCACAAATATGTGGTCGGATATGTGATGGCTCAATGAGAATTGTTGTGGCACTTAATGTGCAATTAAATGTGAATTTGATAAGTGTAATATCCCGGGTTAGGGGCTATTTTGTGGTTGCATATTTTGCATGTGTTTAGTGTGCTGTGTTGCTGTTTGTGTAGTTTCGGGGCTTAATTGTAGGCTAGGAGTGTGCCTGAGTAGATAGGAAAATTTTGGTTTTTGGGCTTAGGTGAGAGGAGCTGAAAGAGCTGGGGTTTAAGAATATTATTTGGTGTTTTGTTGCACAAATGAGGAGCTGGCAAAGTGGCAAGGCATGTGCCACTTGGAGCTTGAGGGTGGCGTCATCTACAAGGGGGAGAGATCCTGTGTTCAAGTCGCAGAGTCCCCATTTTGGTTCCCATTTTGGACGGCATGGAGGGAGAGGTAGAAGGCAATTAGAATTCTACTTTGGACTTGGTCTTCCCATTCAAATAGAGGGTGATGAGGGATTTTAGGAGGAAGACTTGGTCAAGCATGTTTGAAGGAGTGGTGGTGAGTGAATGGAGGGATATTGGCTGAATTTTTGGGTGTTTGGAGTGGGGGAGTGGACGGCTTAGTGTGGAAGAGGGATGTGCCGAAATGCACTTTCTACCTTGTGCATTTTCGGCCAAAAGGATTTGGTAAGCAAAAGTTCTCTCATTTTGTCAAACAAGCCGATTTTCTCAAAGAGTTTTCTCTCATTCTTTTTGCTTTTGAAAACCGAAATACCACACTCCTAAAACTGGCCGAAATATCTTTGATCTTTGGTGTTCATTTGGTAGCCGAATATCCTCCTCTTCATCTCCTTTTTCCTTGGTTCATTTGTGAAGTCGAATTCTCCATTCATCTTCCCATTTCTTTGTGCCGAAACTATTTCTTCTTTTGTTCAATTGTGCAAGCCGAAGCTCTCTCTTCTCAAACATTCTTTTTCTCTTCTTGAAACCTTGGTAGCCGAATCTTATCTTCCAAAACACTTTCTTCACCTATTTGCTTTCAAACCGAAAGTCCCCACTCTCTACTTATCTTTTATTCTTGTCTTTTGTTCAAGCTCAAGCCGTTTGTCTCCATTTGTTCCTTCTATTCCTCTTGGCTGAAACTCTCCTCTCTCTTAGTAGTTCCTTGGTGGCCGAATATTAGAAGGGTGGTAATCGTGTTGGGTTCTTGTTTTCTTTCGATTGGAAGGGGGTAAGTGTTTGGCCAAATGGCCATGTCCATCTTCTCTAGTTCTATGTTGAATTCGGTTGGATTAAAAGCTCATGATTGGTTGGGGTTGGAAGGGTATTAACCTTTTGTTAATCATCTTGTGTTAGGGTCTTTGGATATTGAAAAGTAACCAAGAAGAGTTTTCGACTCTTTTAGCCGATTGGTAAGCAGTGGTTGTGGTAAGTGATTGGTATTATCATTAATCGTTCAATCTTTTGGTTTCGATCAAGTCAAGATCATTAAAGTTTAACTGTTCTCTTTTAGGGGTTGGCTGATTGTCAAGGGGAATCACTGCTTGATTCGAGATTTGGAGGGAAACCAAATCAAGTTTAAAGGTGAGGGTTTGATATGGATTCTTTTGGGGTTAGATGGTCTTGGCCGAATGTGATAAGTTGTCTAATGCTCTTATTTGGCCGATTATAGGAGCAAGATAATCAAGGGGGCTTAGGTCTGTTCGAGGGGTTTAAGGCTGTTGTTTTCCAGGTGTGTAAACTAACACACTTCTGTATAGTAATATGATTGATAACCTGTGTTGTAATTAATGAAACAGTGATGATTGATGTGATACCCTATTGGGTATGATCTTGGACTCGGGTAAGTCAGTATTATTATGAGCTTACTGATGATCTATATGGTACCATGATTATGGATGTGTGTGATATGGGATAATGATGTTAAATATATTAGCATGATATGTATGACTTGTAAGATATGCATGATCACATGAGTATGGCATGATGATGGGTGATATGAGTGAAGGGAGAATGATGATATCCGTGTCTTTGGGACACCAGAGGTTTGGCACCTCCAGTGGTTTGGTACCACAGATGATATATTTTGTGACTTTGGGTCACCAGAGGTTTGGCACCTCAGCGTCTCGTCCCAGTGGCTTAGTACCACGGTGGGTTGGCCCCACGGTTGATTATATGGGATTGACGCCAGTGATTTGGTATCACACGATGGGTTGGCCCCATCATCGGATTTGTGACTGCGGTCACCAGTGATTTGGTATCACATTGTGTCTTTGGGACACCAGAGGTTTGGCACCTCATTGCGACTCGTCCCTGTGGTTTGACACCACCGTGGGTTGGCCCCACTTGAGAGATACGGGATTGTCGCTAGTGATTTGGTATCACGCGATGGGTTGGCCCCATCATTGGATTATTCGTGACTTTGGGTCACCAGTGGTTTGGCACCACAATTATGGATATCGTGACTTTGGGTCACCAGTGGTTTGGCACCACCAGTTGTTTGGTACCACACGGGGTAGAAAAGGCGATACGGATGGTTAGGATCGGGTTGCATTAATTATGTTGCTATGTATGATGTGTGTTAGCATGTTGTTTTATCGGGAGCGGGATTTATGCACTGAGTCATGCGACTCACCCTCTCCTTTGACATTTCAGGTGACACTTAGATGCGGACATGGAGCCGGGATGGACTCGAGGTGCTCATGCCATGCTTAATAGAGATTTGTCAGACTTTATAGGTTGGGTACTTTAGCTTGCTTTTTATTATTTGGGTTTTGCTTTGGATTGTAAAAAGGCCTTTAAATTATGTTTTCTATGTTTACGTTTAAAGTTGATTTTTAATATGCCTTAACAAAATAATTAGGTTGGAATTTTACTAAAACTTGGAAAGACAAGGTTTTAAAAACTATAACGCAATGTGTTTTCAACTATACCATCGGGTATCACACAACGTTTTGATATCAAGTAAACTCAAATGATTTTCAAATCAAACTCGATTTTCTATTAAGTTCAAAAATGTTTTAAGCAACATTAAGGAACTGCTTGAAACTTTAAATGAAATCAACTCGCTTTTAACTACCCATATTGGTTAAGTTTTCAAAATTTCTGAGTTTCAAATACACCACCCAGTTTCAAACAAACCTACTCAAATTTTCTTCAGATACACTATAAAGTGAAGTGTTTTCATCCAATTTTTAAACAAAACACCTAACCTCCCAAATGCATTTTTCCCCGTAACATACCAGATTCGGACGTGGTGTCTTGTCCGGGTTTTGGGTGTTACAATTTTGGTATCAGAGCCAAGTTCAAAGGCTCGGCTGTGGGCCCAAGGCCCAAAACGTTTTAAAAGTTTGTTTTGATAGTCTTTGTTTTTAAATATATGGTTTGTAAGGCATGGCACCGAGTCTCCGGCACCAGTTCGCCCAGGTAAGTACCCCTTACTGTTGCTGGTGATTTGTTGGATGTGATGTGATTTGATGATTAGCAATAGTGTGTTACTTTAGAGACTGAAACTGATAGGACTCTGTGAACTCGCGAGAACAAATCTCCTAAAATATTCATAAGACTTGCTTTAAAACAGTGGAATGAATACTGATGCATAAAACTCTTAAATCAGATACGTAGAAAGATTAGTCATGAGTGCTCGAGGTGGACGTGGTCGTGGACGAGGTCGTGGTAGGATGACAGTTTCTGAGCCCGTAGGATCTGGTCAGGGGTCAGAAAATGAGATACCGGTTCCGCCACCAGCTGGAGGTGGTGAGTTTCAAGAGCAGACGGGAGATGACGCAGTGTCACAGGCGATGCTGCGAGTGTTGGAAAGAGTAGCTGGTGTAGGTGGAGGTGCAGGAGTTAGGAAATCCGTGCCTGAGCGACTCCGGGCTAACGGGGCTGAATTCTTTCGAGGTGTATCTGGTGTTGCTCCCAGCACTGCTGAATATTGGCTGGAGGCAACTGAACGGATCATGGATGATCTGGATTTGACTGCTGAAGAGAAGCTGAAGGGCATCGTATCGCTTCTTCGGGATGAGTCATACCAATGGTGGCTCACGGTTCGAGACAGTGTGACCGCAGAGGATCTGACATGGGACTATTTCAGGACTGCGTATCAAAAGAAGTACATCGGAGCTAGTTATATTGATTCCCAGTGAAAGGCATTTCTGAGGCTGGTTCAGGGGAGTAAGTCTGTTTCCGAGTATGAGGCTGAGTTCTTGAAGCTGAGTAGGTATGCCAGGGGCATTGTGGCTACTGAACATGAGAGGTGTGTTCGTTTCGAGGATGGCCTGCGAGACGAGTTGAGACTGCTGATTGCTCCTCAGCAGGAGCGCGAGTTTGCTGTCTTAGTTGAGAAGGCTAAGGTAGCCGAGGGTGTTAAGGAGTCAGTGAGGCAGGGCATGGACAGAAATAGGCATAAGAGGAACTTTGGGTCTTCTGGGTCATCGGGTAATCCGCAGAAAAGGGCTAGACCGAGTGGGCCGAATCAGTCTGGGAGGTTTGTTGCTGCTAGGCAGGGACCGCCGCAGTGTAATCAGTGTGGGAAATCTCATTGGGGTGGCTGCTGGACTGGAGGAAAAGGTTGCTTCGAGTGTGGTTCTCTGGATCATCGCGTGAGGGATTGTCCGCGTAGGTTGGCTAGGATTCAGTCTGAGAGTCAGGGCCGTAATCAGTTCAGGAGTAATGGACCGCCACCGCAGAGGGGCCGTGGTAATGGCAGAGGTGGTAATGGTTCTGGTCGGGGCCGTGGAGCACCGGGCAGAGGTGCGGGTAGTTCTGAGGCTAGGCAGCCTGGATTAGTGTATGCTGCGAGGCGCCGAGAGGAGGGCGACGCACCGGACGTCATAACCGGTACGTTTTTAATCTTTGGTTCCCCATTTACTGCTTTGATTGATGTGGGTTCAACGCACTCTTATGTTGCCAGTAGTATAGTAAAGACCATGGATTTAGACTCTGAGATATCTTCTAGGCAGATGACTGTGATTAGCCCTCTAGGTCACTCTGTAGTAGTAGATAAACTGTTTAGAGAGGTACCCCTAGAACTCCAAGGGGTAGTGTTTGCTGCTGATCTGATGGAACTGCCGTTTGGGGAGTTCGATTTGATTCTTGGGATGGACTGGTTGGTCAAGTACCAGGCGAGGTTGGATTGCGCGGCTAAGCGCATGGTTCTTAAGTCGATTGAGGGTGGTGAAGTGGCTATGATAGGTAATAGGAGAGATTACTTATCTAATGTGGTATCTGCTTTAAAAGCGGAGAAGATGGTCAGGAAGGGCTGTGAAGCATATATGGTTCATGTGTATTCCTTGGAGGCTAAAGAGTCTGCTGTAGAGAAGGTTCGTACCGTTAAGGAATTTGCTGATGTGTTTCCTGAGGAGCTTCCGGGTTTGCCGCCAGATCGTGAGGTAGAGTTCGGGATAGATCTATTACTCGAAACTGCGCCAGTGTCTATTGCTCCGTATAGGATGGCGCCAAAGGAGTTGGTGGAGCTTAAGGCTCAGATCCAGGAGTTATTGGATCGAGGTTTTATCAGGCCAAGTGTTTCGCCGTGGGGTGCGCCGGTACTCTTTGTCAAGAAGAAAGATGGTACGATGCGGATGTGCATAGACTACCGCCAGTTGAACAAGCTGACGATTAAAAACAAGTATCCGTTGCCACAGATAGATGATTTGTTTGATCAGCTGAAGGGTGCTGCGGTATTTTCGAAGATCGACTTGAGGTCTGGGTATCATCAGTTAAAGGTTAAGGAGGCTGATATCCATAAAACAGCGTTTCGGACTCGGTATGGGCACTACGAATTTCTGGTAATGCCGTTCAGGTTGACTAACGCACCGGCAGCGTTCATGGACATGATGAATAGGGTGTTTCAGCAGTATCTGGATCAGTTCGTTGTGGTTTTCATAGACGACATCTTGGTGTATTCAAGAACAGAAGAAGAGCATGATGAGCATTTGCGAGTGGTGCTGCAGATTTTGAGGGAAAAGCAGCTTTATGCTAAGTTCAGTAAATGCGAGTTCTGGCTGGGAGAAGTGACTTTCTTGGGTCATGTAGTGTCGGCTGAGGGGATTAGGGTAGATCCTCGTAAGATTGAGGCAGTTTTGGATTGGAAGCCGCCTAGGTCAGTGGCTGAGATTCGGAGTTTTCTGGGTTTGGCCGGATACTACCGAAGGTTTGTTGAGGGTTTCTCGTTGATAGCAGCACCGATGACCAAGTTGCCGAGGAAAGAAGTTCCGTTTGTATGGACTGAGAAACAGCAGGAAAGCTTCGATAAGTTAAAGAAGATTTTGACTGAGGCTCCGGTTTTAATTCAACCTGAGGCTGGTAAGGAATTCACAGTGTATTGTGACGCATCACATACGGGTTTGGGTTGTGTGCTGATGCAGGAAGGTAAGGTTGTGGCTTACGCTTCTTGACAGCTGAGGCCACATGAGGTCAACTATCCGACGCACGATTTGGAGCTAGCGGCTGTTGTCTTCGCCTTAAAGATTTGGAGGCACTACTTGTACGGAGAGAGATCGATAGTCTACACAGATCACAAGAGTCTGAAGTATCTCCTGACTCAGAAGGATTTGAATTTGAGGCAGCGCAGATGGGTTGAGTTGCTGAAGGATTACGACTGTTCGATTGAGTATCATCCGGGCAAGGCTAACGTGGTGGCAGACGCGTTGAGCCGTAAGGTTGTTTCGGACTTAAGAGCGATGTTTGCCCATTTGAGTATTCTGGCAGAGTTGCAAGTTAAGCCTACTTGGGTTGAGCAGATCAGAGAGAAACAGTTAGAGGATGAGGTTCTGAGTGCGCGAAGGGTACAAGTGCAGGATGGTGGTTTGGAGGGTTACAACCTGTCTAGTGATGAGGTGTTATGTTTCCAAGGTAAGGCTTGTATGCCTAAAGATGTTGAGCTGAGGCAGAAGATTCTTCAGGACGCACATAGCAGTCCTTATGCTATGCATCCTGGAGGTAGCAAGATGTATAGGGATCTCAGGGAGCAGTTTTGGTGGCCTGGCTTGAAGAAAGAGGTGACTGAGTTTGTGAGTAAGTGTCTGACTTGTCAGCAGGTCAAGGCTGAACATCAGTTGCCGTCAGGTTTGCTTCAGCCTGTGAAGATTCCTCAGTGGAAGTGGGAAAGGATAACCATGGATTTCGTCAGTGGATTACCGCTTACGTCAAGCAAGAAAGATTCAGTTTGGGTAGTGGTGGATCGTCTAACTAAATCAGCTCACTTTATTCCGGTGAGGGTTGACTACTCACTTCAGAAGTTGGCGAAGCTGTATATGTCAGAGATAGTAAGGTTGCACGGTGTGCCAGTTTCGATAATCTCGGATAGGGATCCCAGATTTATGTCAAGGTTCTGGAAAGCATTGCATCAAGCTCTGGGTACTCGTTTGGATTTCAGCACGGCTTTTCACCCACAGTCTGACGGGCAGTCCGAAAGGGTTATTCAGATCTTAGAGGACATGCTGAGAGGTTGTGTTCTGGATTTCAGAGGTAGTTGGGAGGAGTTTCTGCCATTAGCTGAGTTTGCCTACAACAACAGTTACCAAGCGAGCATCAAGATGGCACCGTATGAGGCGTTGTATGGTAGGAAGTGTCGCTCACCTACGTGTTGGACGGAGTTGGGTGAACGTCAGTTGTTGGGACCAGAGTTGGTTGCTGAGACCGAAGACAAGGTTAAGTTGATTCAGGCTCGATTGAAGGAAGCTTCGGACCGGCAGAAGTCTTATGCCGATCTTAAGCGAAGAGATATAGAGTTTGCTGTGGGGGATCAAGTTTTTCTGAAGGTCTCGCCGTGGAAGAAGGTGTTGAGGTTCGGGAAGAAAGGCAAGCTAAGCCCGAGGTTCATTGGGCCGTATAAGGTATTGAGACGAGTGGGACCAGTAGCGTATCAGCTGGAGTTGCCAGCAGAGCTTAGTCAGATTCACGACGTTTTTCATGTTTCGATGCTTCGGCGTTACCGTTTAGATCCGTCATATGTGGTAGCAGTGGAAGAGATCGAGGTAAATCCAGACTTGACTATGGATGAGGAACCTGTGCAGATTCTTGATCGGGATGTGAAGGTTCTGCGTAGGAAGTCTGTGCCTTTGGTTAAGGTACTTTGGCGGAATCATGGCGTGGAGGAAGCCACGTAGGAACCCGAGGATATGATGAAACAGCAATACCCGCAACTCTTTTGATCAGGTAATTTCGGGGCCGAAATTATTTTAAGGGGGGTAGAACTGTAATATCCCGGGTTAGGGGCTATTTTGTGGTTGCATGTTTTGCATGTGTTCAGTGTGCTGTGTTGCTGTTTGTGTAGTTTCGGGGCTTAATTGTAGGCTAGGAGTGTGCCTGAGTAGATAGGAAAATTTTGGTTTTTGGGCTTAGGTGAGAGGAGCTGAAAGAGCTGGGGTTTAAGAATATTATTTGGTGTTTTGTTGCACAAATGAGGAGCTGGCAAAGTGGCAAGGCATGTGCCACTTGGAGCTTGAGGGTGGCGTCATCTACAAGGGGGAGAGATCCTGTGTTCAAGTCGCAGAGTCCCCATTTTGGTTCCCATTTTGGACGGCATGGAGGGAGAGGTAGAAGGCAATTAGAATTCTACTTTGGACTTGGTCTTCCCATTCAAATGGAGGGTGATGAGGGATTTTAGGAGGAAGACTTGGTCAAGCATGTTTGAAGGAGTGGTGGTGAGTGAATGGAGGGATATTGGCCGAATTTTTGGGTGTTTGGAGTGGGGGAGTGGACGGCTTAGTGTGGAAGAGGGATGTGCCGAAATGCACTTTCTACCTTGTGCATTTTCGGCCAAAAGGATTTGGTAAGCAAAAGTTCTCTCATTTTGTCAAACAAGCCGATTTTCTCAAAGAGTTTTCTCTCATTCTTTTTGCTTTTGAAAACCGAAATACCACGCTCCTAAAACTGGCCGAAATATCTTTGATCTTTGGTGTTCATTTGGTAGCCGAATATCCTCCTCTTCATCTCCTTTTTCCTTAGTTCATTTGTGAAGCCGAATTCTCCATTCATCTTCCCATTTCTTTGTGCCGAAACTATTTCTTCTTTTGTTCAATTGTGCAAGCCGAAGCTCTCTCTTCTCAAACATTCTTTTTCTCTTCTTGAAACCTTGGTAGCCGAATCTTATCTTCCAAAACACTTTCTTCACCTATTTGCTTTCAAACCGAAAGTCCCCACTCTCTACTTATCTTTTATTCTTGTCTTTTGTTCAAGCTCAAGCCGTTTGTCTCCATTTGTTCCTTCTATTCCTCTTGGCCGAAACTCTCCTCTCTCTTAGTAGTTCCTTGGTGGCCGAATATTAGAAGGGTGGTAATCGTGTTGGGTTCTTGTTTTCTTTCGATTGGAAGGGGGTAAGTGTTTGGCCAAATGGCCATGTCCATCTTCTCTAGTTCTATGTTGAATTCGGTTGGATTAAAAGCTCATGATTGGTTGGGGTTGGAAGGGTATTAACCTTTTGTTAATCATCTTGTGTTAGGGTCTTTGGATATTGAAAAGTAACCAAGAAGAGTTTTTGACTCTTTTAGCCAATTGGTAAGCAGTGGTTGTGGTAAGTGATTGGTATTATCATTAATCGTTCAATCTTTTGGTTTCGATCAAGTCAAGATCATTAAAGTTTAACTGTTCTCTTTTAGGGGTTGGCTGATTGTCAAGGGGAATCACTGCTTGATTCGAGATTTGGTGGGAAACCAAATCAAGTTTAAAGGTGAGGGTTTGATATGGATTCTTTTGGGGTTAGATGGTCTTGGCCGAATGTGATAAGTTGTCTAATGCTCTTATTTGGCCGATTATAGGAGCAAGATAATCAAGGGGGCTTAGGTCTGTTCGAGGGGTTTAAGGCTGTTGTTTTCCAGGTGTGTAAACTAACACACTTCTGTTTAGTAATATGATTGATAACCTGTGTTGTAATTAATGAAACAGTGATGATTGATGTGATACCCTATTGGGTATGATCTTGGACTCGGGTAAGTCAGTATTATTATGAGCTTACTGATGATCTATATGGTACCATGATTATGGATGTGTGTGATATGGGATAATGATGTTAAATATATTAGCATGATATGTATGACTTGTATGATATGCATGATCACATGAGTATGGCATGATGATGGGTGATATGAGTGGAGGGAGAATGATGATATCCGTGTCTTTGGGACACTGTGTCTTTGGGACACTGTGTCTTTGGGACACCAGAGGTTTGGCACCTCCAGTGGTTTGGTACCACAGATGATATATTTTGTGACTTTGGGTCACCAGAGGTTTGGCACCTCAGCGTCTCGTCCCAGTGGCTTAGTACCACGGTGGGTTGGCCCCACGGTTGATTATACGGGATTGACGCCAGTGATTTGGTATCACACGACGGGTTGGCCCCATCATCGGATTTGTGACTGCGGTCACCAGTGATTTGGTATCACATTGTGTCTTTGGGACACCAGAGGTTTGGCACCTCATTGCGACTCGTCCCTGTGGTTTGACACCACCGTGGGTTGGCCCCACTTGAGAGATACGGGATTGTCGCTAGTGATTTGGTATCACGCGATGGGTTGGCCCCATCATTGGATTATTCGTGACTTTGGGTCACCAGTGGTTTGGCACCACAATTATGGATATCGTGACTTTGGGTCACCAGTGGTTTGGCACCACCAGTGGTTTGGTACCACACGGGGTAGAAAAGGCGATACGGATGGTTAGGATCGGGTTACATTAATTATGTTGCTATGTATGATGTGTGTTAGCATGTTGTTTTATCGGGAGCAGGATTTATGCACTGAGTCATGCGACTCACCCTCTCCTTTGACATTTCAGGTGACACTTAGATGCGGACATGGAGCCGGGATGGACTCGAGGTGCTCATGCCATGCTTAATAGAGATTTGTCAGACTTTATAGTTTGGGTACTTTAGCTTGCTTTTTATTATTTGGGTTTTGCTTTGGATTGTAAAAAGGCCTTTAAATTATGTTTTCTATGTTTACGTTTAAAGTTGATTTTTAATATGCCTTAACAAAATAATTGGGTTGGAATTTTACTAAAACTTGGAAAGACAAGGTTTTAAAAACTATAACGCAATGTGTTTTCAACTATACCATCGGGTATCACACAACGTTTTGATATCAAGTAAACTCAAATGATTTTCAAATCAAACTCGATTTTCTATTAAGTTCAAAAATGTTTTAAGCAACATTAAGGAACTGCTTGAAACTTTAAATGAAATCAACTCGCTTTTAACTACCCATATTGGTTAAGTTTTCAAAATTTCTGAGTTTCAAATACACCACCCAGTTTCAAACAAACCTACTCAAATTTTCTTCAGATACACTATAAAGTGAAGTGTTTTCATCCAATTTTTAAACAAAACACCTAACCTCCCAAATACGTTTTTCCCCGTAACATACCAGATTCGGACGTGGTGTCTTGTCCGGGTTTGGGGTGTTACAATAAGCATGCATTGTGTACAAGTTTGTGATGTAAATTGATGAACAGAGATGACATGTATTAAATCAATAATTAAAATTGTGTATTTGTGGATATTTTGGGCTTGTGATCTCTTGAAACTGTTAGATATAGTTGGCATGCCATAGGATTGTGAGTACTCACCCTTATGTTTTGTGATTTAGGCATTGAGGCCCCGAGACAGTTTGGAGAAATAAGGGAATGTGAGCCAAGCTCCATTCACTGGGATATATTGGTGTGTTGGAGAGTGTTAGCAAAATGCTATGCTTTTGGGATATGTTTGACTTTATGAGTCATTTGGTGTGTTGGAGATCTGTGTATCCAATGTGTGGTGATAGAGCCCACTTTTATTTTTCAAAGCCTCAAGTGCCAAATTATCGTTTAAATGGAATCTTATTTATTGTGATAATACGATGTGAGATGGATGCATAAACATATAAATAATATGCTAAATGCGTCGATTTAAGTTTCATGAAAATGTTAGTATGTTCTCAGAGTAAATTGCATATGTAATTGTGATTTGAGTCATTTTCATTTAACTTGTCAATGCATGTGAATACATAAGCTAGACTTGTGAGATACTAAAGCATGTATATGATGTTTAGTTTTAATGAATTATTGTAAAATGAACTATTTGTATATAAGTTAAGTGTAGTTGTACGTGAAAGAATATGCTAGTTTTATGATTTAATGAAGCATGAATATATTATTGTGACTTGGTTAAAATATGGTTGTGAATGTGTTGAAGTATCATCTTGTTTAACCTTTGATATTGTGTATACTTCTTGGTTATTCCGAGATTCACTGAGCTTGATTAAGCTCACCCACTCTCTCTAACCATTACAGATATTTAGTGTTTACGGTGTGAGCAGTGCGGGGTGGCCACCCCCAGATGTATTAACGTCTAGAGTGTGATTGCTGCAACAAAAGATATATAAATGAGGCAGTATACGCAAGTATATGGGTCAAGTTGTAATATAGTTACAATGAAGTAGGTGAGTACTCTAAGGATCATACCCAAGGGAGGTTAGCACTAGATCAATTTCAACCTAAATACCAAAAGATCTAATTAGTACTTGAAATAGATTATATTACGAAAATATAAATAATAGGGATTTTTGGGGGGGGGTTCATAATAAAAATATGATAAGTAAATAAGTATCGAGAAATTGAAAAGTGGAATTGATCAAATCTAATTATAGGTTATTAGCTCGCTTCAGCAATCTTTATCAACTGTCGTTTTTGGTTCCTTGTCAATCAACTGGTTGATATCCTAGCAGGATCTTTCAATATGTCCACTAGAATAATGAGTCAACAAGGACTACTTATCTTCCAAACTTATAGTCCAAACCGGCTTGGGTTGAAGGTTTTCATGGATAGGCCATACAATTTTTGGGTTAATTTCCACCTGGATGACTTCCTAAGGTCGTTAAGCCTAGGGTATAGGTTCTTCCTTTCCCAAATAGCTGATTCATTAAGTAACCCTACAAAATAGTTAATAGATCATACCTCCACTTGGTAATCCCCCATAGAGGGATTAGTTCCTCATGGTTTTCGTAAATAGTATAGCAGCGATATGAAGCATAAACATGATAAATGAATTGAAAGTATAGAGTTTAAGAAAAAAAAAAATCTTGATTTGTATTATGAATGAAAGTGAATCTACAAGGTTTGATTGCATCCACAAATCAGATCTCTCGAAATAAAGCAAGGAACAAAGAACGAACTAAAAATAAATATAAAACCTAGGGAAAGAAAAACTTAAACTAAAATTATAAGAGAGATTCTAAGCTAAGTAATTGATGTCTATAACATGTGCCAAATGAGCCTATTTATAGACTTGATATGGTCGTCGTATTTAACCATAGGTTACCTGACATTCCTGAGCTTTAAGTGATTGTGCAGACTAAAATGCCCCCTGACTCGTAATAATTTCTGTTTCAAAGTCGATGTCATAACACATCAGGACCTATGCCATGACATAGATGTAACACCCCAAACCCGGTCAATACGCCACGACCGAATCTGGTATGTCACTAAGGAAAATATTTTTGAAAGAATCGAAGTAACAATTAAAAATTTGTGAAAAACTCTTTGAAATTCTTTATTTGTCGAAAATAAGTTAAAACTGATATTTTCTTTTGAAATTACATAAAACTTTAAAATAAGTGAATAAATCATAGGTTAGAAAACATTTATATCTTTTTAAGAGAATCCGAATTATTACATTGAAAACCATTTGCATTTGAATGTAGAAATTTAATATTTGGAAAATCATTTAAATTATCGAAAACACTTAAGTTGTTAAAATTGTCAAATAATTTATGTTACCCGATGGTAACGTTTTAAAACCATTGCGTTGTGTAGTTTAGAAAACTTTGTGCTCAATTTATTATCATAATCAAGAAATTTATAAACCATATTTTAAACATATTCAAAGCATAAATATAATCCAAAATCATAATTAAAGAGGCCTTATTACAACTTAAATAAATATAAAACCAAATTTAAATAAATTGAAGTTCTCAAACCAAAGTTCACGTAGAACCCAAATTTATTGCATGGCCTCCTCGAGTTCAACCGGCTCCACATCCGCAATCTCATGAATCACCTGAAAAGATAAGGGAGAAGGTGAGTCACCAAGACTCAGTGCATATTCCCTCTCCCGGGTAAATGCCACATACTTACACAAAATTATAACAAAGCACATATATGTATAATGCACCCAACCTAGCCATCCATAACACCTTTTCTACCCCGTGTGGTACCAAACCACTGGTGGTGCCAAACCACTGGTGTCCGAAGACACAATTGTGTTACCAAAACACTGGTGACCGAAGTCACAAATCAAGTGATGGGGCCAACCCATCGTGTGATACCAAATCACTGGCAGACGATCCCATATCTCAAAGTGGGGCCAACCCACGGTGGTGTTAACCACAGGGACAAGTCGCTATGAGGTGCCAAACCTCTGGTGTCCGAAGACACGAATGTGATACCAAATCACTGGTGGTTCCAAACCACTGGTGCCCGAAGACACAAATCGAATGATGGGGCCAACCCATCGTGTGATACCAAATCACTGGCGTCGATCCCATTTCTCAAAAGTGGGGCCAACCCACGGTGGTGCTAAGCCACAGGGACGAGACGCTATGAGGTGCCAAACCTCTGGAGGTACCAAACCTCTGGTGACCGTAGTCACAATGTGTTACCAAAACACTGGTGTCCGTCGACACGAATATCAATCTTCCCCCTCCTCTCATATTGCCCATACCAATGCAATAGATAACCAAATCATGTTAATTCACTTTGATATAAATCATATAATAAATAGATCATGATTTCAATCCACGTATAATAACATCATATATCGAAACAGACTTACCCGTATCCTCATTCATACCATCATGGTATCATATCCAAAACTCATCGTTTTTCCCACTTTCATAATATGATTAGTAATAACACACATATACATACATATATAAACCAAGTTATAAAGTGTGTAAGATACACACCTGATAATAGTGATAACTAAACTTTCTCGCTCATCGACACTCTCAGCATCTCGAACAACATCTATACATGCTCTCTCTCCAATTGGTGGTTCATAACCCGATGAAGAACCACGAACGAACAATGGCTCGGGGGTACGAACGACTTCAAATAAACGATTATCGCCGGCAGAGGGTCCACATCCTGGTGGAAAGTCTTGAACTCCCGACACAGCCCTCCGCTTGAAATTTGAGGGTATAGGAGAACCACCCCTCTTCCAAACACTATGAACTGCTCTCTTCGAACCCATTCTTGATTGCTCCAAAATCTAACGTTCACGGAAAGAAGATAATAAACGGACGATAAAGTCCCCTAAAACTTAATCGATTAGAAGACCATCTAAAACGATATAACGAGCATAAAGATCCTTACCCTTTGACTTACCAACCTTTGATTGCTAGAGAGAGATAAGGCTTAAATCAATCGCTTCCGAAGTCCCAAAGAGTCTAAATGAAAAATAATCGATTCCTAGAATGGTTAGAATCTTGCAACAAATGCCCATAGATTCGGCTTTTGTCCACAAGAAAACGATTTAGCAAAGAGAAAGAAAATAACGAAAAGTACGGCCATGAACACTTACCTATCTTCAAAACTGATTGAAAAGCACCAAAATAAAAACCTACCCTTGATGATATTCGGCCACAACAACACTAAAAGGAAATGGGAAGTTTCGGCTATATAGTTATGAAAGGAGAAAATATGTGAATAAAAGTGAGGGAATATGTAAGTAGAAAAGAGAATAAAAATGAGAGGATGAGGATTCGGTTTAATCAACAATGGAAGAGAGAAAAGAAAAGAGGATTTGGAGAAGAAAGAGGTTCGGCCAAATGAAAGAAAAGGGATTTGTGTTTGAGCACAAATCAAAGGAAGAAAAGAGAGAGATGGGAGAATTGAGATTCGGCCAACACCTTGTTTGCCCAAAAGAAAATGCACATAAATAAAAAGATAGTTTTGGTATCAAAAGGAAAAAATGAGAGAAAGAGAAATGGTATTTGATTCAACAAAATGAGGCTTAAAAACCAAAACAATTTTGCACAAAAATGCCTAAGTGCATTCGGCCAAAGAGGAATTTGCTTGGAGAGGAAAAGAAAATATGCCAAATGGTGCCCAAATGCCAAAGTTGGCCAAATATCCTCCCCTAAACTACCTAACACATTTGGCCATCCACCTAGACACCCATACCGTCCACATTCAACACTAAAAGCATAGGAATTGTTTCCAAAACATTTTCCACAAGCCAAGCCTTTTGTCCCCTCAATATACCATAACTTCAAGATATCCTTCCACAACCTTAAGAATCTTATCCCATAAATTAAGCTTTCCTTAAACAAAAATTTCAACTTACCAAAAGTTATTAGTCCACCTATCATAAATAAGTTTGACCGTCCATTAATGCTAGAACACAAAAATAAACCTTCAAAATGCTAAACATACCACTCGAACCACTAACCTCAAGCAACCTTTCAAGAGCCTTAACCATCTTGCCACTTACTCCTCTTGTGCTTTAAATGAACACCTAAATTAACTTAAGTGCTAAGCTCACTTAATCCACTTCATTAAATAAACCATACTAAAATTTATTCTAACTTCCTAATTAAAATCTAGCCTTCACAAGACTATGCTAACACACAAAATTCATACCCTAGCTAACACAAGAATAAATAATATTCTAATTTTCCTAAAGCCCAATTCCCAATCGGCCCAATCCTACTAGGCCCAATTTTGGGATGTTACAATAGAAATCAATATCCTCTAGGATGTCTTCAGGGGTATGTCGCGACACCCTTAGCTGTGTCGCAACATCGAAGGTAGTCTCAAAATTTCTCCATTCTGTTCCCTATGTTGTTACATCGGACTCTCCATGTTGCAACATAGTGACCAGTATCGGTTTAACACGCCTTCTAATGGCCTCCTGCACACTTACAAAGTTCATTAGCTTACCCATAGGTCTCATTCGGCCCCTAAGGTCAATAAAAGACTCAATTTGCACATTTTATTGAATTTAGTTAAACTTACTAAAACATAAATAAAACCTAATGATAATGCTTATTTTCAAGCTCCTAAAGTGCGACAATTAGTTTAACCTACTACACCGAATTACAACAGATCAAACTACCCCACACTGAAGTCATTGCTTGTCCTCAAGCAACACAAACAAAAACAAAATGGAAAAGGCGGCCCTTGAGCGAATATGGTAGAAGTATTGACTTTGGAGCACATGACTAGGCATTTCATCTTTACGGATAATTTTGACATGATGAATAATTGATTTACCACTTTTAACATCAGACATCTAAGTTTAGTGCATTACAAAAGTATACAAGCATTAAGGGTCTCATATGTAAAAGTCCATCAACAAATCCTAGAAGTAATTTGATTATCCTAGTAGAATACAAATAAATACTTATGTGATTGTTTAGTATAAATTCCATTTATGCATAATGGTACCTAGGTCACATAGGACTTTTTGGCTTGTAACATTCTGAGGCTTAGGACAGGTATGAAATTTAAAAACCGTAAGCATCAAAATGGTTACAAACACAAAAATATTTTGGCACATCGTATCGATCCCTATTCTTCTCCATTAGTCACCCTTACCCGCTCACCCCCTTATTTCTCCTTCTCTTACCTTCATTATTTCTCCACATAGGAAATCACAACATAATATAGTAACTATGGCTAGCCTATGAGTTTTTATGCACTAATGAATGAGTTTTTCTAATTCTCATGACTTTTTCGCTTTCGTTTTCAATACATCTCACTAACAAATGCTTTTGATTTCCAAGTACTTTTTCTACTTGTATTAATTTTCTTTTTGAATTGTTCTTTTGTTCTGCACTTTAGGCTAACCTATAGTTCCTATATCACACTAATCTTTCCTAATTTACTTTATTTTTACAAAATTTGTGTGATTTATCTACTTAACCCTCAATACGTATGGCCAGATGTCTATAGTTGTGCAATTTAGGACCAAAGAAAGAGGTCAAATACAAATTAACGTTCCAGGCTCGGGTTTTGTAATAAAGTTCATCAAGAAGTGTTTATAGGCTCAAAATAGGTACTAAGGGTGAATAAATAATTGTAAAATTTTTGGCTCTAAATGTGTTTAAAAAAATGCCTTAGGTCGTCCCTAAATATCTCAATATGCATAAATTTAATCAACCAAACAAACTCCAATTCAATCATTTATCGTTCATACTAGCATGTTCGTTTCCTTGCATTTCCTTCCGTCAAGAATCTCAGTATTTCTTCCTTGTCTAAATTTTTGAATTCCTTCAAATATGATTTATAAATATAGTTGCGATAAAAATATGGTGCATCATAAAATTGAAAAATAACCATCTCAGTTACCGAGTCATTGATCCTCTGACCTTCACAAAAGACCGCATCTCGTAAAATGGTCGGTTGCTTCCCTTTGTCTTAATGCTAGATAAAATTCCTGCACTATAGGAATTATTCTAGGCTCATTAGATGGCAAACAAAAATTGGTCCATTCTCTGTTTGTTGTGTTTTCCCAAAAGCCTTTACAATTCGACATTAAAGGATCAAATCCTTGTTCTTGGATGAAAGTGTACGGCTGCTGTAACACCCCTAACCCGAGACCGTCGCCGGAATAGGGATAAGAGGCGTTACCGAACAACCACAATAATTCACATCTATTCCACGACACAAAGTCTATCATCAATCATACATACTCAATTACGAACATACAGTCCCTCATCTAGGTCTACAAGACATTAAACACGTGTTAGAAAGGGGTCGAGACTAAACCGAACACTAATAAAAGTTTTCAAAATTTCAAATATTCTTCAAAACTGTTGAGGTCACATGCCCGTGCAATCAGGCCGTGTGTCTCACACGATCACCAGACACACCCATGTGTCCAGGCCGTGCCAAAGCAGAGCATGTATTCTGACTTCTCCACACGGCCACCAGGCAATCCCGTGTGCTTTGGCCGTGTGTTACTAGGCTAGCTACTGACTTGATCACATGGCCACCATGCACGCCCGTGGGCCTCGAATGTGTACGCTATCCAGACACCCTAGAAGTGGTCCTTAAACCACATGGCAGAGACACACGCCCGTGTCTCTTAGCCATATATGCAAAATAGGACATTTGCAAGGCCAATTTGCCACCCTCAAAGGGTCAACCAACTAACTTCAATTCAATACCAATTCGTGCTTTCAAATGCATTTAAACATACCATTTCATGCACTAAATAATCATCAACATTAGCATCTACTTCCATGCCTAATATCATCACAATAAGTTCATTCAAAATAACAATTGTATATCTCAAAATATACATATATCAAGCATTAGGCAATTCACGGCATAATTCATCTTTAAGCCACCTCTTTCATCAACCACAAAGTCATGAAATATACCACATTCATAGCTCATTCATAAATTCTATATCATTCAACTTCCAAGCCAACTCACATGGCAAGGATTAGACATTTCAAGACATATCTTAACTTTTAGCCTATACATGCCATATTTCAACTATATACATCTTTCCAAAAGTACCAAAATAGATTGCCGATAGTGTGATAGAGATGCTGACGATCCCCATATCCAAGCTAGCTTTACTGACACTGCAAAGCAGAAAAACAAATCGCGCATTAAGCTTTCCAAAGCTTAGTAAGTTCATAACATAACACATTTAAATCAAAACAAACCATCACATAGATTATTTCACAACCACAAATATCATACCACCCAAAACTAATATGTTCAAACAACCTTCTTTAACTCATTATAGGTTCATCAACCACATAGGTTCCGAACGTACCTTAGCCAACACCTAGTTGTCGATTACATATGCTATTCATTACTCACTATTTCGTTCCGATCAACTATCGTCCTTTCTTCGATTTAATCGCACACCTAGTGCCCAAATAGTTAGCCGAAGCTTAACTAACATCACACACATAGTGCATCCATATCGAACAAATCTTAAATTAGTATCGCACACACACAGTGCCAACCACAAAGCCAAAGCTTATATTATTTCGCGCACACAATGCTAATCATCTCGGTCACATTTCCGAATACGCACACTTAGTGTCACATATCTCGAGCTCTCACATAGAATTCACATTTCAATATTACCATATCATTCATTTCATATCATTTAAACATAGCTATATACACATTTTATGTTCAAACTTACTCGGACGTTGAACTATCGAAACAGTCAATTAATCGAGCACTTTATCTTTGCCTCGTTCTCGATCTGAACCTCTCCTTTTTGGGTCTTGATTTTGAGCAACTATGGCCGAATACCCCAAAGCCCTATTCCTTTCTTTTTTCCTTCAAATTTCGGCAAGAAAGATGATAACATGGCTTCATCTTTCTTTTGGTTTTAATTATTATTAACTAAATTATCAATTCACCAATTTGCCCCTTTTATTAGTCATATAAGACAAATTTACATCAAGGTCAATATGTAATTTAACCATCCACTAACTTTAATAATGGCTAATTTCCTCATAAGGCCTCCTCATTATAAAGATAACAACACTTAGGTACTTATAAATCAGCACGCAGCTTTTACACTTTACCTGATTAAATCCTTTTCTTAATTCGGCACACAGTCAATAAAATTACCACACAAAATTTTCACACAGACTATATCACATAGAATCAACACCAAAGATAACATTAAAATATTATTTCAACCTTAGATTTGTGGTCTCAAAACCACCGTTCCGACTAGGGTCTAAACCGGGTTGTTACAGCTGTAGTTGTTGCAAGTATTTATCCATGTCACTTTCTTGAAATTCAATATATGGACTTGAAGCGTTGAAACTGAAACTGGCCAATCTGTACTCTACTTTTGCTGAAATCCCTTGTATAATCTTTTACGTCTACAATTTGGTATTTCTTTTAGGTGGTGGTAAAAATAAGAGGATGGATGCAACCTATTTATGCTTTAGAAGAAAACAATAAAATATTCAAGAGTTATAATTTATTTCTACTTAGTAAGAAGTGCAAGAACCAGAAACCTAGTATAATTAAACTAAAAAAAGTCAGTAGTTAGGGTTAGTTTGGAAAGCCAAATTACGCAAGGGTGTTGCAACATCCATTCATGATGTCACGATGTCGAGAGCAGTTTCCCAGTTTTGAATTTTTTTGGTATCGCAACGTGTAGTATGAGTGTTGTGACATGTAGGCCAGATTCAGTTATGTTCCGACTATGTTGTGGAATAAACATTTTGGTCATTTTTTTTCATTATCGCCATTTTCCTTTGTCAATATTCCCTTGTTTCCTCTTGAATCCCATAAATGTTGCATTGCAAAAATTGTTTATCAACTACCGTGTATTTTGTTCCCCCAAAATAATGTTTGATTATTTGGCCATTTACAAGAAAAAAGCTGCTGTAACACCCCTTACCCGTATTCTACGCTGGAACCGGGTGCGAGCGTTACCGTACTTGACTCACATGGTCATACCACTTCGGGTTATCAAAATCCATTCCAAATTAAACTTTTCCATTCTCATATCTAACCTCCTTATAATGGGCCTACAAGGCCCTAAACATACTTCCGGAAGATTTCGAAAAAGAATCGGAACTTTTACACACTTAGAAAAATTTTACCTAAACAGAGGTCACACACCCGTGTGAAATGAGACACGCCCATGTCCCTTACCCGTGGTTGACACCGACTTATGTCACACGGCCGAGCACACGCCCGTGTCCCTGGCCCGTGTCCCTCACACGGCCTCGACACGCCCGTGTCTCAGCCTGTGTGCCAAAACCTTGGCATTCTATTTATGACATCATCACCTCATTATGGTCACACGGCCGAGCACACGCCTATGTCCTTAGACCGTGTGATACACCATAATATGTACATATTTTAATCCCACATTTAGCATACTTTTGGATGATTTATCCCCTGAATTGTGGAACTTGATGCTCCTAATCCTTTAATTTTATGTTTTATACTTAGGAGAGCATCAGAGGATGAAAATAACGAGAAACGGGCCAAAAATGGGGAAAATGGGCCAAAGTAAAGAGTTCACACTGCCTGGAGATAACCACACGGCCGTGCTACACGGGCGTGTCCCTGCCATGACTCGTTTTAATTCCATTCAGATTAGGTTACTTAGAGGCAAAGAAAGACATTCCAAAAGCCTATATAAACACCCTAGAGGGTAACCTAAAAGGGGGAGGCAAAGAGGCGAAGCCAGAAATGGCCGAATTGTGGGATTTACTTGAAGACAGCCAGTTGATTCATCTCAAGAAGTCGGAATCATACCCGAGACAAAAGATCTTCCCTCCAAATTCCTTCAGGGGGTTTTAGGGTTTTTCTTATGTTTTGTTTTATACTTTCTTCTGAGATGTATTCTTTTATAAACATGAACTAAACCCCTCAAATACCTGAGGGGGATGAAACCTAAGACGGATCTTGTTATTGTTTTCTAAACTATATGATAAATACTTGATTTGTTCCTAATTATGTGTTCTTAATTCTTGCTTTGATATTTCAGGATATTGATTCAAGTATTGATGTGCTGAGGCTGTGGAGCAAAAATCCCTATTTAAGAGTAGATCTAGCATAGTTAAGTGGAGTTGATCGCACTCTTAGAGATAGGACGACGAAAATCTAACGTATTAGGGTCAAACCTAATATGGAAGTCCATGGATCGAGTTAATGCAACTCTAGGGGTTTTAGTTAGAAAGAGATTTCAATTAATCAACCTAGGGTTAGACGTTAGTAGCCTCGAGAGAGGTATTAATATAAATTAGGGAATCCTACGGATCAAGTCAAGTGAATAAATCATCTGGTTCAGAGTTAGATAACAAGTCAAGTCTAGGTGGATTCTTCCTCGGGTATTGTCTTAATCAATTGGTTTTCCCAAAAGTATTTCCCCAATTCATTCTCTGTGTCTTAGCATCCTTAGCTTAGTAAATAGTTAGTTTTAGATTAAACATCAATTACCTTAATTCTTAGGCTAAATAATAGAAAGATAGTAATTAATAATACTCTTGTTCCTTGAGGATATGATATTTCCGGTCTTCCCATAGCTATACTACCAAACGATAGGTGCGTTTGCCTTATTCGTTGTCATAGTTAGTTTGGACACGATCAAGTTTTTGGCGCCGTTGCCTGGGACTAAGATATGAGGAACAGTTGATTTTTATTACTTTAGTTCTAACATCCCGAAATTGGGCCTAGTAGGATTGGGCCTTGGGCTTTAGGAAAAATTTGTATGTTATCTAGTTACTTGTGTTAGCTCGGGTAGTATTGTTTGTGTGTTAGCATAGTCTTGTGAAGGTTTGATTTTATTTAGGAAGCTGGAATAATTTTTAGTATGGTTTATTTAATGAAGTGGATTAGGTGAGCTTGACACTTAAGTTAATTTAAGTGTTAAATTAAAGCACAAGAGGAATTAGTGGCAAGGTGGATAAGGAGCTTGGAAAGTTGCTTGAGGGAAGTGGTTCGAGTAACGTGGAAGGCATTTTGAGAATTTTATATTTTGTGCATCCTAGCATTAATGGACGGTCAATTCAAATTTATGATGGGTTGGACTTTCAACTTTTGGCAAGTAGAATATTTGCTTAAGGTAAGTTTGATGTTTGGGAAAGAAATCAAAGATTTTAAGGCTAATGGGAGAAAATAAGGCATGATGTGGGGTGTCTTGCTATGGTAAGAATTGAGTGGTAAGTTTTGACTTGGGAGATCATGTATGTGGACGGCATGTAAGGCTAGGGGGTGGCCGAATTTTGATAGGTAGTTTGGGGGGGGAATTGGTTGGTCATTTTAGCATTTTTGTGCATCTTTGGCATTTTTTCTTTTCCTCCCCAAAGCTCTCCTCTTTAGCCGAATATGTTCTTGGCATTTAGATTCAATTTTGTTTTAGTTTTGGCTTTCTTTCTTTGTTTTGTGTCTTAACCAAAAACCTATTCTTTTAGAACTTTACCAACTTTTCTCTAGTGCATCATAGTGAGCCATAGCCGAATGTCCATTAGGTGTTGTTGATTTTTCTTCCCTCTTAGGCTTTTGGTCGAATCTTCTTTGAAACCTCCCTCTCATCTCTTATTCCTTTGTAACCGAAAACAACCTCTCTAGTTCTCATCTCTCTTTTTCATTCTTTTTCATATTGTTCAATAATCCACAATTCTTATTTTAATTTCCTTTGGCCGAATTTTCCTTCTCTCATTTCTCTTTTCTTTTCTTCCATTATTTGCTCTAGCCGAATCCTATTTGTGTCTCACTCTATCACTTTGTCGTAATAGTTTTGTCTTGTGAGGATCTTTTTGACCGAATTTTCTTTATCTCTTCTCTTTCAAACAAAACTTTTTATTTTGGTAGTGGTATAGTGGAGTGTTGATTATTTCTTTATTGATAGTCGACTATAGCCATTCTAAGATCGTGTGCAAAAGGATATTATTATTCAAGGATTTTGACAACTCCTTAGGTAAGTGACGATTATCGGAATTGAATCGAAGTGTTAAGGTAAGGATCTTTATGCTTGTTATATCGTTTTAGAAGGTCTTCTAATCGATTTTGTTTTAGGGGACTCTATCGTTCGTTTATTATCTTCTTTCCATGAACGTTAGATTTTGGAGAATCAAGTATGGGTTCGAAAAGAGCAGTTCATAGTGTTTGGAAGAGGGGTGGTTCCGCAATACCCTCAAATTTCAAGCGAAGGGCTGTATCGGGAGTTCGAGACTTTCCACCGGGATGTGGACCCTCTGTCGGCGATAATCGTTTATTTGAAGTCGTTCGTACCCCCGAGCCATTGTTTGTTCGTGGTTCATCATCGGGTTATGAACCATCAATCGGAGAGAAATCACGTATAGTTGTTGTTCGAGATTCCGAGGGTATCGACGAACGGGAAAGTTTAGTTATCACTATTATCAGGTGTGTAACTTATACTAAACTTCTAATAGATTAATAGCTTTATTGATAAAAATGTGTTTCTAAAGAAATATAAATGATTATGGCTTCGGGTACCATTCAATGGTACAGTGAATTGAGGTACGTTATGTAAGAGTATGCCCAAAGATCAATCATGAGATGGTTGTAATAACATACTTAATTTACCATGTTTATTAATATAAAGCGTTGTCATTATTATTTCAGTTTTTCTTTCTGTGTGTATAGATAAACTATTTTATAATAATGTCCTGAGAATAATATGATTATTCTTAAAAGATCCTTAGTCGAGTATTATTGTTGACTAGGACAATAATAATGCATTAAGACTAACATGTAGTTGATTGATGATAAAGAGTTGTCATTGATATGGAGTGTCAAAATCAATGCATGAATATGTGTGTTAGAGAACAACATATTGGATTGACCCGCTATGAGTATGTTTCTTGGATTATTATGTAATTGTCACAACATTACTCATAGTGATTAATATGTATATGATCCTCAGACTTGAGATCATTATTATCCCAGCATCGTGAGTTGTATATTTTGATACAGTCAAACGTACACCGTAACAGGTTGTTCTATAAAGGCTGATGTTGGATATACCACAATCTATGTAGAGGGATATGGTTGATCAATAAAGGATAAGTTCCTCCTACATAATAGGAGTAATATCTTAGGCCACTTGATTGAGTGAGACTAGAAATGCATGGCCATGCTCAAATAAGTTGATATGAGATGTCATACTAATTTGTATATCATAGTCTACTCAAGATATCAAGAAACATGGGATGGACTATGCAAGTGTGACTATCCCATGACTTGTATCCGTTCCAGAGATAAAGGACTTAAGGATTAATGCATGAAAGGTTAATCACGAAAGGTTATGTCGAATCATGACTTCTTGTAACTTAGGTAGCAATGATGCATTGCTAGATGCCACTCATTGTCTGTGACAATAGAATCGTTCTAGTATTACTGCTAACGTTGCAAGAACCTACAGGGTCACACCCTATGGTTGAAATGAACGGAATAAAATATAGTTGGTATTGTGCTTGGTTGTCACATAAATTAAATTAATTAAAGAATTAATTTAATTGGGCAATCAAATATTGAACATATTATATGTACAAGGATGTTGTACACATAATGATAACATAATTTTATTAATATATGAATTTGATTCATATATAAATTTAAATAAATATAGTTTACCGGAATCCTCATTATAATTAATGTAATTATAATTTTCAGATATAATTAATGTAATTATAATTTTCGGTTAAAAACTTTATTGTATTTATTTAATCTTGTAATACATTCAAGAGATACTTATTATAAAAGGCCCAATGAGAAAGGCACCCATTATAAAAGGTATTAAAAGGAGACAAAACTCAATATGAAAACCCTAAGTGATTGCTTGTTAGGTCTAGCAGCCGTCAAGCAAATAAGCCTCCAAAACAGTTTTGGAGATTTCTTCCGTTCATAGTCAAACCGGGTGGATTACGTAGAGGCCGACATCGGAAAAGGTTGAGGCTGGATTCGACAGTAGATCAAAACTCTTGTTGCCAAGGCGTCGCTGTCTACTCAGATTGAAGTTTTGGTAATTTCGAAACCTTTATTTCACCCCGATTTGTTCCTCACACATGGATCCATGATTTGGATCGCCGGATCTAATTTTATTCTGCTGCGCCATGGGGTACCGGCGTTCCAACACGTTATTCCTTTGTACTATGTATGATTTTAATATGAAACATATTCGATATTTGATTATGATTTTTGGGATAATGTGCAAGGCATGATATTTGCATCGTTAATAATGCTATATGCATAATATGAAATGTGTCCGATTCCGATATGATTATGGGGTATATGGCATGATAATGAAATAATATGTTATTGCATGGGCATATGGGTAATATTGAAAGGGGAAGTGTTCCGGTGGTTTTACCACATTATCCGGTGACTTCGGTCACGATATTATGAATCCGGTGACTTCGGTCACGATACTATGAATCCGGTGACTCTGTCACAATTATCTGGTGGCTATGCCACGATTATAAGGGCGATGTGCATGTTGACTGCAGCAACTGCCTTCGATGGTGTGTAGCGGATGGAGGGTCGATTTAGTAATCCCCACGGTGTGATTGGTAGGTACGGGTGGTGTGTAGCGGATGGATATCTAAGTTGGGTTCGGGATTGCATTTCATTTTATATGTACATGTGATTTAATCAATTATTATTTGCTATATTATGGGCTTTATTGCTATGATCGATTGGACTTTTAGTGTGTTGTTACACATTGAGTCTGTTGACTCACCCTTCAGTGGGATATCTTTTCAGGTGAATCGTGAGATCGCGGATGAGGAGCCGGATGAACTCAAGGAGGCCATGCAATAAAATTTGGTTTTACATGAACTTCCATTTGGGTACTTTATTTAAATTTGTTTTCATATTTTTATGGATTTGTAATAAGGCCTGTTTATTTATGTTTTGGATTATTTATATGTTTTGGATTTGACTTAAATTTGGCTTACAAAATTACATGTTTGATATAATAATTTGAGCATAAAGTTTTCTAAATTACAAAATGCGATGGTTTTTAAAACGTTACCATCGGGTAACATAAATCATTTGATAATTTTAACATCTTAAGTATTTTCGATAACTCATACTATTTTCATAAAACTCAACTTTTCAAAATTTCTTTTAAATACAGTTTTCAACCTAATCACTTTGGTTTCTTTAAAATATTAAATAGTTTTCTAATCTATGGATTTGCAACTAAGTTTTAAAGACTTATTTTTGAGATTTCAAAAGCAAATTATCAGCTTTCAATTTATTATACACTTGTTTTCTACGAACAAAGTTCAACAAAGAGTTTTTCACAAAAATTTAATCGTTAACTCGTTTTTTTTTCAAACGTTTTTTTTTGCAGTGGCATTTCAAATTCGGTCACACAAATGGGTCGGGTTTGGGGTGTTACAAATTGGTATCAGAGCTAAGTTCAAAAGCTCGGCTGTGGGCCTGAGGCCCAAAATGGTTTAAAGTATGGTTTTGAAATGTTATTGTTGAAAATCTTATAGTTGGAAAGGCATGGCACCGAGTCTCCGGCACCGATCCACCCTGGTAAGTACCTCAAACTGTTGATTTTGATGATATGATTATAGTGATATGACTGTATAGTAGTAGGAACTACTTTAGAGACCCAAAACTATAGGTTTGGTGTACTCGCGAAACAATCTCTTATTAAAACTTTTTCATAAAACTGTGCTTTAAAGAAAGTGGAATATTGATTAATGCATAAAACTTTTTAATAAGATAAGTCGAGACGTTAGACATGAGCACTCGAGATCGTGGTCGTTATGGACGTGGTAAAGGCCGATTGTGCTAGGGCTAGATCTTCGGCACCGAGGTATATTTTCGAAATGGAGGCGTTAGCATCGCTAGTGGCTGAGATAGGGTCTCATGATCGAGTTGGGATTGATGAGCTGACTCAGATAGTTAAGGAAGTTTTGGAGGAGGTTAAAGGAATCGGTGAAGCACTTCGAGTTGGGTCTGTGGACTGTAAGAAGATTAGAGATCACGATTCTCTTGGGTCACAATCTCGATCTGTAAAACTGTCAAGGCATGATCGAACTGTTTGGCTTGCGATTACTGTGGAAGGTGTCATCCGAGAGAAATTTGGAGGGAGTCAGGAGTATGCTTGAGATGCGGGTCTAAGGAGCATAAGGCTCGGGATTGTTTCCTCACTCTCAAGTCAGATATGTTTTGGTTGGAAGTGATGATTGAATGTAGGAAATTTTTGGTATAAGTGGTAGATAACGGTTTGCTATTGTGAATTAGATGTCTGGTTGTGGGAAAAAGGATTCAAGATTTTGTTAAAAAAGTACATTGTGGTTTTATTAAGATCAGAGTGCGCAGCAAGAGCGTAGTGTGGCGAGATAGGAGGTATGACTGTTAGCTAGTTGGAAATTTCGAGGACGAAATTTCTTTAAGGAGGGTAGATCTGTAACATCCCGAAATTGGGCCTAGTAGGATTGGGCCTTGGGCTTTAGGAAAAATTTGTATGTCATCTAGTTACTTGTGTTAGCTCGGGTAGTATTGTTTGTGTGTTAGCATAGTCTTGTGAAGGTTTGATTTTATTTAGGAAGCTGGAATAATTTTTAGTATGGTTTATTTAATGAAGTGGATTAGGTGAGCTTCACACTTAAGTTAATTTAAGTGTTAAATTAAAGCACAAGAGGAATTAGTGGCAAGGTGGATAAGGAGCTTGGAAAGTTGCTTGAGGGAAGTGGTTCGAGTAACATGGAAGGCATTTTGAGAATTTTATATTTTGTGCATCCTAGCATTAATGGACGGTCAATTCAAAGTTATGATGGCTTGGACTTTCAACTTTTGGCAAGTAGAATATTTGCTTAAGGTAAGTTTGATGTTTGGGAAAGAAATCAAAGATTTTAAGGCTAATGGGAGAAAATAAGGCATGATGTGGGGTGTCTTGCTATGGTAAGAATTGAGTGGTAAGTTTTGACTTGGGAGATCATGTATGTGGACGGTATGTAAGGCTAGGGGGTGGCCGAATTTTGATAGGTAGTTTGGGGGGGAATTGGTTGGTCATTTTAGCATTTTTGTGCATCTTTGGCATTTTTTCTTTTCCTCCCCAAAGCTCTCCTTTTTAGCCGAATATGTTCTTGGCATTTAGGTTCAATTTTGTTTTAGTTTTGGCTTTCTTTCTTTGTTTTGTGTCTTAACCAAAAACCTATTCTTTTAGAACTTTACCAAATTTTCTCTAGTGCATCATAGTGAGCCATAGCCGAATGTCCATTAGGTGTTGTTGATTTTTCTTCCCTCTTAGGCTTTTGGCCGAATCTTCTTTGAAACCTCCCTCTCATCTCTTATTCCTTTGTAACCGAAAACAACCTCTCTAGTTCTCATATCTCTTTTTCATTCTTTTTCATATTGTTCAATAATCCACAATTCTTATTTTAATTTCCTTTGGCCGAATTTTCCTTCTCTCATTTCTCTTTTCTTTTCTTCCATTATTTGCTCTAGCCGAATCCTATTTGTGTCTCACTCTATCACTTTACCGTAATAGTTTTGTCTTGTGAGGATCTTTTTGACCGAATTTTCTTTATCTCTTCTCTTTCAAACAAAACTTTTTATTTTGGTAGTGGTATAGTGGAGTGTTGATTATTTCTTTATTGATAGTCGACTATAGCCATTCTAAGATCGTGTGGAAAAGGATATTATTATTCAAGGATTTTGACAACTCCTTAGGTAAGTGACGATTATCGGAATTGAATCGAAGTGTTAAGGTAAGGATCTTTATGCTTGTTATATCGTTTTAGATGGTCTTCTAATCGATTTCGTTTTAGGGGACTCTATCGTTCGTTTATTATCTTCTTTCCGTGAACGTTAGATTTTGGAGAATCAAGAATGGGTTCGAAAAGAGCAGTTCATAGTGTTTGGAAGAGGGGTAGTTCCGCAATACCCTCAAATTTCAAGCGAAGGGCTGTATCGGGAGTTCGAGACTTTCCACCGGGATGTGGACCCTCTGCCGGCGGCAATCGTTTATTTGAAGTCGTTCCTACCCCCGAGCCATTGTTTGTTCGTGGTTCATCATCGGGTTATGAACCATCAATCGGAGAGAAATCACGTATAGTTGTTGTTCGAGATTTCGAGGGTATCGACAAACGGGAAAGTTTAGTTATCACTATTATCAGGTGTGTAACTTATACTAAACTTCTAATAGATTAATAGCTTTATTGATAAAAATGTGTTTCTAAAGAAATATAAATGATTATGGCTTCGGGTACCATTCAATGGTACGGTGAATTGAGGTACATTATTCCTTTGTACTATGTATGATTTTAATATGAAACATATTCGATATTTGATTATGATTTTTGGGATAATGTACAAGGCATGATATTTGCATCGTTAATAATGCTATATGCATAATATGAAATGTGTCCGATTCCGATATGATTATGGGGTATATGGCATGATAATGAAATAATATGTTATTGCATGGGCATATGGGTAATATTGAAAGGGGAAGTGTTCCGGTGGTTTTACCACATTATCCGGTGACTTCGGTCACGATATTATGAATCCGGTGACTTCGGTCACGATACTATGAATCCGGTGACTCTGTCACAATTATCTGGTGGCTATGCCATGATTATAAAGGCGATGTGCATGTTGACTGCAGCAACTGCCTTCGATGGTGTGTAGCGGATGGAGGGTCGATTTAGTAATCCCCAAGGTGTGATTGGTAGGTACGGGTGGTGTGTAGCGGATGGATATCTAAGTTGGGTTCGGGATTGCATTTCATTTTATATGTACATGTGATTTAATCAATTATTATTTGCTATATTATGGGCTTTATTGCTATGATCGATTGGACTTTTAGTGTGTTGTTACACATTGAGTCTGTTGACTCACCCTTCAGTGGGATATCTTTTCAGGTGAATCGTGAGATCGCGGATGAGGAGCCGGATGAACTCGAGGAGGCCATGCAATAAAATTTGGTTTTACATGAACTTTCATTTGGGTGCTTTATTTAAATTTGGTTTTCATATTTTTATGGATTTGTAATAAGGCCTGTTTATTTATGTTTTGGATTATTTATATGTTTTGGATTTGACTTAAATTTGGCTTACAAAATTACATGTTTGATATAATAATTTGAGCATAAAGTTTTCTAAATTACAAAATGCGATGGTTTTTAAAACGTTACCATCGGGTAACATAAATCATTTGATAATTTTAACATCTTAAGTATTTTCGATAACTCATACTATTTTCATAAAACTCAACTTTTCCAAATTTCTTTTAAATACAGTTTTCAACCTAATCACTTTGGTTTCTTTAAAATATTAAATAGTTTTCTAATCTATGGATTTGCAACTAAGTTTTAAAGACTTATTTTTGAGATTTCAAAAGCAAATTATCAGCTTTCAATTTATTATACACTTGTTTTCTACAAACAAAGTTCAACAAAGAGTTTTTCACAAAAATTTAATCATTAACTCGTTTTTTTTTTCAAATGTTTTTCCGCAGTGGCATTTCAAATTCGGTCACACAAATGGGTCGGGTTTAGGGTGTTACATCAGCCATTATTTTTATTTATTTTTTACTTTTACTTTTCTAATTTTTCTTTTCTTTTCTTTGCTTCTGATAGATTTTTCTAGTTTATGACTAGAAGGAACCCGTCAGGACCCTTGATTTTTTACAGCGATATAGAAGGTACCGTTCGCAAAATCAGAAGAGAAATAAGGCGAAGCTTACAATACATAGAAGAAGAGAAAGAGGACGATACCAATACTACCAAAGAGATGGCTGATAACAATCCGCTACCTCCTGTGGTTGCCACAAACCTGGTGAATCAAAATCCTGCTCCTCGTACTATGTATGATTATGCTAAACCTAATTCAGCAGGAACTAAGTCAAGTATTGTTGGACCTGCTATTGCTGCAAATAATTTTGAACTAAAACCTAACACAATTCAAATGATACAACAATTTGTTCAGTTTGATGGTTTGCATAATTAGAAATGCCATTTATTTTGAAAGTATCGCAAAATTCTAGGAAATTCGCCAAGTGATTGTTTGGATCTTCCTCCTGCAAACCATCAAACTGAACAAATTGTTGTATCATCTGAATTATGTTAGGTTTTAGTTCAAAATGATTTGCAGCAATAGCAGGTCCAACAATACTTGACTCAGTTCCTGTTAAATTAGGTTTAGCATAATCATACATAGTACGAGGAGCAGGATTTTGATTCACCAAGTTTGCGGCAACCACAGGAGGTAGCGGATTGTTATCAGCCATCTCTTTGGTAGTATTGGTATCGTCCTCTTTCTCTTCTTCTATGTATTGTAAGCTTCGCCTTATTTCTCTTCTGATTCTGCGAACGGTACCTTCTATATCGCTGTTAAAAATCAAGGGTCCTGACGGGTTCCTTCTAGTCATAAACTAGAAAAATTTATCAAAAGCAAAGAAAAGAAAAGAAAAATTAGAAAAGTAAAGGTAAAAAATAAATAAAAATTAGAAAATTGATAGTTTGTATAGTTCTTCGCAGGTACATCCAGTAATGCAGTGCGATACGAATGGAGGAGGAATGAACAATACAGAATACCCACCTTACAACCCGAGCGCTGAAAACGAACAAGTTCACTATATAGGTAATTATTCTAGACCTCAAAATAACCTTATAGTAATACTTATAATCCAGGTTGGAGGAACCACCCCAGTTTCTCATGGGTTGGTCAAGGAAATCAGAGACAACAACCCCTCCCAAGTTTCCAACAGCAACTCTACCCATAAGAAAAGAAGCCGAACCTTGAAAATATGCTAGCAAAGTTTAGTTCAGCATCAGAAACTCATTTTCAGAATACCAAGACGATGTTGAATAATCAACAAACATTAATTAAAGGGCTTAAAAATCAATTAGGGCAGCTAACAAAGTTAGTTTCTGAAAGGCAACCAGGTCGTTTACCTAATAATACCGAACCTAAACCACAAGAGCAAGTGAATGCAGTAACATTAAGGAGTGGGAAGGTATTGATTGATGCAGACAAGAAGATGCCACAAGAAACTAATACGGAAAAAGATGAGGAAGTTGAGAATGTAACACCGGTACGTGAAGAATATAAGCCACCAATCCCATATCCGGCAAAGTTGAAGAAAGATCGCTTAGACGCACAATACAGTAAATTTCTTGAACTTTTTAAACAATTACATGTTAACTTACCTTTTGTTAAAGCTATTTCGCAGATGCTGACGTACGCAAAAGTCCTAAAAGAGCTTCTAACAAATAAAAGGAAGTTCGAAGAGATATCAACTGTGGAACTTAATGAAGAATGTTCAGCCATCCTCCAAAATAAACTACCAACCAAATTGAAAGATCCAGGAAGTTTCACTATTCCCTATTTAATTGGTAGTTTAAACATTGAGAAAACATTAGCTGATTTAGTTGCCAGTATTAATTTAATGCCTTATAAAATGTTTAAGCACCTTGGTCTTGGGGAACCAAAACCCACTAGGATGAGTATTCAATTAGCTGACAGATCTATTAAATATCCTAGGGGAATTATTAAAGATTTTCTAGTAAAAGTTGATAAATTTATATTCCCTGGTGATTTTGTTGTGCTTGACATGGATGAGGACGTTGAGGTACCTTTAATTTTGGGACGCCCTTTTTTAGCTACTGCTAAGCCTGTTATTGATGTAGGTGCTAGTAAACTTGCGCTAAGGGTAGGTGACGAGGAAATTAGTTTTCAAATTTATGATGCTATGTGATATTCTAGAGAGCAAGATGATTCTTGTTATTTTATTGATGTCATTGATCATTTTATTCAAGATTCTTTGCAGGAAATCATACATGACGACACGATAGAACTGTGTCTTACCCAAGGTGAGGGGGTAGATGGTGATACCAATGAATTGAATTCTAATACATCTTCCCCTAGAAAAAATAAAGACGAGGGCATTGAAATAAACGATGAACTAAAACAGAAACCCTCTATTGAAAAACCACTTAAATTGGAATTGAAACAGTTACCAAATCACTTAGAATATGCATTCCTCGGGGATAATTCTATGCTACCAGTAATCATCTCTTCAGAACTAGAACCCAAAGAGAAAGACGAGTTGTTGCAGGTACTAAAGGAACATAAAAGAGCCATAGCTTGGAAAATTTCTTACATTAAAGGAATAAGTCTATCATTTTGCACCCACAAAATTTTAATGGAAGATGAGTATAAACCATGTGTGCAACCTCAAAGACGATTGAATCCCAACATGAAAGAAGTTGTTAAAGCTGAGGTAATTAAACTTCTAGATGCTGGAATAATTTATCCTATTTCTGACAGTACTTGGGTGAGTCCTGTGCAGGTTGTGCCAAAGAAAGGAGGCATGACTGTTGTAGCTAACGAAAAGAATGAATTAATTCCTACAAGAACAGTCACAGGTTGGAGAGTCTGTATTGACTATAGGAAGTTGAATGACGCCACGAGAAAAGATCACTTCCCTTTGCCCTTTATTGATCAGATGTTAGAAAGATTATCTGGGCATATGTACTACTGCTTCCTAAACGGACTCTCTGGCTACTTCCAAATCCCAATAGCTCCTGAGGATCAAGAAAAGAAAACATTTACATGTCCATACGGTACGTTTGCTTATCATAGAATGCCTTTTGGATTATGTAATGCTCCTGCAACTTTTCAGAGCTGCATGCTAGCCATCTTTGATGAACTCGTGGAAGATATTATGGAGGTAATCGGTATTTGGTATTTTTTTCCATCTTTGCCTTAAAATTTAAAACAAGTTCTAATGAGATGTGAGGAAACGAACCTTGTGTTTAATTGGGAAAAGTGTCACTTTATGGTTCGAGAGGGGATTGTGTTAGGCCACAAAATTTCTAGTAAGGAATTGAGGTTGATAAAGAAAAAGTTGAAACCATAGAAAAGTTACCTCCTCCTAGTTCAGTTAAGGCTATTCGAAACTTTTTAGGACATGTTGGATTTTACAGAAGATTTATTAAGGATTTTTCTAAAATAGCTAAGCCTTTAACAAAACTACTAGAAAAAAGATGTGCCTTTCGATTTTGATCGAGAATGTTTAGATGCATTTAATACCTCAAAAATAAATTGATAAATGCTCCAATTATAATTACACTTGATTGGAATTTGCCCTTTGAATTAATGTGTGATGCGAGTGACTTTTCCGTAGGTGCAGTTTTGGGACAGCGAAGAGACAAGCATTTTCAGCTGATCTATTATGCTAGCAAAACATTAACTGTCGCACAAGAAAATTACACCACCACAGAAAAAGAATTGCTAGCCGTGGTTTTTGCATTTGATAAATTTAGACAATATTTTGATATTATCTAAAGTTGTCGTTTACACTGACCATTCAGCTCTTCGTTATCTTTTAACTAAATCTGATGCAAAACCTCGACTCATAAGATGGATTTTACTCCTGCAGAAATTTGATTTGGAAATTCAAGATAAGAAAGGAGCTGAAAATCTTACGGTAGATTATCTTTCTAGGCTCGAAAATCCACATATCAAAAAACTCGATGAGAATGATAAATGACTCGTTTCCTGAAGAACAACTATTTGCTATATCAAACTCCGAGGTACCTTGGTTTGCAAACATTGCAAATTACTTAGCTGCTAACATCCTACCAGAAAGGTTAACACATCATCAAAAGAAGCTATTCTTTGCTGATGCGAAAAACTATTTTTGGGAGGACCCTTTTCTTTTTCGTATATGTGCAGATCAAGTAATTCGGAGATGTCTTACAAAGACAGAAGCAAGCAAAATCTTAGAACATTGCCATTTAGGGCCTTCAGGAGGACATTACAGTGGGATCAAGATAGCACATAAAATGCTCAAATCATGTTTTTATTAGCCTACCTTGTTCAAAGACGCTAACAGGTATGTTGCTTCATGTGATAAATGTCAAAGAACAGGTAATATCTCTAAACGCGATGAAATGCCTCAAACATACATGCTATCATGCGAAATTTTTGATGTATGGGGTATTGATTTTATGGGCCCATTCCCTAGCTCATTTGGTAATAAATACATCTTAGTAGCAGTGGACTATATGTCAAAATGGGTGGAAGCTCAAGCTTTACCTACTAATGATGCCAGAATGGTAGTGAGATTTCTTAAGAAACTCTTCTCCCGATTTGGAATAGCCAGAGCAATTATTAGTGATAGGGGTACTCATTTTTGTAATACTCAATTTGACAAGGTCTTAAAGAAATATGGAGTACACCACAGAACAGCTACCCCTTATCACCCTCAAACTAATGGACAAGTGGAAGTAGCAAATCGAGAGCTTAAGCGTATTCTAGAGAAAACAGTTGAATCAAACAGGAAAGATTAGGCATTAAAAGTAGACGATGCTTTATGGGCATATAGAACAGCGTTTAAAACCCCCATAGGAACATCCCCATACAAACTTGTCTACGGAAAAAGTTGTCATCTACCATTTGAGCTAGAGCACAAAGCTTTTTGGGCTATAAAATTCTTAAATTATGATCTTAAACCTGCAGGTGAGAAGAGAATGATGTAGTTGAACGAGTTAGATGAATGGTGAGCTAATGCCTATAAGAACTCACGACTATATAATGAGGCAACAAAGCGATGCCATGATGCTCGTTTAATGCAACCAAAGCAATACGAAGTAGGAGATTTAGTCCTGCTATACAAGTCAACGCTCAAATTGTTTCCTGGAAAGCTGAAATCAAGATGGTTAGGTCCATACATAATCAAAACTATTTTTCCCTACGGCATAATCGAGGTAACTCATCCAACTTGTAACATCCCGAAGTTGGGCCTAGTAGGATTGGGCCCAATGGGCCTTAGGAGTAGTAGCGTTTAAAATTTTTGGGAGAATAGGAGATTAGCTTTAGTACAAGTTGGACTTATTAGATAAGTGATTTTGGAAGTTTAGAGGGCTTCTATGAAGTCCCGGGATCGAACTTTGGCTTTGGGGAGATTTTGGTTTTAGGTGGAAAAAACCCTAGAAGTTGGCAGGTAGGCCTTAAGAATAAAAAGTGGAGGAAAATGACACAAGTGGAGTGTGTGGTGCAGTGGCAAAGTGACGCCACTTAAGAGACAAGGGGGTGACGCCACAAGGAAGGAAGGAGGTCCAAGGTTCAAGTCTTGGCTTTTGCATTTTAGTTTCTTTTACTTGGATCTTAGAATTGGGGCCATAGTTTATATTTAGTTGCGCATGGTTTAAGGCACAAGAGGACCTTGTGGCCAAGTGGTTAGCGGCATGGATTATGTTGTAAGGCAGCCTAGGTTCGAATCTCATGAGAAGCAAGGGAGTATTTATTTTGCGGATTGGACGGCAAGAGTTTCAGTTGAATTTAAACTCTACTGACGAAGGGATCCCACATCGGAAAGATACAAAGAAGGAAGGTGAAAAGCTATCTATATAAAGAGCATTCCAGGAGGAGAGTTATCATACCTTGGTGGGCGATTGGGCACAGGAGTGGTCACAGCGCAGGTTAGCACCAGACTCCTATCAGGTGTGTAACTCTTTCTACTCTAGTTGTAGAGCGGCAAATGCCGAAGTGCCGGTCACGGCAATAGTAGCCACACGAGCGTGCGAGCGCACGTGTGGGGCTTCGACGCGATAGTTGAGGCCATCAGTAGTATTCTTGTGGGTTGGGGCTGCTTCGGCCGTGATGGGTCGAAGTGGGCCCAATGGGCCCGTGGGCCCAATTGAGCAAAATGTGTAATGGTATAGTATATAGTGAACGAGACTAGGTGGAACTTATGTAACATCCCGAAATTGGGCCTAGTAGGATTGGGCCGTTTGGGCCTTGGGCTTAGGAGTGTTTAAAATCTTCAAGAATATGAGAATGGTGTTATTACAAATTGGACTTATTAGTTAAGTGGATTTGGAAGGTTACGAGGTTTCTATGAAGTCTCGGGTTTAATTGGGCTTTAGGAAAATTTTGGTATTTTAGCACTTTAAGGAGAGATGGTAAGTAGCTTCAAGACATATGGAAATTTATGAGTAAATAGCTTGCATAAATGAGCTATTGGTAAGAAGGATATGATGCCACATGATGGACTTGAAGGGAAGAGGTTCGAATCACTTTGTGTGCAAATTTTGATTATTTTTGCATACTTTCCTTAAGTGTCGGTCAAGAGGTATTTATGGTATGGATGGACTTTTTCATTTATGGATAGTAGACTTAAGGTTATGGTAAGCATGAAATAAGGGATAGAATTGCTAGATTGTGGGGATAGAATTTCTTTAACTTTGGGAAAGTAGAGGATTACAAGGCATGTATCTAGGTGGATGTTTTGGAAATTATTTCATGGCCATTTTGACCATGAACATGGACGGCATTATGGCCAAAAGGGGGGAGCCGAATTTTGGTGATTAGTTTTGGAAAAGTTAGTAGCTTGAGAGAGTTTTCATTTTGGTCATTTTGCTCTTCCAAAAACATTTTCTTTTCTCTCATCTTTTCCTCTTGGCCGAATGTGCATTGTGAGGTTTAGGCAATTCCTTGTGCGATTTCTTTCTTGATAGCTTTTGTGTTCTTTTTCTTTTGAGACCGTAAACCAAATAAGTGATCATTCGTGCATCTCTCTCTCTTTTTCTTTTCCATTTTTGCTCAAAGCCGAAAGTATCCATCTTCTCCCCTTGCATCTTTATTTTCTTCCTTTTCTCAAACTCTTGTGCCGAAATTCTCTCCATCTTTCTTTGCCGAATTCCCTCTCTTCCATTTTACTTTCTTTTTCTTTCTCTTTTTCCACTCTAGCCGAATCTCATCTATTTGTTTTCTATCAACCATAGCCGAAACTCCCTTCATCACTCAACCCTTTTGCCGAAATTTCCCATTCCTTTTTTGTTTTGTCTTGGTCGATTGTAGGAGGAAGATCAGTCTCGCGTATCGTGTGTTGTGATTAGCATTCGTAAGGAAGAAAGGTAAGGATGGTGTTAGTTATGTGTTAGTTCATCCTTCAGGATTTATTGGTATGGCCGAATGGCCTGGTTTGGCCGAATGTAGGACAGGGAGATCTAGTACGGTAGATCGGGTCTTCGGGATTTAGTGATTTCGCTAGTAACAGGTGTGTAACTTACACACTTTATAACTTGGTAATATATTATTAACCTAATCATGTTTTAAAAGCCTAAAACTGTGAGATCTTGATATGATGCCTTATGGGTGTGAGCAAGGATTCGGGTAAGTCCGTTTCGATATGGTTTTTCTATATGGTGCATAATAATATGAGTTACGATATATTTGTTGTATGTTCTTATTAAAGCATGATGGCATGATTTGCATAATATTTGCACTGTCATGGGTGATATGAGAGGAGGGGGAAAATTTGATATCCGTGTCTTTGGGACACCAGAGGTTTGGCACCTCCAGTGGTTTGGTACCACAGTTTATTTTGTGACTTTGGGTCACCAGAGGTTTGGCACCTCATAGCGACTCATCCCAGTGGCTTAGCACCACAGTGGGTTGGCCCCACATTTGATATTAGGGGATTGTCGCCAGTGATTTGGTATCACAACGTGGGTTGGCCCCACAGATGGATTATCCGTGACTTTAGGTCACCAGTGGTTTGGCACCACATTATTATTGGATATCGTGTCTTTGGGTCACCAGTGGTTTGGCACCACCAGTGGTTTGGTACCACACGGGGTAGAAACGGAGTTACGGATGGCTAGGTTTGGGTACATTACATATATTGCTTGGTTGTGATTTGTGTAAGTATGTGGCATTAATCGGGAGGGGGATTATGCACTGAGTCTTGGTGACTCACCTTCTCCCTTATCTTTTTAGGTGATTCATAGATCGCGGATGAGGAGCCGGGTGGACTCGAGGTGGCCATGCATTAAATAAATTCGGTTTCACAAGGACTATGGTTTGGGTACATTATTTCTTTAAATTTGAGTTCATTTTACTTGGGTTTGTAATACGGCCATTTAAGTTATGTTTTCGGTTTATTTATATGTTTTGGGTTTGTTTTAAACATAGTTAAATAAATTACTTGATAGATTTAACAATATAAGCCAAGGTTTTCTAAACTACAAGACGAATGGTTTTCAAAACTTTACCATCGGGTAATACAAATCAATGGATAACAACAACAACTCAAATGGATTTCAAACTTAAGATTTCCACATTTAATTCAACTGATTTCGAAATAACTAAGAAAGAATAATTCGGGTTTTTTTTTAAAATGATACACACGTTTCCAAACCTATAGGTTGACAATTAAGTTTTAAAGATTCATTCCCGGGATTTCAAAGTAAACTATCAGTTTTTAACTAGTCATGCACCTGATTTCTACAAACATAGAACAACAAAGAGTTTTCCACAAAATTTAATCAGTATCCTGATTTTCTTCAGAAGTTTTTCCTCTGTGACATGCCAGATTCGGTCGTGGTGTTTTGACCGGGTTTGGGGTGTTACAACTTATATACGTGGCTAGATTTATGTTAGGTGGGCCACACGAGCGTGTGGGCCCGAATGGGCCGGGATCGGGTTTTAGGCCCAATAGTTCGGTAAAGACAGAATTGGTAGTCGAGTCGCTCGGGGCGACATTGGGCCTTCGGAAAGGCCATTCCAGGTACAAAATTACGGAAATACCCCTAGAAGGTAAATTATTGTTATACCCTTAGAGGTGGATTAGCTTGGTTATGTCATATTTGTTATTCTGATTATGATGGTAATTCATTTCATGCGTTGTCTTTGATATGTGATTTGCATACATGTCATACTGCATACACAAATTATTATGACTGATGATCATGGCATGGACATGGGTATGATGAGAGGAGGGGGAAGGTACGATTTTAGACTGTCACCAGTGGTTTTGACCACACAGTGGGTTGGCCCCGCTTTCTGTATTATTTTTTTGTGACTAAGTCTTAGTGGTTTTGACCACCAGTGGTTTGGTACCACATATTGCTATCTTTGTGACTCGTCCCAGTGGTTTTGACCACAGTAGGTTGGCCCCACATATCGATATACAGGATTGTCATCAGTGGTTTTGACCACAAGGTGGGTTGGCCCCACCATATTATTTTGTGACTACGGTCATCAGTGGTTTTGACCACACTTATCTTAATTGTGACTACGATCATCAGTGGTTTTGACCACTAGTGGTTTTGACCACACGGGGTAGAAACATGAGTACGGATGGTTAGGTTTTGGGTTGCATGATATACATATGCACTTATGAAATTTTGTAAGAGCATGGTTATTTTCGGGATAGGGATTTACACACTGAGTCTCGATGACTCACCCCCTTCCTTTACATGTTGCAGATGATTCGTAGATCGCGGATGTGGAGCCGGAACAGACTCAAGGTGGCCATGCTCATTGCTTTGTGTTTTGATTTAAATTATATTCTGGATTTTGCTTTACTTTTAATTTGGGATTCTTTTATGTAATAAGGCCTATGGTTTTATTTGATTTTAGCTTTTAACTTGGTTATTGCTTATTATTGTTAAATGTTTAATTCGGGATTTTCTTAAAATGTTAATAAACCGTTTCTTATTCAAAATTACTTAAACTCGATTTTTCACAACAAATATAAAGAATACAAACTTTTTAATGAACGCACAGTTTTAGACATTCCTCTCATGTGACATGCCAGATCCGGTCATAACGTCTAGGCCGGGTTTGGGGTGTTACACAACTCATGGCACATTCAAGGTAAATGGTCAGCGGCTGAAAATTTATAATGGTGAAGATTTTAGGGATATGAGAGAGGAGCTTCGACTCTAGGTTCATTTAGGAATGAAAATAGGGTAAGTCTAGCTTAAGACTTTAAACGAGCACTTCTCGGGAGGCAACCCGAGCACTAATAACACTAACATCCATATTTTTGGTTTTAGCATCTAACTACGAACTAACCATTTTAACAGACGCATGATTTCACATCCGCACGGCATAGCACATGAGCGTGGCTGTGACCATGTGGAAACCACAGAGAGAAACATGGGCGTGGCGAAGGCCATGTGAGTCAAGGAAGAAAAACATTTCCCCAACACGGGATGCGATAGAAGAGCCACGGTCGTGCGATACGACCGTGGTCGAAACTGTCAAAATTAACATGGCTGTGCAACACGCCCATATCCTAAGGCCGTGGGAATACAGTAGGCGTGGGCAAGAATAACACGGGCGTTCCTTTGGACAAAGGTCGATACTGTTAAAATGACACAGGCGTGCAACAGGCCCGTGCCTTGAAACCGTGGTCAAAACTGTCAAAATTAACATGGGTGTGGGAGAAACGAACGAAGCACAACACGGTCGTGCGATACGGTCGTGTGACCCAACACACCCATGGTACACGGGCGTGGGAAATCACCAAATCCTTATTTCTATATAAACCCCTTTTTTCTGCAAACTTTCCTCACCAAACCCCTTTCCTCTCAACCCCAGCCACCATAATCATTCTCCCTTTTTTTTTTTTTACCATCCTTACCACTATCACTCAATGCCTAAAGGCAAGGCCAACACTACCATTCCCATGTCCAAGAAGTAGAAGGACCCTAGCACAGTCTCCCTATGTGAGACAGATTTCCATGAGTTCATGTCGGCCACTTCATTGACCCGACAAGCCAAGGACATTTGAGTCCATTTAATTTTTCTTTTTCTTTTCTCTTCTCTTTTATTTTCCTTCCCTTTATCTTTCTTGTCTTTAATTTTTATTCTTACATTTTATTTTCTTTGATTTAGGCTCAAAAGGCTGTTAGGGAATCACCACACCACGCCCTTAGAAATCACACCCACCTCGCGAACCATCTAACGATAATGATTGTTGGCGGCCACAATACCACCACCAGAGACGCCTCCTCCAACTTATATTTCACCTCCGAATCAAGTTTCTACCCTTCCAACTCAAGGAATCCATCCAAAATTCAGGAAGTTTCACTTCCCCCTATCTCTTATGATTTCATGCTTTTAATCTCTAGATATATATCTTTGTACATTGAGGGAAATGTACATCTTAAGTGTAGGGGGTGAATTTTATTTTGAAAAGTTCCTAACTTTTTGCATTATTCTCAAATCCTTGAATTATGTCTTATTCTTAAGTAATTTTCTCATGTTACTATTAGAATGAAATTTCCTTTGATTCATGATTTTTATCGATATGTTTTGGATTAAACCATTAATAATTGTGCAGTGATGATTTAAACTTTAGGAGACTAGTGAATCAAGCATGATGAGTCTATTTTCAGAATTAAAAACTTGTTAGGTTGTCTACCTGAATCTAATTATTACCTTGAAGTTTGAAAATTACAAGGTTGATACCAAAAACCCATAATTTTTGTGAGATTTTGAGCTTTTTAGAGCATACATCCTTTTCTTACTCACTTTATTGATTACGAGTGTGTCAACATTGATTTGTTATGCTAGAACTTGCTTCGATTATAAATGTCGAGACCACATCATTGACTTGATATACAAAGATGAAAAAGGCACTTAGGATTTAACCCACTTACTCCACTAAAAGCCTACCCTCACAATTAACCCCTAGTGAACCGCTTTGATCTTAACAAACCGTTTATTGACTCACCTACTAATATTAACCCAAAACCCATCTTGTATTTGTTATCACCATTTCTCTTGACTACCCTTATATCGAGATTTGATTTGATCAGTTGCCTAACTTATATCGAGATTTGATTTGATCAACTGTTAAAATCTATTTACTTGACTTGTTCTTAAAAAAAGTTGGATATTATATTCATCATTAGTTTTATGTTCTATGAGCTTAAATAGTTAAATTCACATCTTCAGAAGAAGCTCGTGCCATTAATATAATTATTCATTATCGGTTCATTGTTTCTAGTTAGGTAATTTGTCAATTCAATCTTGATTTTAACCAGCTAATTTAGCCTTTATCCACACCTTTAACCCAAGCCCCGTTACAACCCCTAAAAGACCTTTTGATCTGTGTATCGTCTCATTCTATAGTGGTGGAGATTTGATTTTCATGCAAGCCTATGGGATTAACTTTTCATGTTCGACTTTTGAGTGCTTAATTTTAAACCTTAAACACTTTGAGTGATTTGAGTGAATCTTTAGTAAGGATGTCAACCCTTGTCGATTTTGAATTAAAGGCAATTATTTAGGTAAGGGGAAACGCCTATGTTTTCGTACTTTAAAAACTATGACTTTGATTGTTTGAATATTTAGAACCCTTTTGGTTAAATTATCAATGTATGAATTACCTTTGAATTATGATGAAACACTATTGATGAATATTATTGAGGAAGTTCATTTTAATTGTGAGTTGAGAATTTTTCTTGAGGACAAACAAATGCTTAAGTGTGAGGGTATTTGATAAACCATAATATGTACATATTTTAATCCCACATTTAGCATACTTTTGGATGATTTATCCCCTGAATTGTGGAACTTGATGCTCCTAATCCTTTAATTTCATGTTTTATACTTAGGAGAGCATCAGAGGATGAAAAGAATGAGAAACAGGCCGAAAACGGAGAAAATGGGCCAAAGTAAAAAGTCCACATGGCCTGGAGATAACCACACGGCCGTGCCTCTTTAACAGACCCGAACAAGGCCTAGGCTTGATTCACACGGTCGTGCTACACGGGCGTATCCCTGCCGTGACTCATTTTAATTCCATTCGTATTAGGTTACTTAGAGGCAAAGAAAGACATTCCGAAAGCCTATATAAACACCCTAGAGGGTAACCTAAAAGGGGGAGGCAGAAGAGGCGAAGCCAGAGAGGGCCGAATTATAGGATTTACTCGAAGATAGCCAATTGATTCATCTCAAGAAGCCGGAATCATACTCAAGACGGAAAATCTTTCCTTCAAATTCCTTTAGGGGGTTTTAGGGTTTTTCTTATGTTTTGTTTTATACTTTCTTCTGAGATGTATTCTTTTATAAACATGAACTAAAACCCTCAAATACCTGAGGGGGACGAAACCTAAGATGGATCTTGTTATTGTTTTCTAAACTATATGATAAATACTTGATTTGTTCTTAATTATGTGTTCTTAATTCTTGCTTTGATATTTCAGGATATTGATTCAAGTATTGATGTGCTGAGGCAGTGGAGCAAAAGTCCCTATTTAAGAGTAGATCTAGCATAGTTAAGTGGAGTTGATCGCACTCTTAGAGATAGGACGACGAAAATCTGTCGTAATAGGGTCAAACCTAATATGGAAGTCCATGGATCGAGTTAATGCAACTCTAGGGGTTTTAGTTAGAAAGAGATTTCAATTAATCAACCTAGGGTTAGACGTTAGTAGCCTCGAGAGAGGTATTAATATAAATTAGGGAATCCTACGGATCAATTCAAGTGAATAAATCGCCTGGTTCAGAGTTAGATGACAAGTGAAGTCTAGGTGGATTCCTCCTCGGGTATTGTCTTAATCAATTGGTTTTCCCAAAAGTATTTCCCCAATTCATTCTCTGTGTCTTAGCATCCTTAGCTTAGTAAATAGTTAGTTTTATATTAAACATCAATTCCCTTAATTCTTAGGCTAAATAATAGAAAGATGGTAATTACTAATACTCTTGGTCCTTAAGGATACGATATTTCCGGTCTTGCCATAGCTATACTACCAAACAATAGAAGCGCTTGCCTTATTCGTTGTCATAGTTAGTTTGGACACGATCTCCGTGTGTCCAATTAAATTCCACATTTTAAGTGCAGACTTCACATGGCCTGGGCACACACCCATGTCCAAGGCCGTGCCTTCACACGGCTGAAACACACGGCCGTGTCTCTGCCCGTGTGTTTACTACTGAACATTCTGACTTTACAAACCTAGCATGCAGGGGACGCACGGTCGATCAACACGCCCCTGGGCTGATCATTTGTCTCACACGGCACGCCCGTGTGTCTACTCGTGTGGACGTAAAAAGGCTATATTCCAAGCCAAATGCCACCCTACATAGTAAACATACTTACTCCAACTCATATATACATCATTCATGACCCAAGGGCACATCCAAGAACTCGATTCAAAGCATTCACACGATCAATAACTTTATAAATTCATCATCATTTAATATATATATATATATACTTATCAAGTGTTGGCCCATTTTCAATGACCATTTACAAAAGGATCACCATGGACTTTATTGGTGGGCTACCTCTCACACCTACTAAGAAAGATCTAGTTTGGGTGATTGTTGACCGCTTGACGAAGTATGCTCATTTCATACCAGTACGTGTCGATTACTCTCTGCAGAAATTGGCTAAGCTATATATAGCGGAGGTGGTAAGACTGCATAGAGTACCAGTATCAATCATATCGGACAGAGACCCTAGGTTCACGTCACGATTTTGGAAGGCGTTGCATCAAGCATTGGGTACGAAGTTGGATTTCAGTATAGCGTTCCACCCTTAGACCGATGGTCAGTCTGAGCGGGTAATCTAGGTTTTAGAGGACATGTTAAGGGGTTGTGTCATTGATTTCAGGGGTAGCTGGGAAGAGTTTTTACCGTTGGCGGAGTTTGCGTACAACAACAGTTACCAGTCTAGTATTCAGATGGCGCCCTATGAAGCATTGTACGGGCGGAGGTGTCGTACTCCTACCTGTTGGACGGAAGTGAGAGAACGTCAGATTTTGGGTCCAGAATTTATTACTGAGACTGAGGAGAAGGTTGGGTTAATTTGGGCTCGATTAAAGGAAGCATCGGACAGACAGAAGTCCTATGCTGACATAAAGCGAAGGGACATAGAACTTGCAGTGGGTGACAAGGTTTTCTTGAAGGTGTCGCCGTGGAAGAAAGTATTAAGGTTTGGACGGAAAGGTAAATTAAGTCCAAGATTCATCGGACCATACCGGGTGTTGAAACGACTGGGACCGGTAGCCTATCAGCTTCAGCTACCTTCAGAGTAAAGCCAGATTCACAATGTGTTTCATGTCTCTATGCTGAGACGATATCGTTCGGATCCATCTCATGTGGTGCCTGTGGAGGAAATCGAGGTAAGACCTGACCTATCCTTTGAAGAGGAACCAGTGGGAATCTTGGATCGTGATGTCAAACTGTTGCGAAGGAAGACGATTCTGTTGGTTAAGGTCCTGTGGCGGAATCACGGTTTTGAGGAGGCTACTTGGGAACCAGAGGAAGCAATGCGGTAGCAGTACCCACATCTATTCTGATCAGGTAATTTCGAGGCCGAAATTTCTTTAAGGGGGTAGAACTGTAACATCTTGAATTGGTGGGGCTTTGCATTTAATGTGCTGTGATGATTGTGTTATGCTTAATGCGTTAATTAGAGTGTTTAAGGGGTTCAGATTGGGCCCAGGGTTGGGCTGAGGCCTTAGTCAAATTTTTTGCTTGGGCATTCTAGTGGAGAGTCAGGTAGGATAGGGCTTAAAAGATGTTAACTGTGTTTTAAAATACAAAATAGGCTTGTAGCCCAGTGGTCAGTGGTGTTATTTAGGAGCTATGAGGTGGCGTGATAAGCAGTAAGGAGGTCCAAGGTTTGAGTCGTATTACCCACTTATTTTAAATGTTTTTGGCGTCAAAAGAGAGGGAATTGGAGTTGGTTGGAATGCTTAAAAATAGGGAGATTTAATGAGTGGGATAATGTGGATAATATGGCTGATAATGTGGCAGATAAAGGAAGGAAGAGGTGGTGTTATCTGGGCCACTTGTGGATGAGAGATCAGAAAATGATAAGGGAGAAAGTTTAGGAATTATCTATTGGTCAAGGTGGTGGCCGAAATTCCAACACTGAGGGGGGAGGAGGAATCGATTATGATATGTTCAAGGGGTGCCAAAATTTCCCTTGATTAATAGCTTAGTTTTAGTTTTAAAAAGGGGGCATTTTCGGTTTTTAGGTAGTAGGTTCCAAAATTTGGTTTAAGTAGGGGGGATATCTTTTCAATTCTGGCATTTGGATCCTATTCTTTTCCTTTTTCCTCTCATCTCCACTTTTATGCTAAAGCCGAATTTTCATAACCTTTGTTTATACATCTTTTCTTTTGATCTCTTCTAAAGCCGAATCTCTTCACTTCAACTCTCTTCTCGACTCTTTCCTACTGGCCGAATACCTTGTCCACTCTTTTCTCCTTGCCGATTTCTTTCTTCTATCGTGCTAAGTGCCAGAATCTCTAAGGGTTAGTCGAATCTGTTGGTGTTAAGGTAAGTGTCGAATTCTCTCTTCACTTTTTCTCTTCTGGTTTTTAGAGGCCAGAGCCGAAAGGCTAGTTGGTGTGATAAGATTATCCTTGGAGCAATGTTTTGATTGTTCTCGTGTTCTTATTTTGGGGCTACACATCGGGAATCGAAGTAGATCGTCTAGATCTAAAAGCCAAAAACTGCTATCTCTAAACTCCATCTCTTTCGGGATTTCAAGGTAAGGGTGTTTCTTTGGATTATGTTTGGGCTCGTTGTCATACTGTTACTTTAACCCTACCTTATGGTTTAACAACCATATTTCGTTATAGTAGTTTCTGACAAGGACTTTTGATGGAATCAAATATCGATAAGGCGAAGGAGAGGATTGGATCCGTAAATCCAATCCCTAAGTTTAAGAAGCGTTCGGTGTCTGCTGTCAGAGATTGGCCATCGGGTTGTGGACCGGCTTTAGAACAGAACCGTAGGCAGTTAGCAGTCGTATCAGCTACTAATAGTGTCGACATAGAAAGTATCATCTTGACCGTAATCAGGTGTGTAGATCTTTGTCACATAAGTTTCCTGTATTATATTTGTTACGGGCTGAAAAGCCGGAAAAGGCTGTGTGGACAGTCGAATAACCCTTAGGGGCTAGGCTAGGGATGCCAGGTACGTAAACATAGTATTTTCTCTATGTGAATCGATGCATGTGTTAACCTGTTACTCTGTGAAAGATATATATATTACTTTTGTTATGGCATGTGTGAATGCATGGGGCACGGGTTTGATATGATGAAGGGGAAGAGCATGTTAATAGGTCACTTGGTGATCGGTGGTTAAACCACGATATGTGCATTTAGGTCACAATAGTGATCGGTGGCAATGCCACGTTGATTTGATTCCTGATTAATATGATTGACAACAAGGCTGTCAAACTGGCGTGTAGCAGTTGGTAGGCTGATTGTAGAAATCCCCGCAGTGTGATGGCTGGTAAGGGTTGGCGTGTAGAGGATGGAACCCTAGGTTAGGTTGGGTCATTCTGCATGTACTTGTTTTGTTGCCATTTTGCATGGGCCAAGGCCTAGAATGTGTTTTTGGGCCTCAGGCCATATATGTGATTCTGGGATTTGCACACTGAGTCTTGGTAACTCACCCTTTATTTTCCTTAATCTTTCAGGTGAGCAGTAGATCGTGGATATGGGGGCCGAGGCGGACTCGAGGGGCCATAAAGTATTTTATTTAAGCGAACTTATTTCGGGTTTTCTTTTGTTTTCTTTATTTCGGGTTTATTTTCGTTAGCATGTAATAAGGCCCTCAGCTTAAATTTTCGGTTTACTGTTGTTCACGTTTGTGGATTATGAACTTCTATTTTCAAAGACTTAATTATAATAAGTAATGAAATGGGAGTTTCAAACACGTTTAACGTAAAGCAATGGTTTCTTGAAAAATCACTTAGTTAATAAATACTTAATCAATCAAACCGAGATTCCCAAAACCAACAAAGTTAAGTTTTCAACACAATACGTTATCGAAGGGTTTTTCAAACAAAATACGTGCTCTCTTCAAAGTAAACAAAGAACTTCGATTTTAACATCCCAACCCGTAACATGCCAGATCCATTCGTCGTGTTTGGGCCGAGTTTGGGGTGTTACAGTTCTAGTGTGTGGTCGTAAAGCACATTCTTGCCATTTCCTCTCTAGTCTTAAGTCAATCGATTGAAGTCGGATCTATCATCATTAAGGTAAGGGGTTCATTTTTGGATTTTTCGTTATATCTCTATTTTGCTATGTTGCAAATCGGATTGAAGTTTTGACTAATCGATTATGTTTTAGGGACGAAATCACTCGATATATTCTATTTGCTAATCCTTCGAATATAGTGGTAAGTGATTCAAGTGTAAGTAATACGTTGGGTATGAAATCTTTTGGAAATCCGAGGCTAACTTTTGGTTGATATTGTTCTAGGGTCAACGAAGAGAGGTTCTTTAGGAAATCCAAATCAGGTTTGTAATCCCGTACCTTCCCAATACATGTTTGAAATGGTATGTAATCTCACATCTCTCTGAATGTTTGCATGAAATATTCTGTGATTCGGTCAAAATACCGAAGAAAACCGAAAACCGGCATCAGTGACCACTCGGGCGTGCGTATGTTCGTAGTAGAAACCATAGTTTGCAATGAAACAATTTTTGGTTAACAGCGGTGATGTGATTTTGAAAAATCGTGAAAAATAGGAAAAATGGAATTAGAAAGTGAATAAGATATAGAATGAAAGCTTACTGTGTCTATTTTTATATGAAAGAAACGGAGAAGGAAAAGGAATTTTATATTCTGTGATATTTTAATTTTAGTGAGACTGGTTCTGATTGACTTTGTGGTTCCTTGTTCTATCTTGGAAAAATTGTTTAAAATTGTACAAAGTGAATTATGGGTTATAATTTATATGTATAGATTCCTTATTGAGTCTATTTTCAATAGAAATAAGTGGGAGCAACATATGAAAAATGTACAATGAGATATTTGTGTTTAGGATAGGAGAGGTCAGAACTGCTGGACAGTGAAACAAAGGAAACTTTGATGAATAAACTGTACTAAATGGCTAAGGCAAAAATTCTGGAAACATTTTAGTATGAGGATATATGAGTCTAGTTTCACGGAAAATTTACAGATCAAAATTTCGAGTTTCCTAACTTGAGTTATAGTCAATTTAGTCAGTACGACGCAGATGGATAGTTTCAATTTTTATGCCCCAAATTAGTAGTTAAGTTTGAGTTGCGAATTTACCAAAATACCCTTGGAGGGTAAATTACCGAAATACCCCTGGGTTACGAGATTACCGAATTACCCTTAGTGGGTAAAAGTGCCGATTTACGAAAATGCCCCTATGGGCCAATTTACTAAAATGCCCCTATGGGCCGATTTGTTATAATGCCTTAGTGGGCCGAAATTCAAAGTTCTATAATTGGCCAATTTACCGTAATTAATCACTGGATTAATGATTGTTGTTTATTTATGTGAATATTATGTTTTATTATTTATGTTGCATTTGCATATTTCGCATGGGATGGGAAAAATGTTAATGAAGAGATGTGAAGTCTGGTGGCTCTGCCACATTCTGATTCTGGTGGCTCTGCCACATATTTTGGTGGCTCTGCCACAAATTCTGATAACAGCTATGTGCCTAACATATGAACTAACGACTCTGTGTCGATCATATTTACCCAAGGCTATGTGCCGATTATATTACCCTATATGATATCTAGTGGCTCTGCCACAATCTGTATAGTGGCTATGCCACGCATAATTCTGACTCTGGTGGCTCAGCCACAAATATTATAAATGGCATCTTGCCTGCATTTATAAATGGCCACTGGCCTGCGAATTATTATATTAAATGGCATTTAGCCTGCATTTTGGTGTGTTTGGCGGGGTGGGTTGACTTGATCCCCACAGGTGTGATGGGATGGTACGGGTGGTGTGTAGCGGATGGATTACTAGGATGGGTTGGGTTGCATACATTGCATATATGTATATTCTGTTATATAAATGGGCTTCAGCCCAAGATTATGCTTTATGGGCTCAGGCCCAAGTTTTGCTAAATGGGTTCAGACCTAGTGGATGACGGTAAGGGGATTATACACTAAGTTCTTGTAACTCACCCCCCTTTCTTTTCTTAATCCCTGTAGGTAACGCTAAGTGACGAGGACTTGGGGCCATGGATGACTCGGTGGAGGCCATACTTCATAAATGATGTTTGCAAACATTAGTAAACTACTTTTCTATATTATTTCTTTACCTTTAATATTTCGGGTTTTAAAGTTGTAATAAGGCCTCTGGATAAACTTTAATTTGCTTTATGTTTGGACGTATTTATGATTTTGCTTGAAATATTTTTAAATGGGGATTTTCTAAAAGCATAACCAACGATTTTCCAAAATAGATTAACAAATGGATTTCATAAGAAACTTTTACAAATATTTTTAACTCGGGATCTTCTCTCAAATTATCAACAATGTTTTCAAAAGTCAAGGTTTTATAAGATCACTAGTTCAAATTATCGATTTATCAATCAACCTTCGAGGTTAGTGGTATTTTATCAAATATTTCAAATCAAACTTGTTTTCTTGAGTATAACAAAATAATACCTATTTTAGTACGAATCAAAAGGATTTAACACGTTTTCTCATGTGACACATCAGATCCGTCATAATGCATGGGCCGGGTTTGGGGTGTTACACGTGTGGCTCGACCGTGTCCTTCATGGTTGTGTTTCAAAAACAAGTTAGTTTTGACCACAGGCTAGACACACGAGCGTGTGACTGGCCATGTGGTGCAAGTCAGTGTCGACCACGGCTGAGGCACATGGACGTGTCTCAGGCCATGTGGACAAGTCAGTATGTATGCCCTGTTTTGCCACGGCTTGGACACATGGGCGTGTCTGAGGCCGTGTGAGGCACACGGCCTACCCACACGGGCATGTGACCTCTGTAACTTTGAAAAATGTTTAATTTTCTGAAAAATTTGTATGTGTTTGGTTTAGTCCCGACCCCTTTCTATCACGTGTTTAAGGTCTCGTAGACCACATTAATGGACTATATGCTTATGTTTTGATATGTTTGGATGATGATTGAATTTGTGTTGTAAAATGATTGTAAATATTTCGGATTGATCGGTAATGCCTCTTAACCCTAAATTGGCGATGGTTACGGGTTAGGGGTATTACAAAAATGATGTGGTTTAGGCATGCATGAGGAGGATAAGAAATATGGCTTAAACCAAGTCTAATTTCATGCCACACGGCCTGAGCACACGGGCGTGTGTCTCAACCATGTGACCCCTGCTGTTTAAATAAAACAAGTCACGGTGTTACACGGCCTAGACACACGGGCATGTATGTTGGTTGTGTGACCAAGTCAGTATGTATGCCCTGTTTCACACGGTCTGTGACACGGACGTGTTTGGAGGCCGTGTGAGGCACACGGCTTGTCCACACTGACGTGTGACGTTTAAGAGTGCGAAAATTTTTCTAAGTTTTAGAAATTTTTGTATATGTTCGGTTTAGTCCCGAACTACTTCTAAGCATGTTTTAAGGCCTCGTAGAGCCTCGTAAGGGACAATATGACTGTGTTTAAATAACATATGTATTTGAATGTCTAAATATATGAGATATGTTTATGTTATGAAGTGAGTGATCGGTAATACCTCGTAACCCTATTCCAATGACAAATAAGGGTTAAGGGTGTTATAGGAATTGTGGAAAGTGGAAAGGGGAAAGGGCCTGGAAGGCAAAGAAGCCAATATGTTGAAAATGAAAAAAATGAATGAATGAAAGAATTCAAAGCTATTGATGCAAAAGGGAAACAAAGAAAGAAATTGATTAATTCCCAAGGCCAAATGTGTTCTCCAGTGTCACCAACACTAGGTATTTATATACATCCCTCATGCTTAAATTCAGCATGTTTATCCTAAGATAATATCAACTAAAAATAAAAAATCAAATTTCAAATTTAAACTAAAGATCAAATTCAATCTATTTATAGGATATTGAAAATATCAAAATTAATCTGATCTTTATCCATCCAACCACTAAATCTTTAATCCTTCAATTTGGCCCTCCTCTTTGCTTTTTGTTCCAATTCAGCCCTTTTTGTATGAGTTTGAATTTCTGCACACCAATTTCGTTCCTGATAAGGAAAACCCAAATTTAGTAGCATTTTATTCAATAATTAGCCAAAAATAAATGCATTAAAAAATTTATCTTGCTATCAAATTGCCCCCACTTAGCCAATGCTTGTCCTCAAGCATGATGTCTACTAAAAATCATTCGACAATCGTTTTCGAAATCAAACCCCCTTTCTCGGTCAAGTATAATGCAAACAATTAGGTGAATAAAAAATAAATAATTGCTAGACTCAATCAATAAGCATTTTATAAAATCTCAAACAGTATGTCAAACTCAACTGCTTCACTAAACTTAGGCTTAATCAAACTTGCAAGACAACCGTACTCAATATATTTTTTTTCATTTTATTATATTTTTTTAAACTTATTCGTGACATGATCAAGTCTTTTGACGTGAAATAAGATGACAACCCAAGCACCTCACCTCGGTTACTCAACTCTAAATGTTATTTTAGGGAATTTGGGACATAACCAAATCTTTTGACGTGAAATGAGATGACAACCCAATTACCTCACCCCAATTACTCAACTTGGCATGTCCCTAATGAATTTATTTCTCTTTTCTTAAGGCAGCTTGGCTAGCGGAGTGTGACAAATTTCGGCTTGTCACTCAAATCTTTTAACGCGAAATGAGATGACAACCCAAATACCTCATTCTGGTTACTCAATTAGGTCAAATTTTCAAATCTTCACTCTTAACGAAGCCATTAGAAGATTTTTATTTATTCATTTATTTATTTAAATGAGTACTTTCATTAGGGAAGTTTAAAAGAGCCAACAATTTATATGAAACATTGACTAAGCCATAATATTTTTAATTCTACAAAATATTTATTGATCAAGTAAGCAATAGTTATTCATGATTCACCCAATTATTTAAATAAACTTAGCGTAATAATTAGAGGTTCATTTTCGAAATGAACTAAGGAATTATCTTAGTATATGAATTAACATATGCATAGAAGAAATAACATGGCATGTCCTACGAACCTCCCTACTTTGCCCACATTACCCTCAATGTGCAATTTTAAAACAATAATAAATAGAAGGGTCAAGTGTACTCCCCGTATTAATTTGGCGGAGGGTGGTTTAGGCAATTTGGGTTGGTTCTGGTTAGTTCGGTCCTAGGTGTATGTTTCAACAAATGGAAACACTAAAATTTGACAAGGCGTGCTCATGCCACAAAAGAAATCTGATTCTGATTTAGTTTTGGATGAAAAAGGACAACCTCCACCATCGTTCCTAGAAAACAATACATTAAAATAGATTAAATAATAATCTTATTATTTATTTTATTCTCAACCTAAATTAAACTGAAATTTAAAATTAAATATATTAAAATAAATAATTATGGGTTACCTCCCAAAAAGTGCTTTTGTTTAACGTTGTTAGCTAGACGACCTAAATGTTTTTCGTTTGGTTGCTTAATAATTAATTCTTCTATTACGTGCACTCGAAAGTTCTCGTAGAAAGGTTTCAACCTTTTCCCATTTTCCTTAAAGCACTTCCTTGATTCCTTCATCATCAGTGGATTAAGGCGCCTTTGAACTTCTCTGTCGAGTTTGCCTTTTCCTCTATCGAAATCCTTAAACATTTTGATAACTATTTGAGCTCTAATTTTGGAGCCTCCATGTGAATGACAGCTTCACGAATCGATTCTCTTAACGTCATTAACTCCTCCAATTTATCCATCATTTCGAGGTCTAAACTCCTGCAAAGAATAGTTTGTAACCTGTCTTCTTCATGATATTCAAAATGATCTTTCGTTAGTGGTTCAATAATATCAACACTAGAAATATTTGACATTGTACTGGGTTGGCCCATCGCCTCATAAATATTAAATTTTACAACCTCACTGTCAAATTCCATAGTGAGCATTCCACTTCGAACATCAATTTTTGTACGTGCAGTGCTTAGGAATGGTCTCCCGAGTAGAATATTGGAAGAATTTCTTGAGTGGTCGTCTTTCATGTCAATTATGTAAAATTCTGCAGGAAAAATTAGTTCATTTACCTTGACAAGGACATCTTCCAACACCCCTTCTAGATACATACATGACCTATTTGCCAATTGTATAATCACCTTTGTTTCTTTCAAAAGACCCATGTTAAGTAATTTAAAAATAGATAAAGGCATTACGTTAATACATGCTCCCAAATCACACATGGCTTTCTTTATGGCGATATTACCTATTTTGCAAGATATAGAAAACATACTTTGGTCCATGCACTTAGACGGGATTTTCCTTTGTAATACTACAGAAACGTTTTCTCCCACATTCACCCATTTGTTTCCTTGGAGTTTCTTTTTACCAGTGCACAATTCTTTCAATAATTTTGCATAGCGTGAAAATTATTTAATTACATCAAGTAAGGGAATGCTAATTTCCACCTTTCGAAACGTCTCAAGGATTTCTCTTTCTTCTCATTCCTTTTTACCTTGAGCGAGCCTTCTAGGGAATGAGGGTGGTACAATGAATGGTTTCAATGGTGCTGACTCCATGGGAGCTTTTGGTTCTAGTTTTTGTTCTTCTCGTTTAGTGTCGTGATCACAAATCATGCCAGGTACTGGTTTTGACATTGTTCCATCTTTTACGATCATAGCACTTACATTTTGTTCTAGGTTCAGTTCAGTTTGAGAAGACAATTTCCCTTGGTTCTCTAAATGACTAACCATAAGTGCTAGCTTATTGATTTGATGGACTTTATTTTTTGGAGATGCGCTTCAGTCTTTTGTTGGAACTTTTCAGTGGTAACAGCTAACCTCTCTACTATGGTTTCAAGAGATGACTTCGAAGGTTGATACTGTTGAGGCGGAGGTGGCATTGGCTGATACGGTTGATTATATCGAGGATTTAACCCATAGCTTAGATTTGGGTGGTCCGTCCACCCTGCATTGTACGTGTTCGAATATGGATCATAATTCTTTTGATGTGGCCCTAGAAAGTTCCCAACGGAATCTATTTGTGTTGTTGTTTCTTCATGTAAAACTAGACACGGGTCGGTTGGATGATTAGGCATGGTGCAAATTCCACATAACTGAGCTGGGTTTGTTGTTCCTGCAACCAAGTTTTTAACAATATTAGTAAGCTCGTCAATCTGATTTACTAAGGAAGGAGTACTTAGCTCATGAACCCTTCTCGTAGGTCCTATAGATGGTCGACACTGCTGAAAATTTGCAGCCATGGTCGAAATTAATTCCCTCGCTCTTTGGGGTGTCATATATACAAGTGCCCCTCTACTGGTAGCATTTATCATTTTCATTTCCATTGGACCTCATAGAAATACTACAAAAGTAATTGTTCATTTAGGTCATGTTGTGGGCAAGTTGCGCACAACTTCTTGTATGGCTCTCAATAGTGATAAAGTGATTTCGTCTCCTTTTTTTTGTATTCCAACAATACTTTGTCTTAATTTGGTTACTCAAGCTACTGGGAAAAACCTGTCAAGAAACAAACGAGACATATCAGACCATGTATTAACAGATCCTGAAGGTAAATGTAACACCCCTAACCCGTATCCATCATCGGAACAGGGTTTCGAAGCGTTACCGGAACAATCAAAACATTTTTAGATAAATCATATCAATCACTATTAACCGAGATTATTCGTAACGCCTCATAGATGGACCTTCGAGGCCCAATACGAGCATTAGAATCAAGTCGGGATTAAATAGGGAACTCAGGGAATTTTTCGCGAAATTCCAAAATTTTCCAAGATGTAAGGCTCACAAGCCCGTGTGACCCTAGGACATGCCCGTGCTGCAGGCTGTGTCCAATTTAGGGTGCTCTCTGACTTGAGCCACACGGCCATGCCACACGCCCGTGTGTTAGGCCGTGTGGTTAATTAATTCAATTTGAATTAGGTGTAGGTTTCATAGGGCCAAGACACACGGCCGTCTTTTAGGCCGTGTCTCCCACGCGACTGAGACACACACCCGTGTCTCTGCTCGTGTGCTCAATTCTGAGCATCCTGTTTCTCAAAATTAAGGTGCAGGGGACATACGGCCTAACCACATGTCAGTGTTACCAGGCCACGTGTCACACACGGTTTAGACACACGCCCATGTGTTTGCCTATGTGGACAAAATAAAGCCATCTCACCTCAATCTTTGCCATAATCCTACACCACATCTTGCATTCATAACCCAACAAATCCAAGCATTTTATTCAAGTTAATTCTATCATTTAACATGATATATCATTACATACTATTACTAACCATTTTAAGCATTCTAATCAAGCATATTCCATCCATCATCATGGCATATCATTTCATGCATACATGTTTATAATCTTATCTTGGTTATGTCCTCATGTTAGACATAATTTGATCAACTACTTAACATATATGTGGCTAACATAATATGACATTACAAGTATATCAAAACAATCATTACTAGTCATTCCAATAACTAGATTACAAGCATCGTTTATGTTTACATGCCAATATGGCCAACATATCCTATACATGCCATTACAACTGTAATTGAATTACCATACTATACCGACATGAGCTGATGGATATTGTGAGTGATCCCCGCGAACTTTCAATCCAACGAGCTTCCGATTTACTCTAAAACAGGGAAAAATAAACGGGGTAAGCATAAAATGCTTAGTAAGTTCATATAACATGGCACTTAACTTATCATTAATCCTATTTGAGGTAACTAAGTAAGGTATAATCAACCACTTTGATCTCAAGCCCTACACACATCCTCATTGCCCTTGTTAGTCATATATTCCATAGTAATATCAAGACATGTATGGGCTCAACAATAATCAAGTTTCGAAGCACATATGCTTTCCACATCATGTATTCATTCAACATACATAATTCATCTCATTATTTCGAGTATAATTTCATAATAGTTCATTTCGAGTTCAGATCATTTCGTATCAAAACTTTACACATATTACTCGGAATATCAAAGTCACGATTAGTATACTCTAGGTGTACAAGTCTATAATCAAGAATGAACATTCTCATCAAATAGTTTCCATGTACAAATATCATCATCTCATATTTCATATATCACTTGTCATGTATCATCATTTTCTTGCATTTCATGTAATATTCTTTCATGTCATATTTCCCTATCATATACACCATTCCATGTCAATTTGTCTTATCTTTATATTTTCCCTTATCAGAACCTTGCCCGTTGAATCTATTTGAATTACCGATGGATACATAAGTAGTACATTCAAGGCGTACGAATCAGGATCCGTCAATTCGTATTAAATGGTACCCATAAGGTACTATTTCAGAGAGTACACTCTCTAGCCACATATATATACTACAGGATTACCAGTCCAGGCTAAATCCTTTTTATGACATATGCTCTAAAGAGCTTGATCAGGATTACCCGTCTGGGCTAAATCCAATCCATAATATATGCTCGAGAGGACTTATATCAGGATTACCCGTCTGGGCTAAATCCTATCAGAATTGAGGTCGAAGGATTACTCATTCGAGCTAAATCCTATCCGTAACAAATGCAGGACCTCTTTCGTTTCGGGAAAACACATATCCATCGATTTTCCATTTATTCAACCAGGTTTTAAACACATTTCAAGCATTATCAGGCATTTGATTATTTCATACCTCCGTAACATTTATGTAATTCGAGTAAAATACATTCCACATTCATGTCAAGCATACAAGTGACATTTTATTCATTTACCATTTTTATCGGGCATTTTCATTTATTGGGCTATATCGAGTAAGTGATCATTTCACATATTTATGACATTGATAAAATTCACAAACACAACATTTAAACCAAGCACAAAAACATATACAATTTAATTACACGAACTTACCTCGACAAAGGTTCGTGTACGTAAAATCTACTAATCTGACATTTTCCTCATTCCTCGTTCTAACTCTGAATTTGTTCTATCTGTATCTATACGAGTAGATTTAACATCAATTTATCAAATTTTAAAGTCATGTGGACTAAATTTTCATCCTAGGCAAAATTACTATTTTGCCCCTCACTTTTCCATAAATTCTATTTTCGTCCCTAGGCTCGGAAATGAAACTTGTGCAAATTACTCCCTATTCCAAGCCTAACCAAAGCCCCATTACAAAATTTGCAGAACATGTATTCATAAAATTTTAGAATTTTTCATCAAATTTTACAACTTTCCATTTTAGTCCCTAAATCATGTTTTCATCAAAAATCACTTTGTAAAAGTTGTTTATCTATCAATAATCTTTCATTTTCTACCATAAATTTCTAATTTCCAGCATATACATCCATGACCCATTTTCATACTTTGATAACTTTTTAAATTAATCCCCCAAATAGAGAGATTAAGCTATCCCGATTCCAAAAATATCAAAATTACTAAAACTGGGACAAGGAAACTTACCCAATTTGGCCATGAAAGTCTCTTCTCTCTCTCCTAGGGTTTCCATGTTTATTTTGGGGAAGAAGATGAGAAAATATGATTTTTTTCATCTTTTTAATTAATTAAAATTTTCACTTTCCAATTTAGTCATTACCCTTTTTCTATATTTCCATGGATGAGTCACCATGAAAAATCTACATAATTTTCTTAATGGTCTAATTACCATATAAGGACCTTAAGTTTTGAATTCCATATCTATTTAATCCTTATAGCTACTAGAATTCAACTTCCGCATTTTATGCAATTTAGTCCTTCTCGTAATTAAACACTCAATCGATAAAATTTTCGTACCAAAATTTTCACATGTCATATATATCATAATACGGACCATATAATAAAATAAAAATAAATTTTATTTGCGGCTCAGATTTGTGGTCCCGAAATCACTATTCTGATTTCACCGAAATTTGGGCTTTATAGTAAATAAAATAGCCATTCTTTAGCAGAATATGCTAATGAAAAAAGAAATGCTCGGAGTTTAATTTGATCCTCAGTTACTCCCTCTGGTTTCATGCTTAAACAAAACATGTGGAATTCCTTCAAATGATTGTGGGGATTATCATTTCTCAAACCGTGGAAAGTGGGCAATAAATGAATTAAGCATGATTTCAACTTCAATGATGTTTCACCCGTTGGATAAGTTATGCATGGTGGTTGTTGTTCATCTGGTGCTACTATGAGTTGGTGTATAGTTTGATCTGCCATTTTGTATGGTTCGTCAAATGAGAAAATATCGTCGGTATAATATCCTATTTCGAAGTCGAGTTATCGTCGTTTGCTGCACCGAATAGCTTCTCTTCGAAGTGTTCGAGTCAAATTTTCTATCTCTGTTTCAAATGCAAGAGTCCCCAGTTCAGACTTGGTCATAAAAAAAATACACGAACATTAAAAAATTTTCCAATCCCTATCAACGATGCCAAAATTTGATAGGCGTCGAAACCACCAAAAATAAATTCCTACGACAAAATAATACTAGATAGCAGTATAGAGCAATAGGCTCAAATCCACAGGGATTGGTTATCCATTTTGCCTTTTTCTCGTGACTAGAATTATTGTCGTGGTATTGTCGTGCCCACGACCTATGCGTTGCAAGCTGAAAAATAAAATGGGGGTTTAAGTTGATAGAGAAAATAAAATAAATAAATATGTAATGTAATGTAATAAAATGAAAACAGATTCGAAATTGCAAAAATAAATTTAAGCAAATAAAATAAATGGGTAAATAAAATATTTTAAAGCTTAGCATTAGCCTCGGTACACCCCGAACTTAAATCGGTCCTTGAAAGAAGGTTTTTCCTTCTAATCGATAAGTTGGTTATAGCGATAGAGGACGCCTAAAACCACCAGCTTTTCCTCTTGTAGTTGGTTCCGATACGACCTGCAAATAGACCCTTGTCGAATTTATAACCACGTGACCAAGCCCGTAATTTAAGACTTCGACGGCCTTGCCATATGAAAAGCCCAACTCGAATTAACAGCCTCAACCATGTGAGTCATTTAAATCTGATCACTATCTCCCTTGATGGAATCCAACTAGCTTTTCCCACTTGAACACGCCAATTTTTGCGGGATTTTGAATACAGCACGGCTGACTCAACTTCCTAATTTTACGCCAAATGATTCCAACCCAACGCGTGCTTTTTGAATTGAAATCGAATCAACTTTAAGGGAAAAATTTGTACTATCCCATATACCAGAGAGATAGCGAATACCGAATTACAAAGTATTTAGTGTGGGTTCATATCTCACGATTACTTTGTCGGAGCGATAACCGGACTAAGACTAAAAGGGACTTAGTTAATGAAATAAATCATTCTAGATGATGTATAGAAATGGTTTTAATGGGAATTATGGAAAGTGGAAAGGGGAAAGGGCCTGGAAGGCAAAGAAGCTAATATGTTGAAAATGAAAAAAAATTTAATGAATGGCAGAATTTAAAGCTACTGACGCAGAAGGGAAAAGAAAGAAAGAACTTGATTAATTTCTAAGGCCAAGTGTGTTCTCCAAACCATCCTCCAAACCCCTTCAAAAAACTTATCGACTTTAAAGCTAAAAAGATCTTGTCGTTGGAAAAAGCCCTATTTAATATATCATTCATGTCTGCACAGATGCAACTGTCAACCCTTGCTAAGACTTCCTCCACATTTGAAACCCCCTGTGTTGAAAAAAAAGTCTCAAAATATTCTAGGGCCACTCTTCCCACTTCATGCTCCCCTTTTACTACCATCCTTGCGCTATCCTCTATCCGTTTGATACCATTCAGTCGCTTCCTATGTGATGCAAACTGATGAAAGAATGATGTATTCCTATCGCCAAATTTCAACCAATTTGCTCTTGCCCTCTACTCCCAATACAACTCATCTTTATCAGCTTCAAGATTCATTGCTAATAATACATCGTCTAGCTCATCCAATACATCGTCATTTGGGAACAAGGCACTCAGCTACTCAAGCTGAGACTGAAGGGTCGTCTCCGTCATTCTTTTCTTACGTTGAATCTGTTGGTAACACTTATTCAAACCTTCGCTAACATAACTAAGCTTATCTGGGACAGTACCCTCCGATTCATCCCAAAGTCATGATACCTCCCCTTTGTACGATTCCTTCATTAGCCAAGCCGCTTAGAACTTAAAAGGCCATCGATGATTACTACGAATACTACGAACCGTGTCCACCACAACTGGGCAATGGTCAAAGAATGTATGCAGGAGATGAGAAACCCAATATTGTGGAAATAATTGACACCATTGGCCATTTGCGACACCCTTATCCAACCTTTCCATGATATTATTAGTGGCAAGCCTTCCCCTTTCCTAAGTGTACCAAATGCCCTCATACCCAAAATCCTCAAGAGAACAATCCTCCAAAGCATAGCTAAAAGCTTTCATTTGCCTTTCACTTCGCAGTAAGCCTCCTTGCTTTTCAAAAGAAAAATCTATCTCATTGAAGTTGCCTATAACTAGCCAAGGCACCTCTAGGAAATCATTCAGTTGTCATAATAGTTGCCAAGACTCTCTTATTCTTTGCTCTTGTGGTGCCCCATAAAACTCAGTACACCTTCAACAACTACCATCAGAATCATCAATAATTAAAACATGAATATTGTTGCCCGAAAAAGATCGTAACGTGATAGAAAAATTATGCTTCTACCCAAGCGAAAGCCCACCACCACTCCCTACAGAAGTAACATCAATACCATTGGGGTAACCAAAAATTATACGAACACCTTCCATTCTCGAAATCTATAATTTTGTTTCAACTAAAAAAATTACAGAGGGGTTGATTTCCCTCAACAAATACGAAGGAAAAGAACCTTCCTAGGGTTACCCAAGCCCCATACATTCCAGCTTAAGAGCTTCATTAGGCCTAGCTGGCTTGCTGAGCGAGGCCTACTGTAACAGCCTGATTTTGGGCCTAGTTGGAACAATGGTTTCGGGACCACAAATTCGACATAAGAAAGTTTATTTTTATTACGTTTTTATGGTCTAAAATTTCACAAAGTGATGTCGTGAAAATTTCGTTTGAAAATTTCGACGTTTGGGCACTCAATTTAGTCAAAAGGACTAAATTGTAAAAAGTGCAAAAGTTGAGTTCTACATGTTAGAGGTGTCCAATTGTTATGAAATTTTAAATTCAAGGTCCTTGAATGGTAATTAGACTATTGGTTAATGTTTTGGACAAAAATGGACATGAAATAGGTGAAATAGAATATTTTTATGTTAGGGGCATTTTGGTCATTTAGTAAAATGAATTAAAAACAAAATTAAAAGTCAATTTTTATCCATCTTCAACCCCATGGCTGAATTTTACAAGGGGAAACCATGGCTAGGGTTTTTCAAGCTTCCAAGCTCGATTGTAAGTTCGTTCTAGCCCCGTTTTTAATGATTTTAACGTTTTTGAAATACTCGTAACAAGATCTATCTATTTCTACCACTAATTTGAGATATGGTTAAAGTCTAGGGTTTTGACCCATGATGAATATGTGTGTATTTTTGTGTTTAATGGTAGAAAATGCATGTTTGTGGTTAGAGAAACGACTTTTACTAAGTGATTTTCGGTAAAAATGCCTAAAAGGACTAATTTGTAAAAGTTATGAAATTTGTCATAAAAGTGTGAATTAGTGGAAATTGTGGGTTGCTATAGTTATGAAAATGGTTCGGCTAGGCTTAAAATACAAGGAAATTGAATAAAAATCATTTTACGAGCCTAGGGGAAAAAGTGTAAATATGACAAAGTTTAGGGGAAAAATGTAAATTTTGCCAAAATGTGAATTTAGGCTAATTTGAGTAGCAGGGTGAATAAATGAGTTAAATGTGTTGTTATAGATCAAGGAAAACGAGACTCGGACTTAGAACAGGGAAAAATAAAGAATATGACAAATAAGTCCTTTTTACCGGTTGTGCTACCGAGGTAAGTTTGCATGTAAATAATACATCTTTTTTTTTATTTATGTTTTAATATTTTGTTATATTATATGAGATATGGTTGAATATGGAGTAATTATTTGATGTAAATTATGAATTGTGATTGATTATGGATGAATTGGTAAAATGTTGAAAAGTGAGAATTCCCAGTTGAACCTTCGAAATAGAAAAGATACGAATGAGGTAGCTAGGTCACATGTGTGGTACTAAGTGTAGGACACTATGTGTACAAGAGAGCTACGAGATGGTTTTAGGTCACGTGTGTAGTACTAAGTGCAGGCTACTATGCGTACCCGATAGCTTCGATCACATGTGTGGTACTAAGTGCAGGCCACTATGTGTAAGTGATGGCTTTGGTCACATGTGTAGTACTAAGTGTAGGCTACTATGTGCACCAGATAGCTTTAGCTACAAGGGTGGGACCATGTGCAGGCTACCGTGTATCTGTTATTATTCTGATGAGTTCAACGGGAAATTGACTAAGTGAAAATACATGTGATCATGTAACGACTAAGTGAAAATACATGTGATCATGTAACGACTAAGTGTAATTGAATATGACTATGTGATAAATAAGTGCAGGTATAAGTGTGAAAATTTATGAACAATGTGCTCGATATTTGATCAAACCTTCGATAAGATGAAATGGAGTAAGTGAAATTATAGAAGAGTAAATTTAGCAACAAAACAGTTTTGGGCAGTAGCAGTTGTGTGAATTTGAAAAATCACCAAAAATGATGGAAATCGAATTAGAGGTTGAATAAGATATCAAATTAAATCTTAATGAGTCTATTTTTACATAAAAGAAACGGTGTAAGAAAAAGAATTTTATATTTTGAGATATTTAAATTTTTGTGAGACAGAGTTAGAATGATTTTTGAATCCCCTATTCTGACTTTGGGAAAATCATTAAAAATTGTACAAAAATAATTATGGGTTATAATTCATATTATTAAAATACTTAATGAGTCTAGTTTTAAAAGAAACAAACTATAACATCATCCAAATCCCTTACGAGGAGATAATTAATTTTTAGTGAAGAGGGGTCGGAACTGTCGGACAGAGGAATAAGGATGACTTTAATTAATAAACTGTACTTATTGGATAAACCAAAAATTCTAAAAATTTTATGGTAATAATATATGTGAGTCTAGTTTCAGGGAAAATTAATGGATCTTAATTTGGAGTTCCGTAAGTCAAGATATAAATAATTTAGTGACTGTGACTCAAGTAGACAGCTTGAGATGAACATGAGTAAATAGTAGAATTATGTGCAATTATGATTGTATTTTCTTGAGAACATATTGTGAAGACTTATAAAAGCATGTTAATAAATTACTTATTATTTACGTACCTGTTTACTAAGATATAATGCTTACCCCCTTCCTTTCCTTTTTCCTATAGTATCACAGAGGCTAGCTCGGGTTGGAGATCGTCGGAGATTCTACCACACTATCAAGCTTTTGACTGGTATCAATGCCATCAAGTAATTTAAGTCTATGGCATGTATAGGGACTTAGTCATTTTGTGTATGTGTTATTATGTTTTGGCCAAATGTATTGGCTTGTAATGGTTAAAGGTTATTGTAGTATGTAGCCATGCTAATTGGCTTATATTGGCTAATTAATTGTAAGCCTATATATATTATATATATGTCAATGTCTTGTAATGTGAGCTGTGTTTGCAAGATACATGATGAGTTGTGGGTTATGGCCTAAATATCTAATGGTTGAATGTGTTAGTAGTCTTGATGTCGAATGGCTAAGTTTGGCTCAATGGTATGGTATGATAATTAGATATAATTATGCATGTATAGGAGTTGTTGAGGATGCATATTGAGTGTGACCCTGTTTTGAAGAAAAATTTTCTAAGTGTTGTGAAATTTTCCAAAGTTCTCGATTTTGTCCCGGACCACTTCCAAGGAATGTATTGGGCCTCGTAGGACCTATTTAGGGACTCAAAGATAAAAAATTGAAAAGTTTTAATTTGGATGAAATTTTATGACTCGGTTTAATACGTTTACAAGTGTATGTGTTCCGGTAATGCCTCGTACCCTATTCTAGCGTCGAATACGAGTAAAGGGTGTTACACCTATCGATAATCCATTACTGTCCCCATCAATATTCGGGTCTACTCAACCTCCAAATCCGACTGTTGAAAATGCAGGAGCTTCAAGCCCTCCCCATACTTTAACGCATTGGCCTCTCCCATTTCCTCATCAAAATTGTCAGTAACATGTTGTATAGAGCAGCCCAAAGTGGGGACAACATGTGCAGCAAATCGGCCCTCCAGGTGCATGCTTCTCGAATTGGGCCCTAAAACTATTCCTGGTGAAATGAAAACACGTTATATTTTATGAAATATTGTATACTAATATTTATTTGAAAATTTATAATACTAGTTTAATGTTTATAGTTTATGGATGGTTAAAATATATTATAAGTATCTGCACTCTTCACAATTTTGAAATATAGTTCATGTATTCTTATTTCTAAGAATTTAATCTCTTTACTTTTTTTATTTCAAAATTTAGGTTCAACTAACACTATTGAAATTATTTTGTTAAATTTAGATTCTTTACAATGTTATCTTTTTAGTTAGGCTATTACTGAGTGAGTAATTTTTTAGCTTAATATAACATTTGGTACCTGAACTTGACACTTTTTTAAGTTGGTACTTAAACTTTTTGGGGTCCAATTTGGTACCTGAACTTGACTCTTTTTCCTAATTTGGTACCTAATCTTTTTTTAATATTAATTTGTTAAACATGTCTCAATACCTATTTTTAACATGAAGTTTCTCTAAAACTGACAATATTTTTGTAGCATAACAAAAAAAAAAATTCAACACCGTTATTATTTTGCGTAATTTTTATAATATTTAATAAGTTTAGGTACCAAATTGAATCTAAAAAAACTTAAAGTACCAAATTAGAAAAAAAATGCCAAGTTTAGGTACCAAATTAGGACTAAGTGTCAAGTTCAGGTACCAAATATTATATTAGGCTTTTTTTTCAATATCTCATACCAACAAATTTAACAAAAAAAGTAACAGTGTTAACAATTGGATGAGTTTTAAATTTTGAAAAGTAGAGGTGCTAAATTCCTATAAATAAAAGTATAAGGATTAAAATCTAAATTTGTGAAAAGTAAAGGGACCTATGGAATATTTTAACCCTTTTTCTATTTATTAAACAATATTTAATACTAAGATATGAATGCATGAAAGCAATAGTGAAATATACTCATATGTTGATTAAGTGGTAACGAGTTTGATGTTTTTAATTAAGTTGTCTAATTTAAGTATAGTGGATGAAGAAAACAACGATGAAAGAATAGGAGTGTAATTGAGCTGAGCCAAGATCAAATATTGGAAAACTCAAGCTCGACTCCAAATTCGAAGCTCAATACTCAACTCGAGCTCGATTCAATATCTTTTATTAAGCTTGAGCTCAACTTGAAATATAATGGAGCTACTAAAGTTTGGTAAAGCTTGTTTTATCAAATTTCATGCTCAAACTTGATTAAGTTCATACGTATTAATTAATCATAGGTCTTTTTTTCCTTTTAACTAAAACTCTATTCAACATAACAAGCCAATACATAGGAGATAAGCCAAAGCCCAAACAAATACAAACCAAAGCCCAATGCTTGGTCCACAAAGCTAGACCAAAAACCCTAGTGACCTAAAGAACTTCTATCGTCAAGTTGGAGTAGGGAGGACCAAAGCCTGGTGAAGCCCATAGAAACTAGCCAGAGCCACTGCAGCACCAAGGAGATCTCCAAATGGTGGAGGAGAGAAGGCTAAATCACACCCTCGATGAACCAACCATGACAATCACCAAGTAAGGCTTGGCAATTACACCAATTGCCATCGAACACCATCATCGGTGGATCTCCAATGTTAACACCAACATCCCACTAGTAAGAGCAAGGACTTTGAAAATGGGGGGAAGGAGAAAAGGATGAAAACCACAACAACAAACGATAGATCTAAAGCAACGTGATAGAGAAGAGAAAGGGGGAAAACCCTTTAAGGGTCTGACCTTCATGGGAGAGCTTACCCTACATTTAAGGGTCTAACTTGATTCAACTCCAACTTTAATCAAGATCAATTTGACTACTGAATACCAACTGAACTGAGATAAAAAGATTGGAGAAATGAAAAGATATATAAAATCAGGGTTAATATACCATTTGGTATCTGTATTTGGCTTCAATGTTCAATTTGGTACTTGAGTTTTTTTTGTCCCAATTTGGTACCCAAACTAAACAACATCATGTGGACCAATAAATATTTGGCATATGTGTTCTAGTAAAAAAAAATATGTACTTAATTAGGACAAAAGAAAAATTCAGGTACCAAATTGTACATAGAAATAAAACTTAGATACTTGTATGAAACAAAAAAACCTTAAGCATCAATTTGAAAAAAAAAACTTAATTATCAAATTAAACATTAAAATCAAACTCATATACCAAATTGAGAGAAAAAAAAACTCAAATACCAAAAGCAAAATATAGCTACCAATAGTAATAACTTAATGAATGAATTAAATTAAACTGACCTTTCATATTTGAAGTTCTCATTGGTGATTTCCAAAGGTGGCAAATGACAATCACCCAAGTAAGCAAAAGGCAATGAAATTCATTATATTTAAAAAAAGAAATGGGAGATGCTTGTGCTTTTACTGCATTTGCAAGCAACTTGCAATTTCATTAATTACTTCTTCTTTCCATTGACTTACCCTCGTCTCTCATCCTAAGGATTATGAGATCTATTAATTGCTATTTTTACTTTCATTAAATCATATCATTCCATTTTTATTATTAACAAATTAAATCATTATACTAAATTTGTTAAATAATTTTAAGGGTAAAGTAAATTAATTTTGATTAAAATAACAATAGAAACACTAAATTTTGAAAAGTGACAAGTCAATCACTAAACTTTAGAAAATTAACAAACCAGTCACCAGTAACCATTTTCCGTTCCGTCTATAACGGAAAGATGACTTGTGATATTAACTGGCCACCTTGGCATCCCATAGTGAAAACGACCTCAATTTAAGAACCCTAGCTGGGTTGGGCAGAAGAAGAAGATAAGAAATTGAGCACTCGACTGTGATTCTGTTGTGCTACCATTGGATGTGTTTATTATTATGTTTATTTTTTTCTTCTTATAATTTTTGAAAGATTGGGTTTTTGGTTCACAGTTCATCACTTTCAAAGTTTCATATCTGTAAAAAAGTTGTGAAAATGGCTGTCTGTTTATAGCTCTAATACTCTTAAACTAAACTCAAACTACAATTCTTCTTCTTCCTCTCTCTAACTTTGAGTTGGAACTTGAAAAATACATTATTATGTTGTCTGGTTTGGTCTTTTTGTAAACACACATTGTTGTTCTTCTTTGTAATAAACTGAAACCTCTATTGTTGCAGTTTTCAAGGTTGTTCAAAGATGGGTTTTTTTAGAAATGATAATGCTGATAACTAAAGTGAGGGATTTTTTTGTTCTGTTTGTTCTCTTCTTTTTCTCTATCGTGTTAACGCCAAGTGTTTCGAGTATCACCATCATTTCCTCCACTACCCTTTTTTCTCTGGTTACTTCACAGCCGTCGATTTATCCTCCTTCATCTTCGTCATTTCCTTCGCTGAAGCCATAACCTCACTTGAAACAACAATCGAAATATCCTTTCCCCACCACTCCTGATAGTCTTTTCTACATATTTTTTCCTTCTCCATCTCCTCCTCCCTCATAACCTTTCCCACTCCTTACTTTTCCTACCAATATTTCCATGGTGGGAACCATTATTCATGGTGTAACACCTCTATCCCGTGTCCGTCACCGAATTAGGGTTAAGGGCATTACCTGACAGATCGAAAACTTTATCAGACAATTCGTAAAGTAACTCATCAATATCAATCATAGAGTCCCCTCTGTAGGTCACCAAGACCTAAAACATGCTCAGAAACAGGGTCGGGACTAAACCGGGACACATACAGAAATTTTTGAAATCTTAAAACTTTTCTAAGTTTCAGGGCTTACACACCCGTGTGGGCAGACCGTGTGCCTCCCACGGTTGTTAGCCACGCCCATGTGTCTTCCCCGTGGTCGAATCTGACTTAACTTCACAACCACCAAGCATGTCCGTGTGCTAAGACCGTGGTCGAGTTACCTGGCACATCCGTGCGCCAAGGCTGTGTACTCTTAAACAGCTACTGACTTAGTCCCACGGTTGATAGGTACACCAGTGTGGCAAAATAGGCCATTTGCAAGGCCAAATTGCCACCCACTTTGGGTCAAAACTACAAGCAAATACCAATACAATTCATTCACATTTAATAACCATGAACATGCCAAAATATTCACTCAATCTATATATTCAAAACCAATTTCATTCATACCAAAATTACAAGACTAAATCTCATATAAACACAGGCATAATCCATCCATTTACTTACCTTAAACTTGACCATTTCTTACACTACCACACCATACCAAACATACCTCATAAATCACATTCATTAAAGCATATTGCCAGTACATATCTAACCAAATCACATGGCTAAGTTCACATCTCATACATATCCAAATAACTAGCCTATACATGCCATATCTAGATATATAAATTTCCAAAATGTACCAAAATAAGTCGAGTAGTGTGATGACGATCCTCGACGTACCCTGAGCCTTCAGTAGCTTTGACGGTCTATGAAACAGAGAAAAACACACACAGAGTAAGCTTTCCAAAAGCTTAGTAAGTCATATACAAATAAACTTAACATGAAAAGCATATAGGTATATAGGAACATTAGCACAATTAGCTTTCATAGCAAATTTATCACATGTATGCTTTGGTCCATGTACTTGGCCACATTATGCCACATTCATCAATTCAAAAATCTTATATACATATAGTTCTTTCATGCATACTATCACATATCATATTATTGTTCCAATATACATATTCGTCATAGTAAGATCATATAGATACTTACCTTGTATACACTCTTAGTGTATAAATCAACGTACCTGAAACGGATTTACAATTCACATGGCCATTCGTATCATAGACTTGCCCGCTAAACCATTAGGAACCCAATAGGATACTCAGAAATCTCGGAATAGTCGTACAATGCCAACGTCCCAGACGAGGTCTTACATGCACTCAGATATCGATGCCACTGTCCCAGACAGGGTCTTACACGAATCAATACGATGCCGATATCCCAGACATGGTCTTATACGTAAATATCATATCGATGCCAATGTCCCAGACGAGGTCTTACACGAAATCTCATATCAATGCCAACATCCCAGATGTGGTCTTACATGATAAAACAAAACAGATACCTATGTCATGACATAGCTAATCCTATCTATTCCTAGGTTCATACGGGACTTCTCGGACATTGACACTAAGTCAACATTATCTCGAAATTCATGTACGGATCTTCTCATAAGCATCCATAGTTAACAATAACTATATGAACATATACAGTTTGATACAAATACGTTTATTTGTATAATGACTTACCTCGGATTCGATTTAACTGAACGGAAATGGCTACTAGGTTACTTTCGCTTTCCCGCGATCTAAGTCCGATTTCCTTGGTTCTTGATCTATACATATTCAGAATTAACCCTTTTATTCACTAACTTATTCAATTCAATCCAAGGATACACATTTAGGGCTATTTACAAATTAACCTTCACATTTGCACAATTTATCAATTTAGTCCATTTTTCTCAAAACATCAAATTCACAAAATCATCACATACTTATGCTTAGCCGAATGTTTATACATCTCATACAAGCCCATATTTTCCATCAAATTTACAAACTAGTCTCTCAAATTACTATTTTCTCAATTTAGCCCTATTTAGCTAAATTCATCAAAATTTCAAGAATAAAACATGTTCATTTAACTCATATCTTTCATTTAACATCATAAAACATAATAAAGCTTACCATTTCATCAATGGCACAACTCACAAATATCATCAGTACACAAAATTGAGACATGGGCTTGATAACAGACTAAGCAACAATCTCAAAAACATAAAAATCATCAAAATCCAAATCAAAGTCATACCTTAATTCAAGCTTACAATTGTCAAAACCTAGCTCAACTTTCTTCTTTTTTCTTTCTTTCAATTTTCGGCTAAAAAGTTGATAGCTATCCCATTTTCATGCTTTTGTTTCCTTTAATTATACTTAATTATCAATGTACAAAATTAACCTTAATTCTAAATGTATGAAACATCTCATATAAGGTCATTAATGTCTTTTAAAACATCCACTAAAAAAATATTGGCTTAATAACAACATAAGGCATCCACTTTAATAAGCCATAACACATACACACTTTTAACATATAGCATACAACTTTCACATTAATGCAATTTAATCCTTTTGTCAAATTAAACACACAAACAAACAAATTAACCTACGAAAATTTAGCACATGCTTAAACACATATCAAATACACAGAAAATAATATTAAAATATTATTTAGACTCGAATTTGTGGTCCTGAAACCACTGTCCCGACTAGGTTATAAACCAGACTGTTACACATGGAATAAGAAGAAAAATAAGAATTAGGTTGTGGGTCAGGCTTGATGGGGACAACTTCTTTTTCTTCTTCTTCTTTTATTGCCTAGTTAGAGTTCTTAAATTGGGTAGGTTTCCACCATGGACATGCCCAATGTGGCTAGTTAACTTGCTACGTCAGCTAGTTAACTGATCACGTCACCTGTTTCGTTGGGCCTGTAATGAAAAATGTAGGGACGTCAGTGGGGCAGGTTTCGCAGGGTCCCACCCCACTTCACACCCAATTGGGTAGGAATTCGTATAGGTTTCATAGGTGGTGGGTGGGGATGGGGACAAAAATTAGACCCGTCGTGTGTGATAGGGCAGGCATGGGTATGACCTTGTACCGGCCTCATCCCCACCCGCCCTACCCATCTATGCTCGCCTCACATCATCCCCACCCACCTTGGATAATATAATAAGCATATTTAAAAAAATAAAAATTTAATTTTGATAACAATAATCAACTCACATTTACTGCTTCTTTTTTTAGAAAAAAAGGGAAGCACTCAACATAGTTTCTCATATGCAGATTCAGGTGAAGTTAAAGAGATACAATGCTCACAATTGATAGAAGAATTAGAAGATGAATGTGATACAATAGTAATGGGAGTGACATGTATTGATTGATTTTTGGAATTTTTGCACTCGTGTTGCATTTGAAGACATTATGATGTATTTGAGACATTGCTTGTATTTGGATATTATGTATGAACTTTAATCTCTGAATTTTTTAAACTTGTGTTGAAGTTATATTTTATTTACAAATTAAAGGGTCGCAACGGCTTCTTTTTTTTTTTTAAATGGTGACAGTTGGAATAATGTAACATATGTGGTGGGAGTCCGGAGGACAGGTATTTCATACTTTTTTCATAAAAAATTTGGTTTATATTTATTTCACTAATACTTATAAATATATTATATGAAGTGGGTCACGGGGCGGGTATAGCTGGGATTAGGTGGGTCTGGGGACCCTCATGGGTGATAGGGCGGGGATGGTTTTGGGGTTTTGTACTCGCAATAGGTTGCAGGGCAAGGATGGGTGCAAGGGGAGCACCCCCCCACCCGCTTCGCCCCACCCAATTGACATCCCTAAGAAAATGTTAGTGGGTGATAGATTTATCACTTTTTGATAACGTTAGTGACTATTTTATTATTTCCTTAAAGTTTGTGACTGAATTGTAGCTTTTCAAAGATTAATAATTATTAGTGTACTTTACCCTTACTTTTATTTTGCAACAAATTTAAGGTATATTTCCCCTACATTCAATGCTATTTTTATATAAATTAATATTTAAGGTATACTTTAAATTTACTTGAATATATGTTAATGTTTGTATAAATTAGAGTCAAATTAAATTTTAAACCTTTAATGTTGTTTTTAATTTATTCATTTCACCGTCTTGAAATTTATTCCATTGAATGCTTGCATTTATTTTTGTATTTTTAAATTTTTGCATAAATTTATCCTATTCGATTATTAAAACAATAATTTAATTATATAATAAATTAATTTAATGTAATTAAAATAATTGTAAAAATAAATAAAATAAAATATCAATATTGTAGGTTTAGGTTTTCAAATGAAAATTTAATATAATAATATTTATTTTCATTAACTATTATACTATAATATTAAAATGTATAAAATTTTTAATAATATAATTGGAATTTTGAAAATTAATTTTAAAAATTAGTAATTTTTTTTATACATAAGAAAAATAATTATTCTAAACATTATTAAAAGTTTCTCTATATACTTGTAAAAATATGCATTAAAAGCAACATTTAAAAAAGTTCGAAAAATAATTTAATCTTTTTCGCATGATACATGTGTGCTTGCTGGTCTTTTAAGGTAATATAATTTATTTATGGTTTCATTTATTTTCCATGGTGTTTATTGAATGTAGCGACGTAAAATTTGCTCGGGCGCTAATTGAGAAAATAGAGTTTCGATTTTATTTAAAAAAGGGAGTCGCCACCGATCTTTTTCTAAGTGTGATCGGACACCTAATAAATCCTCTTTTTTTAAAAGAACATTATTTTTTGAATTTTCTTAAAAAAGGGCCGACTTTAGGTCTACGTCAAAATTCTAGAGAAAAATGGGGTTCGGGAGTCGGTTACGTGCGAGGAAGGTATTAGCACCCTCGCGACGCCCAAAATTGGTATCTCGTTAAACGTGTGTTGTCTTAATTTTCAAAAATACGAGTTCATTTTAATATTTAATCGTGATCCGATTGAAACACGAGAATTTTTGAAAACACGAAAATTTTTGAAAACAAGAAATTTTGGAAAGCTCGAGATTTTATTTTTTTAAAATCCCGAGAATTTTTGAAAACACGAAAATTTTTAAAAACAAGGAAATTTTGAAAACACGAATTTTTTTTAAACACGAAATTTTTGAAAATATGAAATTTTTGAAACACGAATTTTTTTGAAAAGACGAAATTTTTAAAATTGGAGAAATTTTTTTTAAACCCGAGAATTTTTAAAATACGAAAATTTTTGAAACACGGAAATTTTTAAAAATACGAGAATTTTTGAAAATACGAAAATTTGGAAACACTAAAACTTTGAAAACACGAAAATTTTTGAAACACGAGAATTTTTGAAAACATATGAATTTTGAAACACGGGAATTTTTGAAAACACGAAAATTCTGAAACACGAATTTTAAAAAACGAAAATTTTGAAATACGAGAATTTTTAAAAACACGAAAATCTTTGAAACACGAAAATTTTAGAAACACGAATTTTTTTAAAAAAAAATACATATTGACGTATTATAATCTAAAAATAAAATTTTGATAATTTTTTTAATAAACCTCTTATTACTATTACTTTAAAAAAAATTCTATTTTCTGAAAGGCATTTGACACAAAATCAAAGATATCCACCGAACATAGCAGTGAGATCGATGATTTAATGCCAAATCGATTTGTTACTTAAAAAATCAATTTATTAAAAAAATTAAGATTAATAAATAAAATCACACCATAATACTAATAATAATATTATTATTAATAAAGTAATATAACAAAATGGGCCAAATACCAAAGTAAAAGGTTAAAAATGTACCAAGGCTAAAAAAATTGGGCTGCTGGAGTGGGCTGCCAAAAATGGGCCTTTGTTGGGCTTCTGCACCTTTTTTTTTCTTTTTTTTGGGCCTGCTCATTTTCTCTTCTTTTTTCTTTTTTTTTTTTGAATTGTCATGGGCTGCTGACTTGGGCCTGCTACTGGTGCGGGTCGGGTCGGGTCACCGAGGGTCGGGTCGGCCCAACTACTTTTATTTTTTTGGTTTTTTCTTTCTTTTTTATTTTTTCTTTCTCCTTCCTCCTTCTTCTTCCTTCTTCTTCTCCTTTCTTCTTCTTCAACCGCCGCCGCCGCCGTCGACTCCGTCTCCTCCGCCAGTGGTGAGATGCTCCCTTCTCCCTCTTCTCTTTTCTCTTTTTTTCTTTCTCTTTTTCTTTCTCTTTTTCCTTTCTTTTTCATGGGTTTCTTCCTTGTGTTGGGGGTTTCATTTTTGTTGATTTTCCTCTTTTATAGTGTGTTTTCTTGCAGGTAGCAGGTGGCTAGGGGGAAGGGAGGTCATCCCTTAGGCCGGTGGCCAGAAAATCCGAGGAGTGGGTGCCCCAAATCACCTAATCTGTCAGAAGGACTGAATCGAAAACGCAGTGAAACTTTTGGGGTTGAAGTGTAATTTCGAGAAAGATGAGGGGTCAAAATATAATTTTGAAAAGTTTAGAGGTCAAAAGGTAATTTTGGAAAAGATGGGGGTTAAAATGTAATTTTGAAAAAGTTGAAGGGTCAAAATGTAATTTTGATTTTTTTGTATTTTTTAATTTTTTTAAAATTAATTTTTTTAATTAAACACAAAATCAAGCCGGACAAAATTTAGTGCTTACAGCTGCCCCTCTTTGCTCATCGCTGTGAAACAGGGATAGAGCAAAGACTTAAAAACACTAAATTTTGTTCGATTGTCCAATCTTTATTCTTTATTGAAAAACAGAAGTCAAAAATAGCTTGGCATGTGACCCAAAGCTCAACTCACCTTTCGGATTATGAGTTGATCTTTGAAAAAACAGAAATTGAAAATACCTCAGCGTGTGACCTGAGGCTCAACTCACCTCTCGTAATATGAATTGATTTTTCTGAAAAACAGAAATTGAAAATACCTCAGCGTGTGACCTGAGGCTCAACTCACCTATCGCAATATGAGTTGATTTTTTGAAAAACAGAAATTGAAAATAAAATACCTCAGCGTGTGACCTGAGGCTCAACTCACCTCTCGCAATATGAGTTGATCTTTGAAAAAAATAGAAATTGAAAATACCTCAACGTGTGACCTGAGGCTCAACTCACCTCTCGCAATATGAGTTGATTTTTTGAAAAATAGAAATTGGAAATAAAATACCTCAGCGTGTGACCTGAGGCTCAACTCACCTCTCGCAATATGAGTTGATTTTTTTGGAAAACAGAATTTGAAAAACAGAATTTGAAAATACCTCGGCATGTGACCCGAGGTTCAACTCACCTCTCGCATTATGAGTTGATTTTTTTGGAATCAGAATTTCAAAACATATCATCTGGTGGAACTTGGATGTCTGCTTTTTCCTTGATTTAGTACAGCTATCATCAACACCTCTTGCTCTACAGGAGTACCTGTATATGTCATGCATGATATTATCATGATATGCACGTGTTTGTCTTAAATGCTTTTATGCCTACATGATTATGCCATGCGCCCTGGGCTTGTTTGTCACATATCCCTTTTCGTTACGACTTTCATGATGACCTGTATTCATTGCTTCGATTCTTGACTTTCCTTTTAGGTTTTGTACCCGTCCTCGAGTAATCTGCATTTCTCGTATATCACCATTTTGCCCCCTGTTGAACTTTGTCCTTGCTTTGAGGCTATTGTACTTACCAAATTCTCATCCGAGTAATGCTCAACGTTCCTTTTGTTTAGAGTATGTCATTTCACTATTTATTATTTAAATGAACCATAAATGAGATGCATGGAAATGGCAAAGTAGGTATGAAAAGGGTATCTCACGTTCATTTCTATCTCAAAAGCAACAATCAAAAAGTTGACAAGGAAAAGTTCAAAAAAGAAAACATTATAAAGAAAGGAAAGCATATTTAATTGTCACAAATGCTCTAGATATTCAACGCATGAACTTCTCCACATTTCTTCATCCTGGATCTTTTCGAGCACGGCTTCTTGTGTAGAAGATTTCGAGCTTCCGAGAATGCTTCAAATATTGTAATCTCGCCGCATGACTCCCTGTTCAAATCGTCTTGCTCCTTATGTCTGAACCCCTTTCATTAGGACGCCTTTTTAGGTTTTCATCCTAATCCTTTTTGTTTATCAAGACGCCCTTTTCGGGTTTTCATCTTGATCTTCTTTTTTTTTTAGGCATAATATTTCTTCACAGCATTTGAGTTCACTGGATTTGGTACGTCATTCCCATCCATTTCAGTGAGAATCAAATCTCCACCCGAGAAGGCCTTCTTTACGACATATGGCCCTTCCCAATTTGGTGCCCATTTTCCTCGAAAGTCTTTTTGTATTGGGAGAATCTTTCTTAGTACGAGTTCTCCCTCGCGGAACTCTCTTGGTCACACCTTCTTGTCATGGGTCGTGATCATTCTCTTCTGGTACATCTGTCCATGACAGACTGCCCTCAAGCGTTTTTCTTCGATAAGATTTAGTTGGTCATATCGAGCTTGAACCCATTCTGATTCTTCTAGTTTCGACTCCATTAAGACTCGTAGAGAGGGGATCTCAACTTCGATGGGTAGCACGGTTTCCATTCCATAGACCAGAGACAAAGAAGTTGCCCCCGTAGATGTCCGCACAGATGTGCGATATGCATACAAAGCGAATGGTAGCTTCTCGTGCCAGTCTTTATATGTCTCGGTCATTTTCCCAATAATCCTCTTAATATTTTTGTTAGCCGCTTCTACTGCTCCGTTCATCTTTGGGCGATAGGGTGAGGAATTATGATGCTTTATTTGAAATTGCTTGCACACTTCTTTCATCATCTTGTTGTTCAAATTTAAAGCGTTATCTGAAATAATTCTCTCAGGCAAACCGTATCGACATATGATTTCCTTTTTTAAGAACCTGTAAACTGTGGTCTTTGTCATATTAGCAAATGAAGCGGCTTCTATCCATTTTGTAAAGTAATCTATAACCACAAAAATGAACCGGTGTCCATTAGAAGCTTTTGGGGAAATTGGCCCTATAACATCCATACCCCACATAGAAAAAGGCCACGGAGAAGTCATGACATGAAGGGGCGAAGGGGCTGCATGAATTTTATCACCATAAATTTGACATTTGTGGCACTTTCGTGCATAACTAATGCAGTCATTTTCCATCGTTAGCGAGTAATAGCCGAGTCTAATAATCTGCCTAGCCATAGTGAAACCATTGGTATGCGTCCCACAAATTCCTTCATGGACATCTTCAAGTATTTTCCTAGCTTCAACAGCATCCACGCATCTCAGGAGCACTTGATCTTTTCCTCTTTTGTACAGGATGTCTCCATCAAGAACAAATCCCACCGCCATTCTTCTGATTGTTCTTTTATCGTTCTCATTTGCTTGCTCGGGATACCTTTGATTCTTGACATATTCTAAGATATCATGGAACCATGGCCATCCATCTGTCTCTTTTTCAATACTAAAACAATGTGCAGGGACCTCATATATGCTCATTTGGAGAGACATTATTTCTGTTTCTCTGTTTGCTTTGAACATTGAAGCCAAAGTGGCCAAGGCATCAGCCAATTGGTTTTCTTCTCGTGGGAAGTAGTTAAAAGTCACTTCTTTGAATTCTTTGACCAGCTTCGCCACGAGATCGTGATATTTGTCCAATTTCGAATCTCTCACTTCCCAATCTCCACGGATTTGGTAAATCACCAACGTTGAATCCCCGTACACCTCTAAGATTTCTATGTTTCGTTCAATAGCTGCACGAAGTCCCATGATGCAAGCCTCATATTCCGCTATGTTATTGGTATAGAAGAAATTTAATCTGGAAGTGAGCCATGATGCAAGCCTCATATTCCGCTATGTTATTGGTATAGAAGAAATTTAATCTGGCAGTGAGTGGATAATGGTTCCCTTCTGGTGACACTAAGACTGCTCCAATCCCATGCCCCAATGTATTCGATGCACCATCAAAGCTCATTTTCCATGATTTCTCTTTTGACGACTCACACTCTTTTTCTGTAATGCACATCAAATCTTCATTTGGGAAATCAAATTTCAATGGCTCGTATTCCTCCATTGTTCGAGTTGCTAAGAAGTCAGCTATCGCGCTCCCCTTTATTGACTTTCGGCTCACATAGACAATGTCGTACTCCGATAGTAGGATCTGCCATCGTGTCATTCTTCCTGAGAGTGCAGGTGATTCCATCATGTACTTTATTGGGTCCAGTTTTGAAATTAACCACGTCGTATGATACAACATATATTGTTTGAGCCTTCGAACTACCCAAACCAAAGCACAACAGAATTTTTCAATTGACGGGTACTTTGCTTCATACTTTGTGAACTTCTTGCTGAGGTAGTAAATCGCCCTTTCTCTTTTCCCTGACTCATCATGTTGCCCCAGTACACAACCCATTGAGTTTTCGAACACAGTCAGATACAATATTAACGGTCTTCCAGGAGTTGGTACTACTAGCACCGGGGGGCTAGACAAATACCATTTTATCTTATCAAAAGCCATTTGGCACTCCTCGTTCCATTCTCCCGGATTATGTTTTCGAAAGAGTCAGAAAATTGGGTCACACTGGTTGGTAAGTTGAGCAATGAATCGAGCGATGTAGTTCAACCTCCCTAAAAAGCCTCTGACTTTTTTTTTTGTGCGCGGAGGTGGTAATTCTTGTATGGCTTTTATCTTATCTGGATCAACCTCAATGCCTCTCTCACTGACAATGAAGCCTAATAATTTTCCTGAGGTAGCCCCGAACGTACACTTGACTGGATTAAGCTTCAACTGGAACTTTCTTAGTCTTTCGAACAATTTCCCGAGGTTCCCAACATGCTCTTTTTCCCCCCGAGATTTGGCAATCATATTATCGACGTAGACTTCTATCTCTTTGTGCATCATGTCATGGAACAACATCACCATGGCTCTCTGATATGTTGCCCCAGCATTCTTCAATCCGAATGGCATCACCTTATAGCAGAATGTCCCCCACATCGTTACGAAGGTAGTTTTCTCCATATCTTCGGGAACCATCTTTATCTGATTATAACCCAAGAAACCATCCATGAAAGAAAATAAAGAATGTTTTGCTGTATTATCCACCAACGTATCAATGTATGGCAAGGAAAATTATCCTTAGGACTTGCTCGATTCAGATCGTGATAATCTACGCACATTCGTACATTGCCGTCTTTCTTCGGTACTGGGACTATGTTAGCTACCCATTCTAGGTATTTAGAGACTTGTAGGAAGCCAGCATCAAATTGTTTCTTGACTTCTTCTTTTATCTTTAACAGCATTTCAAGTCTCATTCGTCTTAGCTTCTGTTGAATAGGTTTGCATTCTGGTTTCAGTGGGAGTCTATGGACCACTACATCCTCGTTCAACCCTGGCATGTCCTGATACGACCATGCAAATACATCTTTGTACTCATGAAGCAAAGCGATCAAATCATGTTTGGTATTCTTTGAAATGAAGGTCCCAATCTTCACTTCCTGCCTCTTTTCTTCATTTCCCAAGTTCACAGTCTCAACAGATTCTTGATGGGGTAGAATCTGTTTATCTTCTTGTTCTATCATTCTTAGTAAGCCAGGAGACGAGACATAATCTTCAGCATTTTCCTCAGCTTCGAATTCTCCTAAACAAATAGCTTTCTCGAAATCGATTTCAGGACTTGTAATGGGATTGCTCATGTCGTTGATATCTGAGCACCTGAAAGGTGAATGGAAAAGAAAACTATAGAGGAGCATCAAGGTATAAGAATCAACAAACATAATGTTATGGCATGATATGAGATACATGTAAGGACAAGCTGTGAGAAGGGGAAATAATTATGAAGTTAATAAGAATGAAAAGACTATGACAAAATGCATCTCCATTAATGTTTATTTAAATAATAAAGAGTAAACATAAGCTCTTACAAAAGAATCCCACTTTTACTTAGGGGCACAAAAAGATAGTTAACATTGAGCATTACTATGGAGAGGACTTAGAAACTACAAGAAGATCCACAGCAGTCCAATTGTTCAAAACTAATCCAGGAGGACAAGGGTGTATCATTGAAACATCTTCAATTGCATCATCTCCTTTGCTAATAACATTTATACTGACGTTCTGAAGACCCTTTTCAATCAATAACAGCGTACTTCGTAAATTATCTCGTCCTGGGTACATCATTCCTGCATATGTAAATGTTTTTGACAAAGGAAGATACGCTATTGGCTCCCATTCTGATTCCCAACCTGAGGCTCTTGCAACCCTCCTTTCTTGATCTTTCTACAACTGTTTTCTTCTTTGTCGGATATCCGGTGTGAATTCTAAACTGTATCGAGCCCTATGGTGTACTGGTTTTAGTGCTCTAACTATCCCTTGCTGATATCTCTCCAAACCTTTCTTCGCTCGGGCTCCTTTTCCCACAGTCAGCTTAATTCCCATCTGGGTATTCCTTGACAGCTTGGGTGTTGGAATCCTATTTCCTTCAGTAACAAATGTAGCATTGATAAATTCAAATGAACGGAATGAACATTCTACTGCATCTTTGTTTATTTCGATGTAGGGTGCGTCAGTAAAGATAGATACAACAATGTCTTCTTCACCAGCGACCGTGATCAATTGGCTATCCATGATAAACTTTACTTTTTGATGGAGAGATGAAGGAACTACCCCAGCAGAGTGGATCCAAGGCCTCCCTAAAAGGCAATTATACGAAGGCGTGATGTCCATGACCTGGAACTCGATATCATATATACATGGGCCCACTTCTAGAGGAATTTCAATCTTCCCCATGACCTCTCGTTGTGTCCCATCAAATGCCCTTACTATAGAGTGACAAGGCCTTAGATAAGACATATCAATTGGCATCCTAGAAAGCGTGGCCAAAGGCATGACATTGAGTGCAGACCCGTTGTCTATGAGCATATTCGGTATTATATAACCCTTGCAACTAGTTGTGATGTGCAATGTTTTTACAGAGCCCCTACCATTTGGTGGTATTTCGCCATCACTGAAAGAGATAAAATTATCCACATTTAAGTTGTTCACCCACCTATCAAGCTTTTCAACGGATACGTTGCTTGCCACATACGCTTGATTTAACACTTTCAGCAAAGCATTCCGATGTGGTTCTGAATTCAACAGTAGGGATAAAACCTAGATTCTTGCCGGCTACTTGTTCAACTGCTCCACAATGTTATATTCACTGTGCTTTATGAACTTCAAGAATTCATGTGCCTCATCCTCATTCATAGGTCTTTTAATTTCTTGCTCAGACTGAATTTCAACATCAACCTCAGCATCATGCATCGGTGCCTTTCCTTTTTGGTTTGAGTCAACGGCTTTCTTCTTTGGTTCAACCATTTCGGGAGAATAACACCTTCCGCTGCGGGTAAAGTGTCCTACTTCGCTAACACTTCCAGTCGTAGCTTTGGATTTTTCACCTTCGGGTATGGCAATGTTGACATCATATTTCCATGGTACCGCATTGTTGTCCTTGTAAGGGAAAGGAGATGGCACTTTAATCACCATCGTTGGTTTGATTTCCTTCTTCTTGGCCTCATAATAAATCACCAGAGGCCGATCGACACTATAAGGGATGGCTGATGGTTGATTATCAGATGCGCATATTTCCCTTTCCTCGGCCTCGTCCATTTTATCAAAGATCTTGACCTCCTTGTTATCCATCATGTCCTGAAGTAATTTTCTGAATCCCTCACAAGATTGGATGTCATGCCCTTCGATACCATGAAAATCAAAAAAATATTGACTTTTTGTGTTTCCTTCTTTGAAAATTCTGTTGGGATAACAAAACAGCCCATTTTTAACCATTACCTCCCAAACCTTCCGCAAAGGTGTCTTTATTTCAGAAACGTAACTTTTAGCTTGTCGCATGTCTTCCTTTGTCACCGCATTCACGTTCCCTTTAATATGGTTAGGGAGTGGATTTCCAGCCACATTACTAGTACCATCAAATCGTAAAATCCCTGCATCAATAAGACCTTGAACCCTTCTTTTAAAGGCTAAACAATTTTCTGTAGGATGCCCCTAGTTTCCAGCATGGTACATGCAACTAGCATTAGGATCGTACCATTTTGGGTATGGAGGCTTCAGGGGTGCCATATAATGTGGGGATATTAATTGTTTTTCCAATAATTTCGGGCACAACTCTCCGTACGATACGGGAATAGGGGTGAATTGAGGTTTCTCAAGATTGGGTCTTACTGGTTTTTGTTCATTTTTGGGTTGGCTTTGAGCAGGCGTGGTATTTAGTGGGAACATGGTGAATGGTCTTTGGTTATTTGTGGCGTAGACGGGGTAAGGAAGAGGTGCCTGATAGTAAGGGCTTTGGGGAGGAAAATAGAAATTTGAAGGTGGGCGATATCGAGGTCGTGATTGGGTTGGGTATGGATTAGAAATGTAGTGGCTCTCGGTTCCTACCATATAGGTTTCTGCCTCTTTTTTCTTTATGGGTACTGCCCTTTTCGAACTCTCGGGGCCTTCCATCCTTCCACTCTTGATGGTATTCTCTATAAGTTTCCCAGATATTACAATATCTGTGAAGTCTTTCGTGGCGCTTCCTTCCAACTTATCATAAAATAGCGCTTTCAAAGTGTTGATAAAGAGGACTGTTATCTCAGTTTTAGTTAATGGGGGTTCTACTTGGGCCGAGATATCCCTCCACCTTTGCGCATATTGCCTAAAAGTCTCCGTCGGCTTCTTTTCCATTATCTGCAGGGTTAGTCGATCAGGCACCATGTCGGATACATGCTTGTATTGTTCACAAAATGCTGATGCTAAGTCTTTCCATGATCGGATCCTTTCTCTACTGAGTTGATTATACCATCGAAGAGCCGATCCGACCAAGCTGTCTTGAAAATAGTGTATTAGCAATTTATCCTCATTCACGTAACCAATCATCTTTCGACAAAACATGATAAGATGTGCCTTTAGGCATCTCGTTCCATCATATTTTTCAAAATTTGGCACTTTAAATTTCGGAGGCAGAACCAAATCGGGCACCAAACTAAGCCCTTTGGCACTCAGTGCAGAGAAGACTTCAGTACCTTCTATCGCCTTGAGTCTTTCTTCTAGGCTCCTATACTTATCTTGAGCATCATCCATTTTTAACCTGGCTATTTCTACCGGATCATCCAAATCTGGAACAATTGGATCAGCAAGGTTAGCTCCGGGGTTCGATACGAATATACCTTGCCCCTCTTGAGCAGGTGGTGCAGGTTGTTGCTCCAGGCCTGCAGGTTCCCCTTGAGGATATCCTCTTTGCATTGCATGGACGTGAGGTGGAGTGAATCCTGGGGGATAGGACGGACTCTGATTAGCTCTTGACTGGGGTTCAGGGCTCTGCATGGGTCATTTTCCTTTAACCAAAGCTGTCATCATCTCTATCATTTTGGCCATTTGATCCTTTTGCTCGAGCGATTCCTCTCGAGATCTTACCATCAGATTTGGCCAACTGCTCCTGTAATTCTCTTTGGATCCTTTCCATCCTTTCAATTCTTTCGTTGAGTTCAGCATCCATAGCTCTAGTTCTTAGACATGTCCTATAAGAATGACGTGATTCCAGATTTGTAGTGTCGCAACTGTGGATTATACGGTTTTAGCCTCAGTGAATGATTAGAGTGATATGCACATGTAATGAATGAATAAATGACAAATGACTGTTAGTTATGAATGGATATGCAATAATTTGGTGTTGATTTCAAGATAGCCCCATACTTAGGTATTTTATTAATCAAAAGAGTCTATTACAAAACGTTTTGCCATCTTTGATTTAATAGTTACACAAATTTCCTAGCCACATCGCCTTGTTTCTTCACTCGTTCTAGGAACTCTGACATGCTTGATCCTTGTCTCGGAGGGAATTGATGACTGAGAGCTTCGGCTTCATCTGATAATTGCACGATTTGCGCAGCCGCCTTGCGAATTTCGTTGATCAAACTGCCGAGATGCATATCTTTTTCTTGGAGAGCTCTTTTGTAGGCACTAATGTCTTTGTCATGCTGGCCATTCTTTTCTTCTAGGGCTTTTAAGAGAGTATCCAAATGTTGCTGATGAGCTTGCAGCGTATTTTCTAAATCTCGTATTTTCTCTCTTAGCTCTTGACGCTCAGACCGACTATCATTAATTCTGCAGACACGGTTTTGCATTCAACATTTTTCTTTCTTAACTCTATCATGGCACGCGCAGCTTTTTCCTCTTCCTTTTTTGCTTTCCCTCTCCAGAATTCCATCCTACCTTTGATGTTGCGTAGTTCTTCCTTCCATTCTGCCGATGATTTGCCTAGCCCACTATTCTTTATAGTGCATCTTAATTTCTAATTTTCCAAATGAAGATCTCTTAAGTCATTACTCATGATCTCAGTTTCTTTCTGGACTTTCTCAGTTCTGGATTTTTCAAATTGAACATCGATCTTCAGCTGGTAATTTTCTTCTTGAAGAGAACTAATATCCCGTAACAGCTTGGCTTTTTCACGTTCAAATTCATGTCTTGCCATTTCCAGCTCAGATAGCATTTCTTCTGAGAAAGGATTCTAGAAAGTGTAATTCGTCGGTGAGATTTGTTGACTATTCACTTGTCACTGTCTCCATATGTCATAATCTTGAGTGATAGTATCAGCATACAGAGCTAACTCCATTAGGTAAATTTCCTTCCAAGACTTTGCAGTGTCTCAGACTTTTTTCATGTAACCTTCACCTATAAAAGCAAACTCCGACTGTGCCAATCCTCCGGTAGCTGGTATGAATTGTCGTGAAGCAAACTGCCTTTGAACCATTGATGGAGCATATCCAACTCCTCCCCATAACCCGAGTAAAGGCACCCAATCTTGGCTTCCGCATTTGTATAATAGAATCGAAGGACGGATCCATGGTGCTCTCCAAGTTATGTCTTCGGTGCAGAGGTTCTGAAAAATCGAAACCCAGTGTTGTTCGGTGACATCCTTCGGCCAATCTTTCACAAGGTAAGCTTCCAATGGAGAGAATGTTTTTGAAAACATGTGGAAAGGTGTGCGCTCCACTTTCCAGAAGTGGCTCAGAGTCCAAACATTAAGTAACTGTGCACATCCGATAAAATGTCCTTCCCCTTTCCTCCTACAACTACTTAGAGATCTAAAAGTCTCAGCCAAGATAGTTGGGATGGGGTTGATTCCTTACCTCAACTTTTCAAAGAAATCCACTACCGCAACTTCTATATGCCCAAGAACCCTTGGGAAGACGATAATCCATAAATGGCCAAAGCAAACAGGTCCACTCTCTTCGCAATATCTGGATGGTTTTGAACTAAGTCTCGTAGAGAAAACCACGGGACACAACTGACTTCGTTCTTTTTCTTTATCTATTTTTCAGCCCATATATCAGTCATTCCCATCAACTTCATTAGCTTTTTCTTGAAGGTCATTGGTTTGGGCTCTTTCACATATATCTTGTTGAATTGTACATTGTCAACGCGAAGCAAGGCAGCATACTCTTCTATGGTCGGAGTCATATCTCCCTGATTGAAAATGAAACATTGGTAAGCTGGGTCCCAGAATCGAACCATGGCTTGAATCAAATGTTCATCTACATTGACAGCAATCAAGTGAGCTATATCCCCGTACTTTTCAGTGAAGATGCCTCTAGTGTCTAGGTCCCACTGTTTCCAGATCCTAGTCAAGTCTTCGAGGTTATTCTGACGAGCATTCGAAGTCACATGCTCGATAAGATTGGAGATACATCCTTCCTTTAAACTGTCCCCTTTTTCTTTCTGGGTTTTCAAAGACCAGTCTCGAACTACGGCATTTTTCTCAGTTACTTGTGTAATTGACTCCTCCATCAGAAACCCGTTTTTGGCAACCAATCTCTAATCAACACCTTCCTAACAAGATGCCTATGATGCATGATGAAAAATAAAAAATAAAGACAAATAACCTTGGTTAGTAATCACAACAAATATAAACGGAGAAAAACTATGGAAAATCTAACAAATTAAGTTATTCAATCATGCATTTTGGTGAAATTGACCTAAGTTTTTTTTTTGCCCCATAATGCTTTACAAAAACCTACCCCACATACTCATCAAATAATCTACCCGATCCAATTTTATTAAACGAACCCGATTCCATTGCATAAAAAGTGTAAATGTAAAAGAAATAAAAGGTACGAGGCGTTTCTCCCGTGTACTTATTTTGGTGACTATTAACGGACGAAGGTTCGGCATGGCTCTAATCGGGTGGCTCTTATGGTTCACTATATGTGGTTTCGGTTCTAAAAAGGTACTCGAATTGTCCGTATTATCGCCTACTAAGGCTAGTACGGAGCCTCGGTTATCACCCATCATAGGCTCGCAAGCTCAATTCGAGGGATTACATTTACTTATGCCTATGCGGAGGGACAAGTTAACTCACGAAAACATAAGTCATACGTAACCCGAAAGTATTCACTAGCCTGTGCGGAGGGACGAGTTAACTCACGAAGGCATAGCGTTTACTTCCACTTAAGCGGATGGAGCCCGGGTAGAGAGCTCATGTTATGCAAAAATGCAAGTGCACGGTGTGTGGGGAAAAACTCACAAACCTTTTCGTTTTTTATTTTAAAACCAGAAAAACTAAAACCGTAAAAACTTAGAGCTGAAAAACAAAAAGATAAAACAAGTTAGAAAAATATTAATTTGAAAACCGAATGCAGATGCATGACTTTTCAAAAATAAAATTCAAGGATCATGATTAAAATTAATTTGAACGAGGAATTTTGAAAATTTTGACAACATGCGTTTAACAACAGACTCGACTCTCGAAAAAAAGTCCCCAGTGGAGTCGCCAGCTATAGCGACGTAAAATTTTCTCGGGCGCTAATTGAGAAAATAGAGTTTCGATTTTATTTAAAAAAGGGAGTCGCCACCGATCTTTTTCTAGGTGTGATCGGACACCTAATAAATCCTCTTTTTTTAAAAGAAAATTATTTTTTGAATTTTCTTAAAAAAGGGCCGAGTTTAGGTCTATGTCAAAATTCCAGAGAAAAATGGAATTCGGGAGTCGATTACGCGCTAGGAAGGTATTAGCACCCTCGCGACGCCCAAAATTGGTATCTCGTTAAACGCGTGTTGTCTTAATTTTCAAAAATACGAGTTCATTTTAATATTTAATCGTGATCCGATTGAAACACGAGAATTTTTGAAAACACGAAAATTTTTGAAAACAAGAAATTTTGGAAAGCTCGAGATTTTTTTTTAAAAATCCCGAGAATTTTTGAAAACACGAAAATTTTAAAAAACAAGGAAATTTTGAAAACACGAATTTTTTTAAACACGAATTTTTTGAAACACGAATTTTTTTTGAAAAGACGAAAATTTTAAAATTGGAGAAATTTTTTTTAAACCCGAGAATTTTTAAAATACGAAAATTTTTGAAACACGGAAATTTTTGAAAATACGAGAATTTTTGAAAATACGAAAATTTTGAAACACGAAAACTTTGAAAACACGAAAATTTTTGAAACACGAGAATTTTTGAAAACATAAGAATTTTGAAACACGTGAATTTTTGAAAACACGAAAATTTTGAAACACGAATTTTAAAAAACGAAAATTTTGAAATACAAGAATTTTTAAAAACACGAAAATCTTTGAAACACGAAAATTTTAGAAACACGAATTTTTAAAAAAAAAATACATATTGATGTATTATAATCTAAAAATAAAATTTTGATAATTTTTTTAATAAACCTCTTATTACTATTACTTTAAAAAAAATCTATTCTCTGAAAGGCATTTGACACAAAATCAAAGATATCCACCCAACATAGCAGTGACATCGATGATTTAATGCCAAATTGATTTATTACTTAAAAAATTAACTTATTAAAAAAATTAAGATTAATAAATAAAATCACACCATAATACTACTAATAATAATATTATTAATAAAGTAATATAACAAAATGGGCCAAATACCAAAGTAAAAGGTTAAAAATGTACCAAGGCTAAAAAAATTGGGCTGCTGGAGTGGGCTGCCAAAAATGGGCCTTTGTTGGGCTTCTGAACCTTTTTTTTTTACTTTTTTTAGGCCTGTTACTGGTGCGGGTCGGGTCGGGTCACTGCAGGTCAGGTCGTCGTGAGTCGGGTCAGGTCGGCCCAACTATTTTTTTTGTTTTTCTTTCTTTTTTATTTTCTTTCTTTTTTCTTTTTTCTTTTTTCTTTCTCCTTCCTCCTTCTTCTTCTTCCTTCTTCTTCTTCTTCAACCGCCGCCGCCGCCGCCGTCGACTCCGTCTCCTTCGCCGGTGGTGAGATGCTCCCCTCTCCCTATTCTCTTCTTCTTCTTCTCTCTTCTCTTTTCTCTCTTTTTCCTTTCTTTTTCGTGGGTTTCTTCATTGTGTTGGGGGTTTCATTTTTGTTGATTTCCCTCTTTTATAGTGTGTTTTCTTGCAGGTAGCAGGTGGCTAGGGGGAAGAGAGGCCATCCCTTAGGCCGGTGGCCAAAAAATCCGGGGAGTGGGTGCCCCAAATCACCTAATCTGTCAAAAGAACTGAATCGAAAACGCAGCGAAACTTTTGGGGCTGAAGTGTAATTTTGAGAAAGATGAGGGGTTGAAGTATAATTTTGAAAAGTTTAGGGGTCAAAAGGTAATTTTGGAAAAGATGAGGGGTTAAAATGTAATTTTGAAAAGTTAAGGGGTCAAAATGTAATTTTATTTTTTTGTATTTTTCAATTTTTTTAAAATTAATTTTTTTAATTAAACACGAAATCAAGCCAGACAAAATTTAGTGCTTACAGAGAACAACCAAACAGAAAATTTCACTTGGTTTTTTATTTGGGAAAGTTCTGTATGATTCTAACACTTTCTCATTAACATTGTCCTTCAGGATAGGCATTGGCATGGGGCCTTGGAGTTTTCTTAGAAGTTGATTGCTACAACCTAACCTTTTTCAAAGTGGGGTGGAATTGCTGATAAAATATGGAAAGTTTACAAGTAGATTTTTGAATTTGATCAATTTAATTGATTTTGGTGAGAATGTTTTGAGTTTGGATGATTCAGATTTACAGTTTAAATTTCTTGTGGTTCGAATTTTTACATAATTTACCCAGATTTAAGTCACTTCATATTAAAAGTTGCGTCAAACTTAGAAATGTTCTTAAATTTCTTTTCAAAGAAACCTAAAAATGTTGAATGAACTTGGAGATGTTGAATGAATTCAAAAGAGAAAAAGGTAAAGTGATGAAAGGAAGAAGGAAGAAGGAAGAAGAAAGGAAAGGAATACCTGGAAAAATAAGAAAATAAAAAAAAACTCTAGAAATATTCTTAAATTTCTTTTCAAAAAACCCAGAAATGTTCATCATCATGATGTCATCATGGTATATGTCACAATTTTACTCTGTTTCATGTCACGTGTCACAATTTTACTCTACCACTTAACTCAGATTTAACAACATTAAAAAAAAAGTACTAAACTAGTTGATGGAGAAAAAGTTCGATATTAATTTAAAATAAAAAAAACTTTAAATATCAATATAAGAGAAGTGGATAAATTCAGGTACTAATTTTATATTTAACTTTAAAATAAATTAAAAACAAGTTTTTAAATAATAATAATAAATCAAAGCACTTTCCTAAAAACTAAAAAAGATTTCATAAATAAAATTTTAATAGATTTCATAAACAATTTTTCATATATGTTTAGTTTATATCATATATTATTTTTATCAAATTAAATTAAATTAATATGGATAAATTACATCACATGTCATTCAATTATACTTAATTTTTTTTAATCACCAATTTTTAAAACTTTCAAAATGTTTATCTAACTAATAGTGTCTGTTTTTTTAGTCCATTTCCATTAAGTTTTTGACGGAAGCTTAAAGTGACAGTTTAAAAATTAGTATAATAACAAATTTAGCCTTTAACTTTACATATTATATCAATTTCATCATTATTTTAAAAACTAACAATCAATATTACAAATTATCTCAAATTTGTACTAATTCTAAAAACAATATTTTTTAAAAAATATAATAAATTAAAATATATACTATTAAAAAATTTACTTTTTACTCCACTTCCCCACTGTTCTTACTGCTATTTGCTTCACCCTCATCACCTCTTCCACCATGCCTGTCTAGAGCACATAAAAGTGTTGAACATTGACTCAATGAAGTTTTCAGAAACCCAAATAAACAAAAAATAAAATAATATGGCTTTGGCAAGCTTGGTTAGAAGAAAGACATACCTTTTTTTTGTCGAGGAACTCACTCACTGAAGAGAAATAGCATGACTAAAGAAAACCATGCATAGCTTTTTTGTTAATAGCAAGAAACCAAAAACATACCTCAAGAGTTTGAGCTTAAGGTATTTATACAAACTTTGTTAACTACTTAATAACTAATAACTAACCATTTCTTAACAAAATAACTACTAATTGTCCAACTGTTACAACAGGTCGACTCATTCTTTACTATTCACCCAACTGATGAACACCTTTGTAAACACTCAATTTTGCTTACAACCTTAAGTTGTGTCCTAGACTTATTAAAACACCTTGAAGAGAGGTATAGTCACTATCCTAGGCCATTAACACCGTACATTCTGCTGATTCTGACTCTGTTGAGCAGCATGGCTCTCCCTTCACCGGTGACAGAAAATAGCTTCATTCAATGGTAAAAACAAGTGAAGCTGATTGTTACCAGATATGACTTGGCTGGGTTCTTGGATGGCTCGGTTACAGCTCCTACTAGATTTGTGCAAGCACCTGATGGAGGACTTGTGTCCAATCCGGTCGCATCGGCCTTCATGCAGCAAGATAATCTTCTGACGTCCTGGCTACTGTCCATCATTGCACCTTCGTTCCTTTCATCCTTTGTTGATGTTCAGCCGACCTTTGACGTGTGGACAACGGTGAACACTTTGTTCACGGCAGATAGTAGTGCGAAGTAGTCTCGGTTGCGCCACGAACTCCGTTCTTTGCGGAAAGGTACACTCTCTGTTACTAATTTTGTTGCGAAACTAAAAGCGTTGTGTGCTCTTTTGGAAGCATCTAGATCGCAATCTTCGAGGTCGAGAGGACGGAGATCTTACTTGCGGGCCTTCCTACCGAGTTTGATGTCGTGGTGTCGTCCGCTTCTCTTTCTCCATCTCCTTTGTCGTTTCAACGTATTGTCGATGCGCTTCTTGAATGTGAACGCCATCAAGAACGGGCTGTTCATGATGTGGTTCTTGTGGCAAACTTGATGGAAAGCTTGCATTCGCAGATGATGGATGAATCTGCTTGTGGTGGTCGGACATTCTCGCGCGGTCGATGGAGGAGTTTTCAACAGTGCCTTCAATGCTAGATCTGTGCTCGGTATGGTAACATCGCTCGGTGCTGTTATTACCGGTACCATCGTGATGAGGCAGCGCTAGTAGTGGTTACCTCGTTTGCGCTTGATGGCCCGATCTCTGTTCCGTCGAATGGTTTGCAGCCTCCTGCAGTAGGTGTTGAGTGGTATTCACCAGCAAACAGACGACCTAGGTTTGATGTTGGTTACAATTATTTTGCTGGTCAAAATTATGGTGCTACTGGTCAAAATTATAGTGCTAATGGTCCAAATTTTTATGGTGGTCAAAATTACTATGATGTGGGACCATATGGTGTGTCAAACTTTCCTTTTGTCAGGCCGAATACTGGACAGCAACATTGTGGTGCACGTGGGCCACCTTGTGTGCTTCGGTCGAATGGTCAACATGGGCTTCCTCCTCAAGTTCGTGATGTACCTAGGCCCCACAATAATAGGCCACATGGTGTTCGGCCAATTCAAGAATCTAATAGGCCGAATGCCCCTCCCTTACCCAAACACCGGTTACTAATAATGTTCAAATTAATTCTTCTCTTGGTCTAGGGCCGTATGATGATTAGTTTGGTGGTGGTGTTGTTTCGTGGCATACCAAACCACGTGCTCGTGTTTACTCTGGGTTTGATCCTTGTATTGGTGTACTACGATTAGGCGATCTTTACCCGTCAGATTACTATGACTCCCCTGACTATAATGTCAATACTGCGTATGTTGGCTCCAATGCTGGTGGTACAAATTCTTATATTCCCGTGCCGATGGGCACCACATCCTGGTATCCTGACTCGAGAGCCAGTAATCATTTGTGTTGGGATCCATCGGCTCTACATCATGCAACTCCTTATTCAGGTACTTCTAATCTACTAATGGGTAATGGCACTCCCACCTCAATTGTGTCAATTGGTCATAGTTATTTACTTACTGAACCTAAGTTGTTGCGCTTGTCCAACGTTTTGTGTGTTCCAAGCATCAGGAAGAATCTTTTGTCGGTATCTCAATTTGCAAATGATAATACTATATTTTTTGAATTTCACCCCACCTATTGTGTTATTAAGGACATCATGACCTGGGAAACTCTGCTGAAGGGCCACATTCGTGATGGACTGTATCATTTTCCAGTACCTGTGCTGTCTGCTCAGTCGGCTGAAGCTCATTCCACTGGTTCTTCTGAAATCGAGGCTAACTTCAAAGAGTGTAATGTTTTCTCTCTATGGCATAAGCGTTTGGGTCACCCAGCTTCTAGTATTGTTAAATATGTTCTGAATAAATGTAGTATTGCCTCCGATAAATACAATTGTGAATCTGTGTGTACTGCATGTCAAAAAAGAAAATCCCATAAATTGTCGTTTTCTGTTTCTACTATAAAATATAGTGAACCTTTTACTTTGGTTGTGTCTGATTTGTGGGGTCCTGCGTCTGTTCCGTGTGGCAATAACTGGTACTATGTTTCCTTTATTGATGTTTGCACCCGATTCACGTGGATATATCTACTTCGACAGATGTTTCAGGCTGTGAAGTGTTTTCTCCAGTTTCAGCAATTTGTTAAAACTTAGTTTGGGAAGAATATTAAACAATTTCAAAGTGATTGGGGAGGAGAATATCGAGCCTTCACATCAATTTTAGCATCGCAAGGAATCATTCATTGACTGACCTATCTACATATCTCTGAACAGAACGGAGTGGCTGAACGCAAACACCAACATATTGTTGATATGGGTAACACTCTTCTGGCTCAGGTAAATTTGTCTATGGAGTACTGGGGATATGCGTTTTCTTGTGCTGTTCATCGCATCAATCGCCTTCACACTCCAGTGTTACATGGCCAAACTCCGTATAAGGCTCTCTATGGATACGAGCCCACTTACGATCATCTCAGAGTGTTCGACTATTGTTGCTACCCAAATTTACGGTCGTTTATGACACATAAGTTGGATTTTCGGTCTCAACCCTCTACTTTTTTGGGTTATAGTGCTCAAAACAAGGGGTACCAGTGTCTTCTTCCGTCTGGCAAGATAGTTATCTCACGGCACATTGTGTTTGATGAGAATCAATTTCTTTTGTCAGAGTCTGCTTTCGAGGGTCAACTATCAGGTCCTAGTCAGTATGTCTCCACGTTCGTCCTGTTAGTTCGACAAGTTTCTTCTCCGAATTTCGAGCCCTCTACTATTCAACCATTTTTGTGTCCAATGACTACTCCTACTATTGCGGCTCAATCTGATATTGGGTCTGACCGTGACCCACAAGGTTCCTCTGTACTTGATGCTGATAGGATCCGTTCTATGGAAGATCACGGGTTCTCCTCTGAAGGTCAACCTCATCATGAGCCCGTAGTCAATACTCACCCGATGGTGACCTGGTCGAAGGTTGGTATTTTCAAACCCAAAGCTCTGACTGTTGAAACTGTGGAACCTTCTTCGATCGAGGAAGCTTTTTCTTCCTCTGAATGACGGACCGCAGCTCAGGCTGAATATGATGCTCTGGTTCGTAACTCTACATGGCAACTTGTTTCTCGCTCAGCTAATTGCAAGGTCATCGGATGTAAGTAGCTTTTCAAGATCAAGAAAAATCCTGACGGTACTATAGCTCGACGGAAAGCTTGGCTAGTTGCGAAAGGCTGTTCTCAGGTTCCTCGCTATGATTTCAAGGAAACCTTTAGTCCGGTAGTTAAGCTTGCCACTATTTGAGTTATTTTATCGATTGCTATTTCCAAAGGATGGTCTCTGAGGCAAGTTGATGTAAATAATGCCTTTTTGAATGGGGATCTTGATACTAAAGTCTTTATGCATCAGCCGCCAGGATACAAACAGTATGATTCAGAAGGAAAACCATTTGTCTGTCGTCTGCAGAAAGCCTTATATGGTCTACGTCAAGCTCCTCGTGCCTGGTTTGAGAAGCTACAATAGTTTCTGGTCTCCGTTGGTTTCGTTGTCTCTAAATCTGATGCGTCATTATTTGTTTGGGTAACGTCAGATTCTATTCTTTACTTACTTGTATATGTCGATGATATCATTATCACTGGCAGCTTGTCCACAACGATTGACTGGTTTGTTCAATTATTAAACAATGAATTCTCCCTTAAGGATATGGGTGATCTTCACTATTTTCTCGGGATAGAGGTGACTTGTTTCTCCAGTTGTCTACATCTCTGCTAGCGAAAATATATCCGGGATATTCTTGCTCGTTGCTCGATGAATACAGCGAAGAGTGTTCCTACATCGATGGTCAGCTCATCTACTATGTCCAAGACTGATGGAGATCGTTTGGAAGATCCCACTGAGTACAGAAGTCTTGCGAGTGCTCTTCAATATGTTGTTTTGACCAGGCCTGATATTGCCTATACCGTAAATCGGGTTTGTCAGTTCATGCACAACCCTACTACAACACATATGGTGGCACTGAAACGTATTTTGAGGTATCTATGTGGCACTCTTGATTTTGGACTTGTTTTTTGTCCATCTGATCGGTTGTCTTTGGTTGGGTATGCCGATGCCAACTAGGGGTTAAATTTTGACGATCGACGCTCTACGTCAGGTTACTGCATTTATTTTGGGCAAACTCTAGTGTCATGGTGCTCCAAGAAGCAGCAGGTGGTGTCTCAGTCCACCGCCGAGGCCGAGTATAGGAGCCTTACACCTGCCACTAGTGAGGTCACCTAGTTACTTTCGTTACTTCACGAACTTCATATTGCGTCTGATGATACTCCAAGTGTTTGGTGCGATAGTTCTAGTGCTGTAGCTGTTGCAGCGAATCCTGTTTTACACTCTAAATTCAAACATGTTGAACTTGATCTTTTCTTTGTACGTGAGAAAGTCGCAGATGGTTCTTTGCAAGTTGGTGAGGTTCCCGCTTGTAATCAAGTGGCTGATGTCCTCACCAAGCCTCAGTCAGTCAGTTTATTTACTCGGTTTTAGCATCTTCTTCAGGTCTTACCTATTGGGAAGATAGGTGCATGATAGAGTAATAGCTCAAGCAGTTGTTAGCTGGTTACAACTGATAGTGATCAGTCAAGTAGTTAGATAATACTGTTAGCAATAGCTTACTATACTCATTCTATAAATATTGTTTGTACAACGATCAAAAAGCAGACTAGATTCATGAAATAGAAACAGAGTTCTTCAATTTCTTTTCCAATTCAATTTCAGTATTCTGTAGTTTAGTTCAAGTGACTATACCTCTCTTCACACATGGATGACAAAGGTTTTATGAGTATATCTACTACTTGGTCTTAAGCTAGAACATAAACAACGATCAGCTTGCCTATTGCCACCTTTTTACGAACAAAGAATAAGTTAAGCTCTATATGCTTGAACTTTGACTGTAGAAATGGATTAGCAGACACATCCACTGTACTTGAATTATCACACCAAAGGGTTGTCTTTCCTACAACTTGAACTCATAATTCTCCCAATAATGACTTTAACCAAGTGGCCTTTCAGCAAGAGTAACTGGTGATTGTGTAGAGAATTGTTGAGGTGAAATTGGAACGACTGACTATTGACGCACCATCGATGAAGTGTCCTTGGTACACAATGTCTCTTTTAATGTCCCTGTCTTGGTAAACGGATAACAACCTTCATCAAATATCACATGCCTAGACACAAAAACTTTGCCATTTTCATCAAGGCACTTATAACATTTATGATTAGAACTAAACCCAAGATAAGTGCAAGGCCTAGAATGATACTGCAATTCATGTTTATTATAAGGCCTAAGGTATGGATAACAAAAAAAACCAAAAACCTTAAGCACCATATTATTCGGTGGTGTGTGATACATCTTCTTATAAGGAGATTTCTCTTTAAGAATTGGTGTGGGGAGCCTATTTATTAAGTAAGCAGCATGTAAAAACGCATGACTCCAGGGATGCATAGGCAGAGAAGCTTGTACGAGCAGCGTGAGACTCGCCTCTACCCAATGTCTATATTTCCTCTCGGCAATACTATTTTGTTCAGATGTATGTGGGCAAGTCAGCTTGTGTTGTATGCCTAGTTGGGAAAGAACTGTAGTCAATGGTCTGTACTCACCACCCTAGTCACTTTGAAGCCTTTTAATTTTGTACCCAAACTGAACCTTTACAAATTTGTGAAACTGAATAAAATTTTCAAGAACCTTAGCTTTTGTCTTTAAAAGATAAATCCATGTAAAACGATTATATGCATCTAGAAATGAAAAGTAGTAAAGATAACCCTTTGAATGTAACGGAGTCGACCCCCATAAATCGGATACAACCAGCTCAAAAGGTAATGAACTATAGTTCGAGAATCAGGAAAAACAAGTTTATGGGATTTCCCCAACTGACAAGGAGCACACACCTTTGACAAAACAAACTTATTTGATACAACATTACATTTTCTAAGGACTTGAGTAAGTGTTTTATTACATGGGTGGCCAAGTTGTTTGTGCCATAACTCAAACACAAAAATGCCAACTTCAACTGAATAAGTGCACGATAGTCCAACTCTAGTTCCATTCGAACATGCAAAACTTATATGATGTGTTGATGGAGCAAAACAATACATCCCTTTATGAGCATGTCCCACCAACAAAACCATCCATGTCTTGATGCCCTTCACAAAGCAATGATAGGGATGAAATTCAAAATACACCTAGTTATCTTTTTTTTTTCAAATTGAGCTACAAAAATCAAGTTTTTGCATACATTTGAAACATGTAAAACATGTTTGAGGTACAAACGTCTATTACCAGTGGTAATCGAGGAGGTCCCTACATGAGTGATAGGGATAGGAACCCCATTGCCCATCAAGAGTTGACTCGTACCTGTATATTCAGTATGATGACTAAGTGTAGAGAGATTTTTAGTAACATGATTTGTGGCTCTAGATTCGGGGTACCATATCTGATTACCATAGCTGATTGAAGGCCTCGACAAATTACACCCCGGTTGACTACTACCTTCTTGAGAGCTAGAAAACTTATTACAGCAATGATGCACCCTATAGTTAGATACAACCTGTCTTGGATTGAAAAGATGATGATGGTTTATTGACATCGACCTATTATCATTAGAGATACCTGCAAAATTCTCATCAAATTGGTAATAAAATTTTTAGACAACATATCCAACTTTACCACATAATTGGCATTGCAGTGATTATGTGAAAATTGGCCCTCACGTCCTCTATCACGATGGAAACCTCTATTTTGTTGAAAACTGCCTCTATATAACTGCTTACTCCTTTGATAATTGTTGCTACAGTCAGATCCCATGGCCTGATCACCACCTTCACGAACTTTTTTATTGGCCATGTAACAGCCCGTTTTCAATGAAATCAGAATAGTAGTTTTGGGACCATAAATTTGACGTTAAAATATTTATTTTATTATTATTTTATTTTCTAAAGCATGATAGTAGTATCGTATAAAAATTACGTTAAGAAATTTTAACGTTTACATGCTTAATTTGATAAAAAGGACTAAATCACATAAAGTGCAAAAGTTGAGTTCTAGTAGCTAAAGGTATTAAATAGCTATAGAACTCCAAAGTATGAGTCTTTATGTGGTAATTAGACCATAAATTTTGATAGTGGAATATGATGGCTTGGTATTATTGAAATTTGTAATGTTTTTAAAGGTTATAAAAATAATTTAGTAAATAAATGATAAATTAAATAAAGCAAAATTTCATGTACCATATTTTACTCTTTCTTCAACCAAATTTCATAAGAAAAGGAAGCCATTGAAGAAGCTAGGGTTCGACCAACACAAATCCTATTGCATGTAAGTGATTTTTGTCCCATTTTTAATGATTTCTATGTTTTCTGGATCGTTGTAGCTTAATCTAACTAGCTCGATGACTAATTTGTGAAAAATTTAAACTATTAGGGTTTTACATTAATGAATATGTATGAGTTTTGATGTTTACTGGAAGAAAATGGTTAGTTGTTGATAGATAAACAACTTTTATTAAGTGGTTTTTGATTATATTGTTAAATAGGGATAAAACTGAAAAATAGAAAAATATACATAGTGAAATTGTGAAATAAATAAAATATAGGGCTTGCTAGGGACCTATTTGATATTCGGCCGTGATGGGTTGTGGTTGAATTGCATGAATTTCCATTTTATAAGCTAGGGACTAAATTGAAGAGAAATCAAAAGTATAAGGGCAAAATTGTAATTTTTCTAAAACATGAATTTGGGTTAATTTGAATAAAATACCTATTGAATTGAGCTAAATTTATCCGGTTAGATCAAGACAAACCTCGTACAACTTTAGATCGAGGCAAAGATAAAGTCTCAGATTAGTTGCCTTCGTATCTTCATTTACTCGTCGAGGTAAGTTCATGTAATTAAAATCATGTATATATGTTTTTAATTGAATTATACTTGTATTGTGAATTACTATATGTACATACTAGTTGCATATCCAACTATGTACGACTATTACCGAGCCCCGTTTGAACCTTAGGAATTCATATGATACAAATGACATGTCATTAGGATTTACATGATTCGGGTGCTGGTCTTAAATGTCCTACTGATGGCTGAGGTCTGGAATGTGTTGCAGATACTCCACAGCTCGTGTGAGCAGCATCGTGTAGCTACGTTATGAGCCACAGCTCGTGTGAGCAGACCCTTTTTCATAGCTCGTGTGAGCATACATGTACAAGATTTAACGGATTACAATTATATGAGCTAGCACACTATGTGTGAACTATCCCGGGTATCCAAAGGTATTCTAATGGTTCAATAGGCATGATTTGGAAAGAGGACAGTAAGAGTTCAATATGAACTATGTCATAAACACATATGAATTTCATTGAAATTGTAACATCCTGAATAGGGCCTATGCATTTTCAGTTTAATTGTACGAAATGTCAAGTCTCAAGTACTAAGAATAAATTTTTGATACTTTTGAAAACGTATGGAAATGTATGGAAAAGTATGGAAATGTAAGGAAATGTATGGAAATGTATGGAAATGTGTGGAAATGTATGGAAATGTATGGAAATGTAAGGCAATGTAAGGAAATGCTTTGGAAACGTTAAGTTTGAAAGAGGAAAGTGAACATTTTGGAAACTTGAACATTTTGGAAACTTGAACATTTTGGAAACTTGAACATTTTTGGAAACCTGAACATTTTTGGAAATGATTCAAAAATGGAAAGTGAACATTTCTGGAAACTTGGAAATGTAAGAAAAATGGCAAGTTACAGAGCCGATCGAAAATTTTAGGAAACTTAGAAATGATGCCGAAATGTCAAATTTTAAAGTTCAAAATAGGAAATAAGGGCTAAAGGGCCTTAAAAGAAAAAGTTGGTAAAGTTTGACACACAAACAGGCTTGGAAAAGTGGCCTGAAGATGTCACTTAGGGCCTATGGAAATGGCGCCATGTGCAAGAGGAATGGGCCTGGGTTCGAGTCACTTGGGAAGCAAATAAAATAAGTTTTATTTTTACTTCTAGAGACACCAAGGTGGACGGCACAAGCATTCTAGAAAGGAGTGTTTTATTTTCATAAATACTCGATTAATAAGTTGATAAATAAGGGATTTTTTTTAGATTTTAAAATTGGATTATCTTGGAAAGATAAATGATGGATTAAATCTTTTTAATAAGGATAATATTATCATATAGAGGAGTGGTGGCCAAGCAAGGGACTCTTTGGCTGATAACTTTGCCTATAAAAGGAGGGCAGGAGGGCTACTCATTCACTTTTGCTCTCTCTTCCTCTTTGCCGAATTTTTCCTAGCTCTCTCCCCCCTCTCTGCCGAATTTTTCTTTAAGAAAAACCCATCTTTTCTTCTTCTATTTTCTTCTCTGTTTCCACTGTCAAAGCCGAATCTTTGTTGATTCTAAGTAAAGGAGCAATCAACTACAACATCAAAAGGGTTTCTACAATTGTTGAAAACAAGGATCAAGGATCTAAGGTAAGATAAGTATATATATATATATATATGGCCGAAAGTTTTTTTTTTTTTATGTTAGATCTAACATATGAATTATAGGAATTTCGATATCAATAAAGGGAGCAAGGAACCGATATTTTTGAGGTCTCATCATAAGGTAAGTGGTTATAATCGGCCAAGGTTTCTTTTGAATGTCTAGATCTACTCGTTTTAATCAGAGACTAACCAAATCAATGGATTTAATGGTTAGCCGATTTCAAGGGAGAAGAACACAAATCTTCGGGATTTGATTGTTAGTCAAATCGGCAAACAAGGTGAGTATTAGTAATACAAATCCTACTAGGATTTGGTTTTCTTTAAGCCAAATAGATTTATTAATATGCTTTGGCCGAATATAGGAGTTAAAAATCTAGATCGTTGGATCGGGATTTTCGGGATCTCAAGGAATCTAATAAGCGAAACAGGTGTGTACTCACATTAATTTTCGATATATCATATGGCAATTATTTTTAATATATGAATATGCATAAGAATGTGAATGTGGCTAAGTACCACAAATGTGGTAAGAGTACCCAGGTACGTTTCCTACTTTCGATAGGACTACGAATATGTTATATTTTAACATGTGAATAATAAGAAATTAAGTATGTTATGCATGATATAAATTTATGGGGCATACAGGATCTATGTGAAAGGGGAAGAAGGTGTTGACTTCGGTCTCACCAACGGAATATGGTGACTACTGTCACAAAATTTGAATATGGTAACTCCGGTTACATTATCTGAATTTGGTAACTTCGGTTACATTATTTGAATATGGTGTCTAATGACACAAATTATATGGGCGATGAGCACGTCGACTGCAGCGACTGCCTTCGATGGTGTGTAGCGGATGGAGGGTTGACTTAGTAGTCCCCACGGTGTGACTGGCAGGTACGGGTGGTGTGTAGCGGATGGACCATTAGGCTTGGGTTGGGTTGCATCATTTATTTTATATGAATATGAATTTGATACGAACTTGTATGCCTGATTGTTGAATGTTAATGTTATGTACACATTGAGTCTGTTGACTCACCCCGTTGTGGGAACTATTTTCAGGTGATGAACAGTGACGGACCGGGACGGTAGACCTTGAGGTGGCCATGCTCAATTTGAAGATTTTATTTAATTTGGACATTATTTCATTTTAGTACATTTAATTTTATTATTGGGTTCTACTTGATGTAATAAGGCCATAAGGCCCAGTGGATTTTATTTATTTTTGCTTTACTTTTAATTATTATGTTACGAACTATGTTGATTAAAGTTAAGTAAGAATGATTTCTTTAAAAATAAACCCTAAAAAATTATTTTGTCACCTTAATAAAATTGGATATTTAAATTAATTAAATGGGTTTCCCAACCTAAGCCCAATCCAAAACAATATTTCCTAAAGTTTTACAAATTTTCTCTAAGTAACAAAGAATTTGAAAATCGGTTTACTTAAGGAACATACCAGATCCGGTCCAGGCTCGTGGGCCGGGTGTGGGGTGTTTCAGCTTGGTATCAGAGCCCAGTTTTAAAACTCTCGACCTGTGGGCTAAGGCCCAAAACATTTTGAATTCGAGCCCAAATGATCTTCTTTGAAAATAAGCAGGTTTCTGGCATGGCCCCTAAGTCTCCGACCCGCAGTCCACCAGGTAAGTACCCCTAACTTTATGTGTGATTCTGTGATTTATGAACTGTGTAAGGGTAGAACAGGCATGGAACGTAGAATAGAATGATAGGAACTTGAACTCTAGGACTAGACTACTCAAACACAAACCCACATAAGACTTAATGCACTGAACAAACCTATGGCTAAGTCACTGAGCTAGGGTGTGGTAACCCCTGTGCGCATGTCTAGGATTGGATCCGGAAGAGCCTGGTATTTAAGCAGTCCTAGTGACTCACCTCCTCTTCGCAGGAATCCTACCTGGTGCGTAGCTTCGGTTCACCCTAACTCAGAGGGCTCAGTAGGTGTGGCAACCTCTGTGCGCATGTCTAGGAATGGTTTCGGTGGGAGCTTGGTATTTAAGCAGTCCGCGTGACTCACCTCCTCTCCACTCGAATCCTGCCTGGTGCGTAGCTTTGGTTCACCCTGACCAAGAGGGCTCGGCCATAGGCTAAACATAATGACTAAAACCTGAAAGGGAACTAGCCATGTTTTTCCTAAAAAAAAAAAAGAAGAACAAAACAACAAACCCCAGTTTTAAAATTCTCAAAACTTTCTTTTGAATTTGAGAAAACCATCTTTATAAAATTTTTTGAAAAATTTCTGATTTGTGAAAATTACAAAAATGCCCCTAGTGGCAAAATTACCAAAATGCCCTTGATTTACAAAATATGAACCTACCTAACAGTTTTGCCAAAATTTCCTTATTTTATAAGTGTTCACAAACCCTAATTTGCAAACTATCAAAAATACCTTGATTTTGAAAAAAAAATTCAAAATTGCCCCTAACTTACAAAATGACCAAAATGACCCCGGTTTCTGAAATTTTTGCAAACATCACCATTTGAAAAGGGGAACTCTAAAAAAAAAAGAACCCTCAAAGTTTTACAACTTTTGAAATATCCCTAATTTATTAAATTTTACAAATTTACCCCAGTTGGTGAAAAATTACCAAAATACCCCTGAGGTTAAAAATTACCGAAATACCCCCGGATTTCAAAATTTTTCCAAATTATCCGAGACTTCGAAATTTTCAAAATACTTTTTGATAAAAACACCAAGGAACTTTTTTCTTCTGAAAAAAATTACGAAAATGCCCCTGTAGGACAAAATTATGAAAATACCCCTAGGTAGTGGAAAGCATCAACGATGAAAACTACAACGTTTCTCTGAATGAACGAAAGTTCATATTTGTTTGATGGATGAATGAATGAATGGAAAAGACTGTGTGTTTGTATGAATACGAAAGAACCACTCTTAAATCCCTTTTCATAAAACTCCTTCGCGGGTAAATAAGTGGAACAATGACTAATCCATAAAATTCTTTAATCAGATCCCGACGCTAGAAAATGAGCTCTAGAGGACATGGCCGTCGTGGACGCGGTAGAGGAAGAATGACTAGGTCAGAACCCGTTAGATCGGGTCAAGGGTCTGATAATGAGGTACCACCACCCCCACCGCTCCCAACTGTTGGTGTGGAGCAGCAAGCTCAGACGGGGGACGATGCTGTGTCGCGGGCTGTGCTGCGAGTTTTGGAGATGGTGGCGGGGGCAGGAGGAAATTCGGGAACACGTAAGTCTGTGCCTGAACGGCTCCGAGCTAATGGAGCGGAAATGTTTCGAGGAGTATCTGGAGTGGCACCCAGTACGGCTGAGTACTGGTTGGAAGCAACGGAGCGTATCATGGATGAGCTCGATCTGGCTCCTGAGGAAAAGTTGAAAGGGATGGTGGCGTTGTTACGCGATGAAGCGTATCAATGGTGGTTAACTGTTCGAGATGGTGCCACGGCGGAGGATCTGACCTGGGAATATGTTAAGGAGGCATTCTAGAAGAAATATGTGGGAACCAGGTATACAGACGAGCAAAGGAAAGCTTTTCTGGGGCTGGTTCAAGGGAACAAGTCCGTAGCAGAATACGAGGCAGAATTTCTGAGGTTGAGTCGTTATGCTCGAGGTGTAGTGGCAACTGAGCATGAATGCTGTGTCCGTTTTGAGGACGGACTGAGGGACGATCTGAGACTTTTGATAGCACCGCATCAAGAGCGGGAATTTTCTGTGTTAGTGGAAAAGGCTAAGGTGGCTGAAGGAATTAAGGATTCCGCAAGGCAGAACACTGATCGAAATAGGCCAGAAAGAGGTTTTGGATCGTCTGGATCATCTGGGAATAAGAGGCCTAGAGTTGATGGGCCGCGAGGTCAACAAGTTGGTTCAGAAGGGCGGTATCGACCTTGTGATGTGTGTGGAAAGAAGCACTTAGGAGAGTGCTGGAGGAAAACAGGAGGATGTTTCAAGTGTGGGTCCAAGGACCATATGCTTAAGAATTGTCCTAAGAACCTAGATGAAAATCGACCAGCAACTCAGAATGTTAAACAGGCTGGTAGAGGTGGACAGCAGCCTCAGCAAGGTCGTGGACCGAACCCTGGAGGAAATGGTTCGGGCCAAGGACGTGGAGCACCAAGCAGAGATGCTGGAAGTGCAGACGAGAGGCAACCAAGGTTGGTTTATGCAGTTGGCTGTCGCGAGGAGGAAGATGTGCCAGTGTGACAACGGGTACGTCCCTCATCTCTGGAATACCCTTAATTGCTTTGCTTGTTATAGGGTTAGCTTATTCTTGTATTGCTGGTGAAGTGACTGAAACTTTGGATGTGAACCTAGAGAATGTGCCTAGAAAGTATGATAGTTCTTTAGGATCAGAGTGCGCAGCAATAGCGTAGTGGGGTGAGTTAGACTTTACGATTATTCGTTAGTAAGTAATTTCGAGGACGAAATTATTTTAAGGGGGTAGAACTGTAACATCCTGAATAGGGCCTATGCATTTTCAGTTTAATTGTACGAAATATCAAGTCTCAAGTACTAAGAATAAATTTTTGATACTTTTGAAAACGTATGGAAATGTATGGAAAAGTATGGAAATGTAAGGAAATGTATGGAAATGTATGGAAATGTGTGGAAATGTATGGAAATGTATGGAAATGTAAGGCAATGTAAGGAAATGCTTTGGAAACGTTAAGTTTGAAAGAGGAAAGTGAACATTTTGGAAACTTGAACATTTTGGAAACTTGAACATTTTTGGAAACCTGAACATTTTTGGAAATGATTCAAAAATGGAAAGTGAACATTTCTGGAAACTTGGAAATGTAAGAAAAATGGCAAGTTACAGAGCCGATCGAAAATTTTAGGAAACTTAGAAATGATGCCGAAATGTCAAATTTTAAAGTTCAAAATAGGAAATAAGGGCTAAAGGGCCTTAAAAGAAAAAGTTGGTAAAGTTTGACACACAAACAGGCTTGGAAAAGTGGCCTGAAGATGTCACTTAGGGCCTATGGAAATGGCGCCATGTGCAAGAGGAATGGGCCTGGGTTCGAGTCACTTGGGAAGCAAATAAAATAAGTTTTATTTTTGCTTCTAGAGACACCAAGGTGGATGGCACAAGCATTCCAGAAAGGAGTGTTTTATTTTCATAAATACTCGATTAATAAGTTGATAAATAAGGGATTTTTTTTAGATTTTAAAATTGGATTATCTTGGAAAGATAAATGATGGATTAAATCTTTTTAATAAGGATAATATTATCATATAGAGGAGTGGTGGCCAAGCAAGGGACTCTTTGGCTGATAACTTTGCCTATAAAAGGAGGGCAGGAGGGCTACTCATTCACTTTTGCTCCCTCTTCCTCTTTGCCGAATTTTTCCTAGCTCTCTCCCCCCTCTCTGCCGAATTTTTCTTTAAGAAAAACCCATCTTTTCTTCTTCTATTTTCTTCTCTGTTTCCACTGTCAAAGCCGAATCTTTGTTGATTCAAAGTAAAGGAGCAATCAACTACAACATCAAAAGGGTTTCTACAATTGTTGAAAACAAGGATCAAGGATCTAAGGTAAGATAAGTATATATATATATGGCCGAAAGTTTTTTTTTTTATGTTAGATCTAACATATGAATTATAGGAATTTCGATATCAATAAAGGGAGCAAGGAACCGATATTTTTGAGGTCTCATCATAAGGTAAGTGGTTATAATCGGCCAAGGTTTCTTTTGAATGTCTAGATCTACTCGTTTTAATCAGAGACTAACCAAATCAATGGATTTAATGGTTAGCCGATTTCAAGGGAGAAGAACACAAATCTTCAGGATTTGATTGTTAGTCAAATCGGCAAACAAGGTGAGTATTAGTAATACAAATCCTACTAGGATTTGGTTTTCTTTAAGCCAAATAGATTTATTAATATGCTTTGGCCGAATATAGGAGTTAAAAATCTAGATCGTTGGATCGGGATTTTCGGGATCTCAAGGAATCTAATAAGCGAATCATGTGTGTACTCACATTAATTTTCGATATATCATATGGCAATTATTTTTAATATATGAATATGCATAAGAATGTGAATGTGGCTAAGTACCACAAATGTGGTAAGAGTACCCAGGTACGTTTCCTCCTTTCGATAGGACTACGAATATGTTATATTTTAACATGTGAATAATAAGAAATTAAGTATGTTATGCATGATATAAATTTATGGGGCATACAGGATCTATGTGAAAGGGGAAGAAGGTGTTGACTTCGGTCTCACCAACGGAATATGGTGACTACTGTCACAAAATTTGAATATGGTAACTCCGGTTACATTATCTGAATTTGGTAACTTCGGTTACATTATTTAAATATGGTGTCTAATGACACAAATTATATGGGCGATGAGCACGTCGACTGCAGCGACTGCCTTCGATGGTGTGTAGCAGATGGAGGGTTGACTTAGTAGTCCCCACGGTGTGACTGGCAGGTACGGGTGGTGTGTAGCGGATGGACCATTAGGCTTGGGTTTGGGTTGCATCATTTATTTTATATGAATATGAATTTGATACGAACTTGTATGCCTGATTGTTGAATGTTAATGTTATGTACACATTGAGTCTGTTGACTCACCCCGTTGTGGGAACTATTTTCAGGTGATGAACAGTGACGGACCGGGACGGTAGACCTTGAGGTGGCCATGCTCAATTTGAAGATTTTATTTAATTTGGACATTATTTCATTTTAGTACATTTAATTTTATTATTGGGTTCTACTTGATGTAATAAGGCCATAAGGCCCAGTGGATTTTATTTATTTTTGCTTTACTTTTAATTATTATGTTACGAACTATGTTGATTAAAGTTAAGTAAGAATGATTTCTTTAAAAATAAACCCTAAAAAATTATTTTGTCACCTTAATAAAATTGGATATTTAAATTAATTAAATGGGTTTCCCAACCTAAGCCCAATCCAAAACAATATTTCCTAAAGTTTTACAAATTTTCTCTAAGTAACAAAGAATTTGAAAACTGGTTTACTTAAGGAACATACCAGATCCGGTCCAGGCTCGTGGGCCGGGTGTGGGGTGTTTCAGAAATGGTAATACACGGTATATTGAGAGTTGATATGGATGATATATGTATTTGATACATAATAAAAAGTTGTGCTCATCCAAGATCATATTTCCTATGTTTTATGTTTAAATGGCTAACATTTTTGGTGTACATGCTTAGGCTTTGGCCAAACTGTGGTTGGAATATGCCATGTTAACTTACCTATTATGTGATTAAATGTAAGTGGTGTTTTACATTAGACAAACTTACTAAGCAATTATGCTTACTTTGTGTTATTTTCTGTGTTTTATAGTGAATCAGAAACACATTTGGGTTGGAAGCTTGTCGGAGTTATATCACACTATCCATTGACTCTATCGGTACTTTTGGAATGTTTTGATTTTGGTTATAATGGCATGTATAGGCATTTTGGCTAATGTTTAGCATATGTGTTTTGGTTGTGATTATGGTATTCTGAATGTTGGTAAAGGCTTGGCTTTTGGCATGTATATAAATGGCCTTAAATTTGTTGATACCATGGCTTGTTATGCTTAAATGATGGAAGTTAGAATGATTGATCAAGTATGCATATTATAAATGTCTTGTGATTTGTATGAATGTAGTGAGTGATTTGGTACATTTGTTTAAAATGACTTATATGGTTGTTTGGTGCTAGTTGTAGAATGGGACATTTGGTATCAATTGGTATGTGTTTGTTAGGTAAATCAAATGGCACGTGTTGATATAAACTTAGTTTGAAGTTACTGAACATATATGGAAAATTTAAGTATAATTGTGCTTATAAGTATACAAGTTGGATTGTTGAGATTGAGGTGCCCTTTTGGGCACATTGGTTGTATGCTTATATACCATATTTGGATAGCTTGATTATGCATGATTTTAGTGCATTTTGATGGCTTGAATATATGTGCAAAAGTGATTGTAGGTATATGCTAGGATGGGTGAGAAAAATGGCTTGAAATTGGCCTATTTTTCGTCCATATGGGTAGAGACACGGGCGTGTGTCCTCTGTAGCTTTCAAAGGGTTGCAAGTCAGGCTGTTACACAGCCTAGAACACTGCTTGGCACACGGACGTGTGAGGTTACTTCAAAGGGTACACGGCCTGGCACATGGGCGTGTGGCTTGGCCGTGTGACCCAAGTCAGTGGGTTACACGGGCAGGGACATGGCCATGTGTCCCTACTTCGAGTGCCCACATGGGCTAAGACACGGACGTATCTCTTGGCCGCGTGACCCCTGCAGTTTTGAAAATTTTCACTGTTTTCTGAAAAATTATATGAGTTTCTGATTTAGTCCCGACTTGTTTCTAATAAGTTTTTAGGGTTTCGAGGGCTCGTATAAGGGACAATATGTATGATTTGGGTTGGTTTTAATATGATTATTGATATGAATTGAAATGTTTAAAAATTGTATTCGTTTGAAGTAAAATTTTTGGTAATGCTTCGTAACCCTGTTCTGGCAACAGATACGGGTTAGGGGTGTTACATGCCAAGTTGGCCTGTACTAGAACGCTGGTCAAGAACTCAAGTTATCTCGCTTCGCAATCGAGAAGCATTTCAGTCAATAGATCAAGAGACATACAAGTAGTTGAAGCTACTATCTGCATTAACTTATATTTGACTGGAAGTCCCGCAAGAATGATGCTAACTTGTTCTTGTTCAGAAATTGAACTCCTCGCCGTGATCAACATATCACTCATGAACTTGATCTCAGACAAATATTCTTTAATAGATAAGTTGCCCTTTTTCTGAGAAAACAACGCATGTCGAATACTAGAGAGTTTGACAGTAGACTTAGTTGCAAACTTTTTTTCAATGGTTGGCCATACATCATAACTGGTACAAGCATTGGTAATATAAACCAAGATCACATCACCAACTGTTGAAAGCAACCAAGAAGCCAATAGTTTGTCTTGCTGTACATGTAGAACATAACCATAATTCTCGATTAATTTCCCATTTTTATCTACAACAAAACTGTGTTGGAACACTAACAGTACCCAGAATGAAACCTTGCACATCATAACCTTCAAGAATCAACATAATTTGATGCTTCCATAAAAGAAAATTACTCTCACCAAGCTCGACAGTATCATGTTTAGTGAACTGCTAAAGTTGTTTGTCAACAACAAAAGTGACTGAACTTGGATCTGAACAAGGAAAGTTTACGTGTTTGCCATCAGTATTGGAGAAATGATTTGAATTCTCTTCAACCACCTTAGCTGCCATGGCGATAGAAAAAACTCCAAACAAAAAACACCAAGATCAACGACAAAACCTTAGCTCAGATATCATGAAGAGAAATAGCATGACTATAGAGAACCATGCATAGCTTTTTTATTAACAGCAAGAAACCAAAAACATACCTCAAGAGTCTGAGCTTAAGGTATTCATAAAAACTTTATTAACTGCTTAATAACTAACAACTAACTATTTCTTCACAAAATAACTACTAACTGTCCAATTGTTACAACAAGTTGTCTCATTCTTTAGTACTCACCAATTTCTCAAGGGGTTTTGCTTTCAGATTTGAAGAGAACAATGTAGTCATTACCGACGGCTACATGGAGACCATCAAGGCCCTCAACTTGGTCTCATGACAACAACCCATATCAAGGCACATGGAACCCTTGGTGGTACTTGCCTCAACGTTGGCTACATCCCTCATAAGGTATTCTGCGTTTCATTTTTGGGTTGTTTTTTTTCCTATGTGGTTGCTCAATGGACTTTGATTATAAATCTTTCCTAAGATTTGGACATGTTTGAATGGGTTCCTATGCCTCTCTTTTTTTTCTCCCTTTTGTTTTAATGTTGTGAAGTCTCGAATTATACGTCGAAAATGTAAATAAACTGATCTTGATTTCAATTGGTTCCCTCCCTTTCTAATTTGAAATACCTGTGGTGGATGTCAAAGTAAAATTTTTTAATAATTTTATATATAATTTTAAATTTATTATAAAATTTTGAAAATACTTATGTATTTTTATATTTTTGAATATTTAAGAATTAGGACTGAATTGAGATAATTTTTCATGTTGATGGTTAATTTTTAAAAAATCATGATCAAATTGATGGTTAAATTTGTTATTATATTAACATTTAAACTACCATCTCACACTTCCATCAAACACTTTTTGGCACTTAACGGAAATGAATAAAAAACAAACTCGATTAATTGAGTGACCATATTGAAAGTTTTAAAAGTTACGTGACCAAAAAAGAAACTTAAGTATAGTTGGATGACGCGCAGTGTAGTTTACCCAATTAACATTTACTAATTTAGATATTTTTTTTCTCGTCATTTGCACGTTCTCTTACCTGGGAAAGAAATCACACGCGTGGAACAGAAAAATCAAAGAACAAAAGTCTACTTGCTCACAGTCCAAAGGAAAAGAAGGCGGCAGCGGCAGAAGCAGAAATATACGAATGTTAGCTTGTAAGTCTCTTTTCAGGTACGCTTCTTTTACTTAACCCTCTGTTTCTTTACTAAGAAACTTTCGCTCTAAAATTGCTTATATTAATTTTCTTTTCGAAAGGAAGTGAAAAGTTAGATTGGGTTTTTTTCATTTTCCACAGGTTTGCTTTCAAATCTTACATTCTTCTTTTAGTTATACCTGATTCCTGTCTGCCAAGCAGTTTATATATGCACTATTTTTTTTTTTCAATTCAAGCAGTTGTTTTTGTTTCAATATGTTAGGCAGTGTAAAGTTCAAAGGGTTTTAAAAGAAACACCGATGAATTCAACGAAACATGAAGCTTTCAGTCGCGGAAAGCCTTTCATTTTTTAATAAATACTATGGTAATTCAGTAGTAATTATCTATGCAGAGTTGACCGTTTGTTGAAGCTCACAAATACTTATGTCAAATCGAAGCCGGATAACTATTTTCAGGTTTTTATCTTAAAGAATATGTGTTAAGACTTAACAGCATCACGATTTCAAAGATTTCCCCCCTTTAAACTTTGTTTTAATACTCATTTTAAATGTTTATGTAAGGTAATGTAATCATCTTAAGTCATAAGGCCTTATTGCTAGCACTTGAATTGAATACTGCCCTTTGATTCTTCCATGTTACCAGTATGTTTGTTTTGATTGTTGTGGTTCAGTTTGTATAGGCGTCTTTTTTTAGAGTGAAATTATAATTCGTGTGTGTATTTTAAAATAAAATCAAGTAAACTTTGTGTTATATGTCATAGCTTTGTAAGACTCAAACAGTGTTCCAAATCTAGATGGAGTGATCACACAAAATGGCAACCTCGGTAGCTATTCAAGTTCATTTCCTTATATCAGCATTGTGATTCTCTTCTTCCCATCCCAAGTATGTTAGCTTGATCTTTTGTGTTCTATTTGTTAAGGACTATGAAGTACTTTACTGCATTTGAATGAAATATTAAACTTTTGGTCACCGATGAAGTCTATGCTTGGTCACTGGATTGAATAGATATAAGGCCCCATTTTGAGTTTGGAAAGGTAAAAAGAAATTTGGTCTTATTTTAAAGCAAATATTTTTTCCCTGAAATTAGTAGCTTAGTCTGAATTATGCTATTCGAGTTCTTATGTTACGCTACAGAGTCAGGAAAAGGTATCTGGATGTATTCTTTCCTTTCCACCTAACTGCTAAAATTGAATAGACCATAGATGTGGTAGAGTTGAAGAGGATAGAATCTTACAAGGTTGTCAGGTTCATTAAAGTAATACCAACTTGCTTGCAGGGGCTATATTCGAATAAAAAATTGAGCCTTGATTTGAGGATAGGTGGGGTGAAAGATAAGCCCAGCACGATGGACAAGAAGAAAAGAAGGATAGGTACTCCTGTATGGAAACCAGTATGTACTCAAGCTAGTTCCCTTGAAGGTATTTCTTGTTTGTGAAACTAGTCAAACTACATGATGTTCTTCTCTATCATATCCTTTTTTGATAAAGGTCATCTTATTCATATGTTCATATGTTTTTAAGGTTAGGCTTTATCTCTCTCCATTGTTGATGTAATCCTACATTTGTTTGTTGGTCTTAGTAAAAGTATTTTAGAAAATCTTAAATGCTTTACTTCAGTAAATTTCTAATCAGTTTCTAAATTAAATACAGATTTGGAAACGTCCTTTACATTTTTGTTACTTGCGTTGCTGTATATGGTTTCTGCACTCCAGCAGCTATGGGAGCTTTATACTTCTTAGCAGTAGATTGGCTTGGCAGTTGGATCTTTTGTTGGTTTATATCATATTTTATGTGGCCTGTAAAGTCTTTTATGTTAATTTGCAGAGCCTGTGGTGAAGGATGTTGGGGTTGAGTCAGAAATTGGAAGTCAAATGCAAGAAGTAAATGAGTCGACGATTGAACTTATGGATGCAACTGTCAGTCCTAAAGCCTTGGAGGATGATATTGAAGATGAAGCATCAAAAGAAAATCCAGTGCTTTCAGCTGCAAAGCACTCACTTTCTGTTGAGGTAAAGTTTAATTGTTTAACATGTTAAATTTTCTTGCCTTTCTGATGCACATTACAGCTGTTAGTCCTTGCCCTAGAAGAGGATTGAACAATTAAAACCTCTTGTTATCTCTGTTGAATTTCAATAACTTTTGGTCCTGAAGAAAATGATTCTAAAGTAGAACTTCCTTTTAGGAATTACGTACTACAAGCTCTTGGAGCTTCTTTTATTCTATTGATAGCTCCCACATCTGCTTTTTGTTCATGCATGATGTTTGCATCTACTCTATGCCTTTGACTTTTCTTTTTGTTTCTTTTTTCCCACATAGTAAGCTTCAATTTTCCCCCTATTTTTCTCTATGCTTGATAAACAGGTTGGTGCCTCCGTGATTCGATTTGGCAGAGGAAAAGAGTATGAAGTTCAGCATCCAAACATTATAAATCCTTAGATTTATTTTAATTTTTTAAAAATTATATTATATTTTCTACAGTGGATCTACAAAGGAAAAGATTGAAAAGGAGACAGGAGTTCAGATTATCCTTCCGTCATCAAAGCAGGAGGATGCTATTAGTAAAATTTTGTTTTTTAATTCCTTAAAATACTTTTTTGGTTATATCACATTTCTTCTCCAATTTTAACCTGAGCAATGCCAAACTTATTTGGTTATGAAAATTTTACTCGTATGATTTTAAAACTTCTCTTGAACCTTAACTAGGATTTTTACCTTATATTTGAATGGTTCTTAACGTAGTATGATAGCACATTGGATCTGTGGTCCAGAGCTCAAATCACCACTATTGTGTTGGAAATTCAATTCAGCATAAAGCATGTGGTGGGCCTGCTAATGTCCATGCCTCCATGGTGTTGGCAAATAAAAACTTTTCTTGAACCCCATGTACAGCTTATGCCTTTAGGTTGAATGGACCTTGACATATGAAATGTGAAATTAATTCCAATGGTTTATTTTTCCCTGAATGGTTATTGCATGCAGTTATTGAAGGCACTTCAGCTGTTAGCGTAGCTAAAGCTTCAAAAGAGATACAGCATATAATTAATGAGGTTAGTCAGCTATTTTCCTGTATTTTATGATGCCATGTTTATAAATATTTAGTCAACATGAGACTGTTCTGGCAATCAATATCTTGTTTTCATTAGGAACTTGATGACTGGTAGCCAATAATGAATAACCTTTTCTCGGTTCGTTGTTTCTATAATACAGGCGGTTAAGACTCCAAGTCTAGATTACTCTCATTTTGTGTCTCTTCCATTAGCTATACACCCCGAGCTGGTTGCAAAGCTCGTCAACTTTCAGAACTCAATATTAGGAATCAGTGATGCTAATGCGGGTGAGAATCTAGAAGGCAACTCCAATGGGGATGGTTCTGAAGGTGATGCTCAGGATGAGCAGCTAGATAAAGGATCTGCCGTGGCAGTCGAACTTAAAGTTGCCAATGACAGGGAAAGTGTTAAGGTGGATGTAAGAGGCATACCTCTTGTTAGTTATGCACCTAAAGAGCCTAAAGACTCAAAGTCTTCTAGTTTATCAGGCAAGCGAACAATCTGGTTCTTTGATACTTCCCTTTCTTCTAAAATTTCCATTTAGATATATTAGAACTCTATACGTATAGATAGCATGATATGCCTTGCATATGCGCATATACATGCATAAACCTTTATGGTCATTGCAAGTATTAGTACTGAATCTTTTGTCAAATTTACAAAGTTTCCTGGACCTCTGAAAATTTCATGTTTGGAAGGTTTGGAATCATTGCACTTCATGTTGAGTTTGAATAAACAAATATTCTCTGAATAATGAATCCCCAAGATTCAGGGGTTGTAAGCCACAGTCATGGAACAAGACGCTGCTGCCTGCAATTGCAAGAACTTTGTGATTGATTATTAAGTTTCAATACCTTTATTTTAGCATTCTAAGCATTTTCCTCTTATTGCTTTAACAAACCTTGCTGATGTATATTGGACTTGACAGACTTGAGAATCGAAAAGTCCATATTTATTAAACCTAAAACATTTCACCTGACGGTGCTCATGTTGAAGTTGTGGAACAAAGAACGAGTTAATTTAGCGACCGAGGTATTGAAGGTAAATTCTCTTGAATTGGATGATCAGTTGGATATTGGCCAATTCCAGAATTGCTTGATGTATAATGTTTTGTTTTTTCCACACAGAGTATCTCCCCGAAAGTGATGGATGCCTTGGATAATCGACCTCTGTTTGTAAGACTTAAGGGTCTGGTAAGTTTATCGTAGCCCTGATATTCTGACGCTTGCTTAATATGTGATTTTTACTTGTGAATGAGCTAATACTGTTCAAGCCTGTTAGTCTGTAAACTCGGACAGTATTGACTCTTTCATAAATTTCCTTTAAGATATTGATAAGCATGCTTGGGTTTAATTGATTGCATACCATTGGAGAACTTATTATCTGAACTGTAAGAATAAAAAATTGGGTTTTCTTAGCGGTTGTTCAAGGTTCAACTCATCACCCTGGAGAGCGATTCAGTAAATCAAAAGTACTCTTGCCGAGTTTTCAATTAGCTAATTGAGTCATCCTCTTATGACTGTTATTTACTGCTAGACTCTAGTTTACAGCCTTTTCTTTAATTTGTTTAACTAGTTACAAATAATTTTAATGAGGCCAGACTGCTGGAAAGAGGGAGCTGCTTTCATTTATTTTGCATTATATTTTGGGGGCATTTTATAGGACACATGGACACACTTCTTGAGTTAAAATCTTTCTATCTTCACAGGATTGCATGAGAGGTTCTTTGGATAAAGCCCGTGTTGTGTATGCTCCTGTAGAAGAAATTGGCAGTGAAAATCGACTTTCACGTGCCTGTCGTATCCTTTTTTTTTTTTTTTCCTTCCAGTTTATAATATTTCCTTTCTTTTGATTCTGCACTTGAAAATAGAAGAACAATAATCATGTTCCCAATTTTTGTTGAAGTTTAAACTTTTTGTCAATTTCTCTTTTCATTTCCTTATCATTTCTTAGAAGTTATTATTGATGCTTTTGTTGAGGCTGGGCTTGTTCTAGAGCGAGATATCAGACATGAATTAAAGGTAAGACTTATGGCCTTATGTGTGTTTTTTCTTTGTTCTTTTTTCCTCTAGTATTAAAAGCTTGTGCTATCTGTGTAGTTGTTAGTGGAGACATTCTCGGTATTAACGAATGAACAGCAATGCTGTTTTTTGAATTTCAAATAAGTTCGAATGAGTCCTTGCTACACTTTTATTTGTTGAGATATTTTAGTGTTGATTGTTTATTAGTTGAGATTTTAATGTTGAATACTTCATGAATGTAGGAGAAAATCTTTGGGTTTCCACTTGTAAACAAAGCCTCCACCTGATCATCAATCAATGTAACTGTGTTCTCTTCATTTGTTTATTTGATCTTCTTTACTCAGAACGAAGTATGCCTTATTTGTTTGCTCAAATCTACCAGCATAAAGGGATTTTTGTCTTCCCTTCAATCCTAGATTCACCTTTTCGGCATGCTCTGCTCTTCATTTCCTTCAGTTCGACCTCATTCACTTGATACTTGTTTACTGATATCAATCTGTAAAATGTGAGGAAACAATATTTAATTACACCTATGTATGGTAAAGTAAAGCCTACTGTATGAATGAATAGTAACGCGATATGTCATTGAGCCTTGGTCCGTGTTACAATGTTCTCTCTAGAAAAGCTCCAGAAAAATGAACATAGGTAAAAGGTGCATATCACCATGGATGGACCTTGAAAAAACCTGCAAAGTGTAAAACTCTTCTTACATGACAGGGACCATAGCACTCATCTATACCCCCCCCCCCCAACAATCCTCAAGGTCAGTCTATGGGTTCTCCTTTGCCTCGGGTCAGGTCTGATTGTTTTCCTCCCTCAAGAAACGATCCTCTAAATCACAAAGACATGCACCTTCTCTTAAATGTATACCTTGAGATTTGTATGTCAAACACTGAACGACAAACTTATTTGCTGCAAATCTAATTAAGACTATTGTGAGGGAAGGAAATAGATCAAAAGAAAGGGAAAAGAATCATATCTAGAAGTCAATATATGCTTGTGTGCCTCGTATGAAGCAATGTTTAGTTGGTTTTTTAGTTTCATTTTGTTTTCCTTCCCTTCTGGTCTCAAAAATATTAATGTTGTATCTGTTGCTAAATTTCAGTTGCATGCCACTGTGATGAATGCGAAGCATCGGAAAAGGTGCCACCCCATTTCCGTAATAATGTTTATTTATTGTTATAAGTTGCAGTGCTGCACAACCTCGTGATTGTGCCTTTCCTAATTTCTTAATTTATTTATTTATTTGGGGTGTAACTGTTCAGGAGGGGAAATCGGAAGGTAAAGTCTGATTTCTTCAACGCATGTGGCATTTTCAAGCAGTTTGGATCGGAGGAATGGGGCGAGTATCTAATCCGGGAGGCTCATCTTTCTCAAAGATTCAAGTATGATGAGAATGGTTATTATCATTGCTGTGCTTCAATCCCCTTCCCTGAAAACATGCAAGTCGACTGATTCCTTTGTTAATCCAAGTATTAGAGATAGAGATGTTTGTTTTGGTGCTGTTTCATGTTTATACATAGCTTAAGCAAAAGAGAAAAAATCTGAGAAATATAATGGAAGACACTTTCCTAATTTATATGGCAAAGTAGGGATGGGGAGTGGTTAAAGATTTCATGTTGCATTTGTCAGTCACGCCAAATATCCGAAGGGTACGCGGGGTACTTCAATCTCACAGTGTGGGCTGTATAAGTGTGAGTGTTGCATGCCCCAATAAGTCGGTTTTGAATGGAGAGGGTCAAGACCTACAGCTGACGAGCCAAGTGACCGTGACAAGGTCATTATGAGATTATTTCGCCAAACCCTCAAAGGGTAGGCAAAGTTGCTTCTTGAAGGAAAGGAATGTAAAATAAAGGTCGTGCTATATTTCACATCGGGAAGAAAAGGAAAGGTCTTGCTATGAAGTGTGAGCACTACACACCCCAATAAGCTGGTTGTGTGGGAAAAAAGATAATGACCACACGACAGTTGAGGCCACGATCATCCAGATAAGATGGGGCTAAGGGTTGAAGGTATTTGTTGGAGTTGGTCAAGATTTGTGGGGTCATAGATTTGATCATGTTGTTTTGAGGAATTCATTTGTTTCATCACTTAAAAAAAGGGGTCCAGAGAATTTCGCATTTTTAACAGGCAAGTCCCCATTAACCAAGGTCCATTCAAGTTAGAAGCGCTAATCAGGCTGAGGCTGGGGCTGGTGCGGTGAGATATTAATCTGGGTGATAACTGATAACCAAGGATGTTTCTTTACTAAAGCTAAAATCAGTATATGGGAAATATTGTCTCTCTGGCCCCATGGCTGAAAGAATTAATACTGCTAAATAAGTCATTACTCATCCTCAACCATCAAAGTAGAGGATGGTCACTATCAGTTCTAAATGTTGAATTGATAGTATTAAATCAGATACGATTACATAATATGAATATGATATGCTAAAATGCCCACGTCTTAAAATCTATATAATGAGAAAATTGTTAATATATTAAGGTTCATATATTGAGCATAATAAGATATATGAATACGATATGAATTCACAAACTATCAGTGACTTCTATTATTTAATTGTGATTGGAGGTGCCATATTATTTGAATTTGGTGTGGCACCACCCAAATTTCTACAGAGTAGTGATTCTGTGTCTTGGATGAATCATTGAAGCGTGTGTTGTTATACGAAAGATGTTATAACCATATTAATTCAAGAAGAAATTATCATCATCAGCATCTCAACGTTGAGAGATGCTGTTTTACGCCAAAAGTAAATCTCATATGGCTCATGTTATTTCTAGAGTCAACTATGATTTTAGGAATCTATAAGTTGTAGAGTGTCTTGTATGAATGTGTAATGCAAATGTACAAGTATACACATCGAATCAAGTAATAAAGTGATGAGTGAGTATTGTCTCTACAGGAATCGGAACTAATTAAAAAATGGTTATGCTATTACTATGAATTTGACTAATTAAAACTGTGCAAAAGAAACATATGACAAATTGATGAAGAGAATTAATGAATGAATTAATAAAATCAATTATGAATGAAAAAATGCTAGGGCAATTGAAATGCTGTGACAATTCTCAGAAAATAAGTGGGGAGGATTTGTATTGTTGAATGATAAAGGTTGGAATTAGTCAGGTTGTATTTTTATATCATAATAATGCCATGACAAAATCTTGATCATTCTACTGCTCAGGGATTCACTACTATAGTCTATTTTTTTTGAGAGCCAGACTTAAGCTATCATTATGAGTTTTTGTATGTCTACAAAACTCAAGAATGATATCCAGACTGTTTTTCCTTTCCCTGTACAAATCGCAACTTCTACGTCTAGATTGTTGCGAATATTCATTCGAATACTCGTTTGTATCAACCAATAATAATTCAGTTTATTTAATCTTTTCAGAATTAAATCAGATCTAACAATTTACCATACAATCATTTATGTTTAGAGCTTGCATGCATGCATTTAAAATAACCACAAATCGAATGAAACAGTAATTTACTCAAAATCAGACCATGGGCATTAAAGATAATAAAATTCACCCAAATAATTCCAACCCAATGAGATTTAGCTCATGGATTGGACATTCAAATCTAAAATAAAACCATTCAACATCAATTCTTAAAAATATTCATGCAATTCTGACTATAGTAAATACCTCCTAATGCACTTAGGTTATCTTTCTTCTAAACTCAGTTTCTCTATTCTCATTTATTCTGTCATTTCAAAACTTTAATTACAAATATTTTTTTTTTGTTCTAGGGAATTCGGCTTGTCACATGGTTTCTTTACTTGGCAATCTCAATGGAGCATACACTAGATCTTGGTATTACATCATGCCACAATTTGAATGTAACTCACTCATGAAGCTAAGGCTTTTAACTAAAAAGATGAATGGACAACTACCTCATTAGCTAATCAGCCTATTACTATAGTAGAGTGTCCCTCAACTGTTTTTTTTTTTTAATTTTTACTCACTCTTATTTGAACTTGTTTTTCTGATCAATAATATGATGGAGCAAACAAAGTATTACTGATCTACTCAACATTTTCAAAAATTGGAGTGATTCTTATCATTTTGTCACGATATTCATTATTACACACTGTCGGTTTATTGAATTTAAGTTTAAAAATTCCTAAATGTATTAAAAGAAACCTACTATAGACTAATTACAATTATAAATAGGGCATTCTACTTTTAGGAATAAATTTTCACACAACTATCCTAAACTAAACATACCTATTCACCCATCACAATTTTCTATTTTTATCGAAGAGTTATTATCCTCATCAAATATCATAGATAACAATATACTTGTCACAGTCTGGCAGTTACTTGACATTTGTATGTAATGGAAAAATGAATAACAAATGCATGAATATTAAAACATATATCTACTACATACTATATTTATAGCACAACACACCCCCAAATTTAAGGGATGCATTATCCTCAATGCATGAACAATGAAACATTTCAAAATGCAAAAACAACAACTTACAAATATAAAAATGTAATGACAACCAAATATGAATGCATGAAACATATAAAATGAAAAAGATGCAAATAAAAATAAAAACAAAAGCTTGGAAGGAATTTGGGTTACTCTAATTGGGTTGAGTCGATTTTTTGGCAGTGCGTTTGTAGCACTGCTTCCTTTCCACTTCACCAGCATCATCTCAAACTGATTTTCCAGCAACTTGCTTGTAGTGCTTCCTTTTTAGCTGGTTAATTGACACCTCTTCATCATCATTAGTATCTGATTTTCTGAGATTATCAACCAATTGATGAATTACACACTCTTGCTTGGTCATAGGTGCAGTGAATTTCGGTGTAGTGGTAGTTGTAGCAGGTGTAGAAGTTTGAGTTATATCAGCTTCATCCTTATTAGATTCAATATGCACGAATTCAGTTTTCTCCTCCTCTCCCTCTTTTTCTATGTTCTTATTCCCTGCAGTGGTTTCTTCTCCATCTTCATCATCATCTTTTGGCTACAACAACAATTCTTTAGGAAAAATAAAGAATGTAGGCATAGGTCAGGTAAAGTTATTTTTAAGAGATTTCTTAACTCGTCTGACATATCCCCAAAATAGAGCCATTTCTTCTTGAGCTCGGCCAAGATCAGTGACTATCCTTAGTTGTTGTTTTTCCATCAATCCCTACTCTTCTTGTGGGGTATTGATAATCGTTGTTAGCAATCCTCTCTTGAGCAAAGTCCCATTGGCATGTGTCAATCGCCATCCTTGTATGCACATTCAATCCATTATAAAAAATTTCCATTTGCATCCAATGTTGAAAACCATGCATTGGGCATTTTCTAATTAACTCATTGAATCACTCCTATTCTTCATATAATGTTTCATCCTCAGATTGCTGAAAGGACGTAATATCGTTCCTCAATTTGGCATTCATGTTTGGAGCATTATATCTTAATAGAAACCTTTGACAAAGTTCATTCCAAGATGCCACCATATCTGACGGTAATGTATTTAACCATGCTCTGGCATGATCTCGCAATGAATAAGGGAATAAATTTAGTCTCAGGGCATCTTTAGGAATACCCTGCTGCCTAAATGAATCGCAGACTTCCAAAAAGAGTCTTAAGTGCAACTGTGGATCTTCAGTAGGCAATCAACTAAACTGCCTTACATTTTGCAACATTTGAAACATCATCGGCTTTAACTCGAAATGTTGAGCTTGAATATGCGGCCTGACAATTCCTGGATCCAGATCATCCAAGATCAGCACTACATGTTCTTTGATGGGTCTGTCTCTATCATCTATTATTCAAGGAATATCAACATCCCTTCCATTTTGATGTAATGACTCTTCTCTAACCTGATCATTTCTAATTCTTTCCATTCCTCACAATTATTTTCTCATTCTTCTCAAGGTTCTCTCAATTTCTGGATCAAAAGAATACTCTTCAAGTGCAGAAATATCTCTACTCATGCACCAATAAAAATCTTGAAAAACAAAAATCAAAACAACTAATTAAGCTAAACTAACAAAATTAAAGAGGTAATTCAAACCAAAATTTCACCAATATTGCCGATCCCCGGCAACGGCGCCAAAAACTTGTCGCATGTGAATGTGTAATGCAAATGTGCAAGTATACACGTCGAATCAAGTAATAAAGTGTTGATGAGTATCATGTCCACAGGGATAGGAATTGATTAAAAAATGGTTATGCTATTACTATGAATTTAACTAATTAAATTGTGCAAAAGAAACATATGACAAATTGATAAAGATAATTAATGAATGGATTAATAAAATCAATTATGAATGAAAAAAATGCTAGGACAACTGAAATACTGTGGCAATTCTCAAAGAATAAGTGTGGAGGATTTGTACTTTAAATGATAAAGGTTGGAATTACTCAGGTTGTATTTTTTATATCATAATAATGCTATGGAAAAATCTTAGCCATTTTACTGCTCAGGGATTCACTACTGCAGTCTACTTCTTTCAAGAGCCAAACTTTAAGCTATCATTTTGAGTTTTTGTATGTCTACAGAACTGAAGAATGATATCCAGACTGTTCTTTCTTTCCCTGTACGTATTACAACTTCTACGTCTAGAGTGCTGCGAATATTTTTTTGAATACTCGTCTATATCAACCTATAATAATCCAATTTATTTAATCTTTTCAGAACTAAATTAGATCTAACAACATACCATACAATCATCTATGTCGGTAACATCCTGAATTTTTGGGCCTATGCGTTTAATGGGTGGATATGTTTAATGTGTTAATCTAAGTGTTGGGGGTCCAAATTGGGCTCAGGCTTAGGTAGAGGCCTTGATTAAAATTATCTGTTTGGGCATTATAGAGTTTAAAAGGTAGTATCTGTGTTTAAAATACCAAAGTGGGCTTGTGGCCCAATATTAGGAGGTGACGCCACACAAGGGAGTAAGGGGCCCAAATTTAAGTTTCATGGAGCCCAATTATTTTAATTTAAGTTAGCTAATTTTTGGCATTAGGGTTAGGTGGAGTGGATGGCAACAAGGCTCAAAAATAGGAGGATTTATGTGAATGGGATAATGTAGATATTATAGTTGATAATATGGAAGATAAAAAGAGAAAAGATAGGAGCTATCTGCAAGGCTAGGTGTTGGCCGAAATTCCATCACCTAGAGGAGGGAAGAAATTGGTTTCTTTATGGCAAAGGGGTGCCGAATTTTCCCTTTTTATTTGCTTAATTTTTAGTTATCAAGAAGGGTACTTTCGGTTTTTCATAGGTAAGTGCCGAAATTTCTATAAATAGGGAGGGTTCTCTTCTTTATTTTTCGGCATTTAGGGTTTCCATCTTTTCTTTCTCTTCTCCTGAGTAGAAGCCGAAATTCTTAACCCTATTCCCTCATCTTCACTTTGATTCAAAAGCCGAAACTCCATTGTTCTTTTCTCTTCTTTCTTCTAAAAGCTGAAAACTCCATTATTCTTTTCTCTTCTTTCTTCTAAAAGCCGAAAACTCCATTATTCTTTTCTCTTCTTTCTTCTAAAAGCCGAAAACGCATCAGTTCATCTTTTTCGGGATTTCCATAAAAGCCGAAATCCTTAGATCTCATCTCCTGTGTTTGCCAAATTCTCTCTGGGGTATCTGCTTGTGCCGAATCTCGAAGGAAACTAAAGGTAAGTATTGATTCGTAAGATTTAAATCTTTTTCGACTTTTTAGGGACTCTAGCCGAATGGCTATAAGGATCTAATCTTAAGTTTTTCTCTTATTTGCGGCATTTCGGGATTTGAAGGGGAGTCACTCGCTTAGATCTCTAAGATAGAGTTCAGTAACACTCGAATCGTGTTACTTTCGGGATTTTAAGGAGAGCCCAAATCTTCGTATTCTTCCGGCTTTTGAGCAAGGTTTTAGACTAAGGGTTGTATATCTAGATAGCAATGATTTGACTAAGGGAGTAAAACTACGCGATATCAGGTGTGTAACACTTCCACACCATTTAGATTGCCTGTTAAAATATGTTATAAATCTGTTATATTCTGATAAATGCCGAAATCCTGGCATCATAGTTGAAACCTGAGGAGGGTAAAAGCGAATCACCAGGTTAGTGATCTCTGTCATTCCTAAGTGAATGTTCCTGTTAAGGTGACATATGTGATAAGTATGCTATTTTCTGTGATTGCATGTGGTTGGGTTTATTGAAAGGGGAAGTGTTCTGTCGTAGAGGCTTCTGTCGTGACCTGTTGTAGCGGCTTCTGCCGTGACCTGTTGTAGCGGCTTTTGTCATGACCTGTTGTAGTGGCTTTTGCCATGACCTGTTGTAGTGGCTACGGCCATGATCTGACGATGAGCAGCATGTCTGCCATCAATGGTTTGTAGCGGTGTGGGTTGATTGTAGAAATCCCCAAATGGTGTGACTGGCAGGTAAGGGTGGCGTGTAGCGGATGGAAACCTAGGATTTGGGTTGGGCTTTGCATATTTTCAGATATATTATATTCTGTTATATGTTCTGTGGGGTTAAGGCCCAAATCTAATGGTGCATGAGGGTTGCACACTGAGTCTCGTGACTCACCCTATTATTTAACATTTTACAGGAGACACTTAAAGCATTGAACCGGGCTGGAGCGGAGCGCAAGGTGGCCATGCAAGAGGTTATTTCGATTCAGTAGAAGAGTTTACTTAGTTATTTATTCTTAACATTTTTAATTAATGGGTTTTGTATTTCGTTGTAATAAGGGCATGGGCCATTAGTTTTATATTTCCGGTTTCTGGGCTTTACCTTCAGACACTTGAATTATTCGATAAAAAATTAAAACTAAGGCATGTACTAAATTTCGGTTTTAATTCATAAAGGCATCTTATAAAAAAATATATCTTATATTAATTACCAAATTATTAAGTTTTCCGGTGTGAATGTTTAAACTCAACAAATATTTTTCCAAAAATGCGACATGTTTTACTAAATCTACTTAGTGACATGCCAGACCCGGTCGTGGTGTTTGGGCCGGGTTTGGGGTGTTACAAATTGGTATCAGAGCCCGGTTCAAAACTCGGCTCTGGGGGTTTTTGGGATCAAAATGTTTTCTAAAAATGGGTTTATGAAACATGTATATTTATAAATGATACAGGATGGTTTCCTCGGCATGGCACCTGCGTCTCCGGCCCAAGCCCGCCAGGTAAGTATTCTGAACTCACTATGTGTTATATATATGTATGTGGGCTTGATGGGCTTTATGGGACGTAGATTAGTTAGATTAGAACTTGATGGACTTTAGGCTTAGCTGAAATAACTCCTTAAATCTCATAAGACGTAATTTCACTAAACAAAACCCGCGAACGAGTCGCAAGACTAGGGTGTGGCAACAGGCATGCGCATGTCTAGGATTGGATCCGGAAGAGCCTGGTACTTAAGCAGTCCTAGTAACTCACCTCCTCTTCGCTGGAATCCTACCTGGTGCGAAGTGACTGTTCACCCTAGCCACGAGGATTTGTTGACGGGCCAAAATCTATAATTAAAACCCGAAAGGGACCAGCCACCTTATTTTTACAAAATTGCTAAAATACCCTTATTTTGGAAAAAAAAATTTACCCCTAATTTATAAAATAACTAAAATACCCCCAAGTTTTGTAAAATTTTCAAAATACACTTGATTTGTGAAAATTTCTAGAATACCCCAGAATTGTAAAACTACCAAAATTTGTGAAAATTATCGAAACACTTCGGTTGGCAAAATTTTCAAAATATCCTTGGTTTGTGAAAATTTCCAAACAACCGTGATTTTATAAAATACCTAAGTTTTGCAAATTTACTCGAAAATAGATTTACAAAAGAACCCGATTTGCAAAAAAAAAAACCTTCTAAGGTATCCCTGTTTATAAAAAAAGGGAATAAAACAACAACAACATCAAAATATCTCTACTTCGAAAAAAAAAACTTGTTTTCCAAAAGACCCTTGCTTTATAAAAAGAAAAAAAATGTACCCAAAGTACTTCTAATTCAAAGAAAATCACCAAGATACTTTATTTTGGGAAATACCCTGTAGGACGAAACTACGGAAATACCGCCGGGTAGAGAAATGATGAAAAAAAAACCCTTATGCGATGAATGTATGTGGTTTCTAGAATTAGGAGATAAACTTGAGACTGAAACTATAGATAGGTTCGAATTCGAAAGAACCACTCTTAAAACTACTTTCCATAAGATTGTTCGTGGTTAATCAGTGAAAGAAATTAATAGTTCATAAAATTTCTAATTTAGAGAATCAACGATGAGCGCTAGAAGAGAAAGAAGAGGCCACGGCCGAGGCCGTGGAAGTATTAGACTGATGTGCTGACTCAGCTAGTTAGGGAGGTACTGAAGGAGGTTAAAGAAATCGGTGAAACACTTCGGTTTGGGTGCGTGGACTGTAAGAAAAAAAAGAGATCGTAGTTTTCTAGGGTTGCAGTCTCGTTCTGTGAAGCATGTTAAGGTACGTCCAAACTTTCGGGTTTGTGAATATTGCAGAAGGCGTCATCCGGGTGAATGTTGGAGGAAGTCAGGAACGTGTTTAAGATACGGGTCTGATGAGCATAAGGCTCGGGATTGTTCAATCACCATTAAGTCGGGTATGTTTTGTGTGGATGCTAAATTTTTGGGTATAGAAACCGTATGCGTGCAATGTTTATATATTATTAGAGTGCGCAGCGAAAGCATAGTGGTGAGACTTGGGTAGTACGATTAATAGTTAGTTGAAAATTTCGAGGATGAAATTGCTTTAAGGGGGTAGAACTGTAACATCCTGAATTTTTGGGCCTATGCGTTTAATGGGTGGATATGTTTAATGTGTTAATCTAAGTGTTAGGGGTCCAAATTGGGCTCAGGCTTAGGTAGAGGCCTTGATTAAAATTATCTGTTTGGGCATTATAGAGTTTAAAAGGTAGTATCTGTGTTTAAAATACCAAAGTGGGCTTGTGGCCCAATATTAGGAGGTGACGCCACACAAGGGAGTAAGGGGCCCAAATTTAAGTTTCATGGAGCCCAATTATTTTAATTTAAGTTAGCTAATTTTTGGCATTAGGGTTAGGTGGAGTGGATGGCAACAAGGCTCAAAAATAGGAGGATTTATGTGAATGGGATAATGTAGATATTATAGTTGATAATATGGAAGATAAAAAGAGAAAAGATAGGAGCTATCTGCAAGGCTAGGTGTTGGCCGAAATTCCATCACCTAGAGGAGGGAAGAAATCGGTTTCTTTATGGCAAAGGGGTGCCAAATTTTCCCTTTTTATTTGCTTAATTTTTAGTTATTAAGAAGGGCACTTTCGGTTTTTCATAGGTAAGTGCCGAAATTTCTATAAATAGGGAGGGTTCTCTTCTTTATTTTTCGGTATTTAGGGTTTCCATCTTTTCTTTCTCTTCTCCTCTGAGTAGAAGCCGAAATTCCTAACCCTATTCCCTCATCTTCACTTTGATTCAAAAGCCGAAACTCTATTGTTTTTTTCTCTTCTTTCTTCTAAAAGTCGAAAACTCCATTATTCTTTTCTCTTCTTTCTTCTAAAAGCCGAAAACTCCATTATTCTTTTCTCTTCTTTCTTCTAAAAGCCGAAAACGCATCAGTTCATCTTTTTCGGGATTTCCATAAAAGCCGAAATCCTTAGATCTCATCTCCTGTGTTTGCCGAATTCTCTCTGGGGTATCTGCTTGTGCCGAATCTCGAAGGAAACTATAGGTAAGTATTGATTCGTAAGATTTAAATCTTTTTCGACTTTTTAGGGACTCTAGCCGAATGGCTATAAGGAACTAATCTTAAGTTTTTCTCTTATTTGCGGTATTCCGGGATTTGAAGGGGAGTCACTCGCTTAGATCTCTAAGATAGAGTTCAGTAACACTCGAATCGTGTTACTTTCAGGATTTCAAGGAGAGCCCAAATCTTCGTATTCTTCCGGCTTTTGAGCAAGGTTTTAGACTAAGGGTTGTAGATCCAGATAGCAAGGATTTGGCTAAGGTAGTAAAACTACGCGATATCAGGTGTGTAACACTTCCACACCATTTAAATTTCCTGTTAAAATATGTTATAAATCTGTTATATTCTGATAAATGCCGAAATCCCGGCATCATAGTTGAAACCCAAGGAGGGTAAAAGCGAATCACCAGGTTAGTGATCTCTGTCATTCCTAAGTGAATGTTCCTGTTAAGGTGACATATGTGATAAGTATGCTATTTTTTGTGATTGCATGGGGTTGGGTTTATTGAAAGGGGAAGTGTTCTGTTATAGCGGCTTCTGCCGTGACCTGTTGTAGCGGCTTCTGCCGTGACCTATTGTAGCGACTTCTGCCGTGACCTGTTGTAGCGGCTTTTGCCATGACCTGTTGTGGCTCCGGCCATGATCTGACGATGAGCAGCATGTCTGCCATGAATGGTTTGTAGCGGTGTGGGTTGATTGTAGAAATCCCCAAATGGTGTGACTGGCAGGTAAGGGTGGCGTGTAGCGGATGGAAACCTAGGATTTGGGTTGGGCTTTGCATATTTTCAGATATATTATATTCTGTTATATGTTCTGTGGGGTTAAGGCCCAAATCTAATGGTGCATGAGGGTTGTACACTGAGTCTTGTGACTCACCCTATTATTTAACATTTTACAGGAGACACTTAAAGCATTGAACCGGGCTGGAGAGGAGTGCAAGGTGGCCATGCAAGAGATTATTTCGATTCAGCAGAAGATTTTACTTAGTTATTTATTCTTAACATTTTTAATTAATGGGTTTTGTATTTCGTTGTAATAAGGCCATGGGCCATTAGTTTTATATTTCCGGTTTCTGGGCTTTACCTTCAGACACTTGAATTATTCGATAAAAAATTAAAACTAAGGCATGTACTAAATTTTGGTTTTAATTCATAAAGGCATCTTATAAAAATTTATATCTTATATTAATTACCAAATTATTAAGTTTTCCGGTGTGAATGTTTAAACTCGACAAATATTTTTCCAAAAATGCGACATGTTTTACTAAATCTACTTAGTGACATGCCAGATCCGATCGTGGTGTTTGGGCCGGGTTTGGGGTGTTACAATGTCTAGAGCTTGCATGCATGCATTTAAAATAATAAAAAACTGAATGAAACAATAATATACTGAAAATCAGACCATAGGCATTAAAGATAGTAAAAATTCACCCAAATAATTCAAACCCAATGAGATTTAGCTCATGGGTTGGACATTTAAATCCAAAATAAAACCATTCAACATCATTATTCAAGTTTATGAATCACAAAGTTCAAATCAGAAAATAAAGGTAGAACTGTAGGAAGCTCTCGCTACTCTAGCTTTCACTTTAATTCTGAAATTTGATGCAAAACCCAGGGCAGATTTCTCTTCCCCTTCCTTGTGTTTGTGTTTTTTTCTCTGTAAGCTGCTACCCTCTCCTCCCTTTTCTCTAAAATTTTCCACGAGAATTCGATGCAGAGAAAAACTGCTCTCCAATTCCTCTCTCCCCCAAAATCCTCGACCCCTTATGTATTTTCTCTTTCCTCCTTTATAGGGTAGGTCCCTCCCTCTCAGCACACACCTTTTGCTTCCTCTTTTTCAGGGTGGTTTATCGGGTACAAGTATATCTACTTGAGAGTGACCTGGACTAAGTGCCGCGTCATCTTCCTGGAATTGCCATGGCAATTTTGTTGGCTATCTAACCAACGTTTTGCCATGGCAATATTTCACTTCCTTCATTTTCCTTCTCCTTTCTCCCTTATATTCTTCATCCTACACCTGCTGCCAGCAATAACCAACCCATTTCTTCCCCAGTAACAATTAATGACATTTATAGCACAATCCAAGCTTTGTTATGCAATGATCTAAAAATATCCTAAAAATGCAAACATATTTACTTAAGTACAAACAATTAATTCAATCTAGAGGCCTGAAATATAACGCTTTTAAGAGTTATCCGAGAGATTAGCCCAAAAATTCGAGTAAATGCATTTGTGGGTTAAGTTTTAAATCAATTGACATTGTTGCTATTGTAGTAATTATCGTGGATTCAAGTGTATTTATGCGCATTATTCTTCTAATTTAAGAGCTGAGAAAGAGTTATAGGTAGAAGTACACAATGTATAAAAAAATGCAACAAATTTACTATTACACAAATGGTTAGATGATTGGTATGAATGAAATTTGAACAAAGAATATGGAAAGTCAAATTAACCTAAATTATCATTCAATAATAAAAATAATTTATTTAAATTTAATTAAAAATAAAATTAGTAGATAAATTTTTAATATTTTATCAACTTTTTAAATAGTGAAGCTGGATTTTGTTTGGGTTTGACTTAATTAGGAGAATTAATAAATCAATATTTGATACATCGATTATAACAACCTGTTTTTCAGTGGTGACAGAATAGTGGTTCTGGGAACATAAATATCGATGTGTCAGTTCGTAAATATTAGCTATTTAATTTTTACGAGGTCATTACGATCATATTAAAGTTTGGTTAGGAAATTTTAATGTTCAGATAGTTAATTAAAGAAAAAGAACTAATTTGTAAATAAATGGAAAGGTTAATTGCTAATAGTTAATATGGACTAATTGAGTTTAAAAAATATTAATGAATGAACTTAAATGGCAAATTGACCAATGTTAATATTACCAGCCGATTTTGAAGTTGTTTTAAGTGAATTTTTATGATTAAATTATATTAAAATAAAGTAAAAGTAAAAATAATAATAAAACATCGTAAAGCTACTATCATCTTCCTCATATTTTCTTTTCATTCCAACTGAAACACCATTTTTGTAGCTAAGGGGAGCTTCGATTTTGTCATTTCTCATTGCATGTAAGTAAAATCTTTATTGTTTCTTCATGAATTTCATGTTTTTGTGTTAGTTGAGTTGAAATCTATCTTGTTTAGGGGTTAATTTGTAAGATTAATAAAGTTTTAAAAGTATACCCTTAATCTTTTTGAAGTCTTTTACTTGAAAGAATTTTTTTTTGGGTACTTGATGTTGATTTTGGGTTATTTTATAGAGTAGTTTTCTATAATTTTGGAAATTAGGGATTTAATTGAATAATTTGTAATCTGATAAGGATTTTATTATAAATTTAAGTATATATGATCTGTAGATTAAGGGTTAAGTATTCAACATTATAAGGTTTATGTGTTTATTGTGGATTTAACTTGTTTAATATTAGGGATTAAATTATATCGAATGTAAATGTTTGGGGGCAAATATGCAAAATTGAAAATAAGGAATTATATATATTAAATTGATTAATTTATGAATTTGAGATTAATAATGGAAATAAATTATATTATAGATCAATGACAAGTTGATAACCGAGGAAAAGGGAAGGTTGCATAATACTCTCTAGACTTTTGTTGTTATTGTAAATTAGCGATGGTAAGTTCGTTTGGTTTAGTTTAATACGTTTTGAACTGCATATTGAATGAACAACTTGTTTGCTGATCAATTATTTAAATACTTGATTTTGAATTAATGAGAATTGAAATAATGAATTGTTTGTAAGACTGTTTAACGATGATAACTTTTGAGCCAGATGAACGTAGGATAGAGTACAATTGACATGCCAATAGGTTATATTGCGCACGATACAAGGTTGATTTGAAATGAGACGATGATTCCTGAACTGTGATTTTACCCTTGATATACCGAAGTCTAGCATTTGTTGCGGACTATCGCGATATATTATAGTGATTCTGGTGTGTTACCGGGGCGGATGTAAAGCCTTCGGGCTTGGCACTTAGTGCCCAAGCGTGTTTTCGAAGGGATGTTAGCCTACGGGCTAGGCACTTAGTGCCAAGGCATGTTATCGATTGGATTAGCTCATTTGAGCGTTTAGCATGTTTCAGATGGATAATTGTGTACTCAAATTCGTATATCATTCATCAAGCAATAATTCATGTGATAAATGTCTTTTTATTGAATTGTTGGAAGATTATTCATGAAATTCCTGACAGTATTGTGGCTTAATAGTGAATGATCTCGTACGGATGTGCTCAATTGTATCTTAAACTTGTGTATGTATAAACTCACCTGTTGTGAATTGTGGTTGACAAGAAACTCTAACTTTCAAACTTGTTATTAAAATTATTATGTTTAAATTCGATAAGCTTTATCGGTTTAACCATCAAACTTACTAAGCTCTATAAAATCTTAATCGTGTTATTTATTTTATTTCCTTGTAGATTACATTTTGTGGAATTCGAGCGATCGGATCAACTCGAGTAAAATCAAACTATCCGATTATATTTTAGTAGCTTTTGAGCACTTTACTTATGGTTATATGGCATGTAGTAGGTGATATATAAATAGTTGGGTTACTTGTCACTTGTTACTTGTGGGTTGTTACATGTAAGTAAGGTTTGCCATGGATGGATTCTTAGTTAAATTGTGTATACTTTTGATGAATTGTTTATAGGTGTTCATGACTATGTGATATGGTTTTATTGTTATATACTATTAGTGAATGGTTATTCTATGGTGACATGGACTTGAATGTTGATTATAAGTAGTAAACTTATTATGTGTTTTTGTGTGATCATGAAACCTATGAAATGTAACTTGGTTGATTAATTGAATTGTAATGTCAATGAGGATACATTGGTTAGGCACTTAGGATGGATGCTTTGACATGTTTTGAGCTTGTTTAATCATGTTTTGAGTTGGTATAATTGATGGTAATTGGGTTGCTTTTTGTCCAAGTAGGTTAAATATGCTAAACTTGAAATAGAAGGAACATTTTAGAGCACACGGCCTGGGACACGGGCTGTTACACAATCGTGTACCACACACAGCCTACTCACATGACCGTGTGCCTTGTTTGTTTTCAATGTAGGTTGGTCCACACGGGCACAGAGTTACATGACCTAACAACACGACCATGTGAACTTGAGCTACACGATCACAATGAGTTACACGGTCTGGCCACATGACTGTGTGACCTTATATTACACGGGCACAGTTAATTACACGGTTAGTGTACACAGATGTGTGAAGTAATCACACGAGTGTGTGAAGTAGCCACATGGCTATGTCCTGAGCCACACGGTCTGGGCTCTATCACACGACCTCGACACATGGCCGTGTGACCTGTTTTGAAAATTTTTAGTTTTTCCCTAAGCTTTCTGATTTACTTCGAATTGGTTCTTGATTGTTTCTAAACTATTTTTTATGCATCGTAAGCTCGATTTAAGGCCCATAAGTGTATGTTTCACTTCAATCTGAATTATTTATGAATGTTGTTAATTAATTATTAAACTCAATGTCACTTGTAGTTTTTGTTTTGAAATGTATAGTAATACTCCATAATCCTAATCTAATGACGAAAATGGGTTATGGGTGTTACATTTTGTGGTATCAAAGCTATGGTTTAGCTTGTTCTCGGACTGAACGTACCGTGTTTAAAATTTAGAAATTACATGCCATATAATGTGATAGTGTGATATTTTGATACGATCTAACCTTTGTTTTTTTATAGATTTTAAATATGTCTGAATCTGATCGTGTTGACATTGATGAAGTGAATAGTAATGTCCCGACTAATGAACAAGAAACAAGTCGTAGCTTACCATTACCACAGATGTCTGAAAATAAGGTTAAAAACATTTTCTTTGGTTTAATGGGTCAGTGGTTCACGGAATTTATGCGAACCAACCCAGTGGCTCAACAACCTCCACCCCTTATTGTACCCCCTGTTATGCCTCCTATGATACTTCCACCACCTCAAGCAATTGAGAGGAGTCGATGGGTTCCTATTGATAAAGTTAGAAAATATGGTGCTGAAGAGTTTTAGGGTAGAGTGGAAGATGATCCAGCTAAAGTTGAGTATTGGCTTGAGAATATTCATCGAGTTTTTGATGAAATGGCTTGTTCTCCTAATGATCATCTCAGATGTGCTGTGTCCTTACTTAAAGACGAAGCTTATAGCTGGTGGTCGATGTTGTCCGCAATGGTATCGAGGGATAACATTAACTGGGACTTCTTAAAGCCTGAATTTAAAAAGAAGTATGTCAGCAAATGATACTTGGATCAGAAAAAGAAAGAATTTCTTGAGTTAAAGAAAGGGAATAAATCAAATAGTTGAATACGAGAGAGAGTTTGTGTATCTTAGTAAGTACGCCTTATAAATTGTGCCAAATGAGGAAGAAATGTACATCCGTTTTGAAGATGGTTTAAATGATGAAACTAAAATGATGAATGGAGGGACATAAATTCGATAGTTTGTAATTCTATCTGATTGAGCTCAAAAGATGGAGGAAGTTTATAATAATAAAAAATAAAGAGAAAGGAGAGCTCGAGAATTTAATAAAACAGGCTTTTCTAAGTTTTTTTTTGCACCGTCGTCAAAGAAAACAAAAGAAGAGTTTAATCGTGACAAGAGCGAAGTGATAAACAAATGTCGGCATTTCAGAAAGGTAGACATCCTGGTCAGAGCGGTAATATGGTTCCAAATCCCAGTGGGACTAAAGATACAATTGTCCAATCTAAAGTTCAAGCACTTGTACGGACATATGCTATTCGATTCAGGGAGGAAGCTGCGACGCTTGATGTTATTGCTGGTATATTCTATCTCTTTGATGTTACTGTGTATGCATTGATTGGCCCTGAGTCAACTTACTTGTATATTTGCATTGCATTTTTAATGAATAAGAATTTACCTATTGAATCAATTGAGTTTGATGTTCAAGTTGCAAATCCACTGGGTTAGAGCGTGATAGTTAATTTAATATGTCGTAAGTGTCCACTGAAAGTTCAGGGCTGTGAATTTCTTGTTGATTTGATGTTGTTGCCCTTTCGGGAATTTGATATTATTATGGGAATGAATTGGTTGAAATTACATGATGCAGTGGTAAACTGTAGATTAAAATGGATCAATTTGAAATGTCAAATGGGTGGAATTATTTCAATTGAATCAGATAGATCAAATTGTGTTAGCAGAGTCATTTCAAGTATTTTGGCACAGAAACTGATTTGTAAAGGTTGTGAGACATTTATAGCTTATATACTTGATACTAGATTCAGAGTCGAAGTTGGATCAGGTACAGATTTTGAAAGAATTTACAGATGTGTTTCCAAAAATGTTATTGGGATTGCCACCAGAGCGTGAAGTTGAATTCATGATTGATTTGATGCCTGGTTCTGCTCCAATATTGATCTCGCCGTATAGAATGACACCAGCTGAATTAAAAGAACTTAAAGCATAGTTGCAAGAATTGTTAGATAGAGGTTTTATTTGACCAAGTGTATCTCCTTAGGGTGCACCTGTATTGTTTGTGAAAAAGAAAGATGGGCCATTGAGATTATGTATTGATTACAGGCAGTTGAATAAGGTTACAATAAAGAATAAATATCCTTTTCCTCGGATCGACGATTTATTTGAAGTAGTCACATGGGCGTGTGAAGTAGCCACACGGCCATGTCCTGAGTCACATGGTTTGGGCTCTATCACACATCCTGGACACACAACCGTATGACCTCTATTTTGAAATTTTTTAGTTTTTCCCTAAATTTTTTGATTTGCTTCGAACTGGTCCCTGATTGTTTCTAAACTATTTTTCACTCCTCGTAGGCTCGATTTAAGGCCCATAAATGTATGTTTGATTTCAATTTGAATTATTTATGAATGTTGTTAATTAATTATTAAATTCAATGTTACTTTTTTTTTTATTCTGAAATGTACAATAATACTTCGAAATCCTAATTCGACGACGAAAACAGGTTATGGGTGTTACATCGATAGTGTATGATTCTATGCATCATCATTTATTAGTTTCAAATTTTTTTGATGAAGTGTCATCATATGATTCACTAAATTTATGTAGATTTATACATTGTTAGTTTATCAAGATATAAATCCTTAAATATTAATTATTTGGATAAATAAATATTATTATTAAAAATGATTACATGGACTAACTTAGGTGGTGTTTGATAATTTTAAAAATTAAATTCTGAATTTTTAATGCAAAATTTATGTTATAAAAATATATGGTATACTAGTAAAAATTAAGTATGAAGTTTAATTATGTTATTTAATAAAAGTAAATATGATTTTCAGATTTCCATCCTAAACCTTAAACCCTATACCCTAAATCAAATCATGCTATTCCCTACTTGAGTTGTACCTAAATATTCTTTTCCTCTTCTTGAGAGCTTCTAAGTTTATTGTCCTGATGGACCTTTACTCGTTGCCATAGCCGAACTATGGTTTTACACAATTTAATCCCTTTATTTAGTGTCTTAGCTGACTCCTTATGATGCCATAGCCGAGCCATGGTCTTACACATTTTATCTCATGTTTAACGTCTTAACGGAGTACCCCGTGTTTGATGTCCCAACGAACTACTCCATGTTTAACGTCTTGGCGGACTAACCCGTGTTTAATGTTACGACAGACTACCCTATGTTTAATATCCTGGCAGACTCTGTTGGTTGCTATAGCTAGCTACGACTTACACTTTAAACCTCTTGGAGATGTCGCCCCGAAGGACTTTACCGCTGTCGCGGTGTCACCCCATGAGCTTGTTGACTGTCGTCGCGGTGTTTTTCTATGGAACCTAATAACCATCATCACGATGTCACTCTAGTGAGCCAGTTGATATAATTCTGTTTCATATTTAACCTAGATGCTCAAACACCATAGTGTCTCCTCCACAAGGCTCGGAGCTTCGCTTGTCATGGTTTGCCCCCAACAACACCGTATGATAGAATCTTAATGGAATTCCATTTCCCTATTCTTCTACCCATTTCTCCATTTCACCACATTTAACCTTGATGCTCGAACACCGCAGTATCCCTTTTGCAAGGCCTGGAGCTTCGCACATCACTATTTGCATTTAGCAACATCGTATGATGGTATACAAAATCATCCTTTCCCAATCCTAACTTCATCTACCCCGTCGATAATTTCCCCTCCGTACTCTACAATATATAAAACGCAAGCACAAACATATAATCACATAACATAATAACGTAGAGCACACCAAACTTATACGCAATACCACAACTAATTGATGCATACCAACACATTTACGGGTACTCAATTACCTATACCATCATATACATGCCTAGCATTCACAATTAGTGGAAATCATACATCATCACGTAACTCAATACAAATTCATGCTCGATAGACTTATTTACCACATCCATACATAACAACAGTTTCAGACAACTCAGAACAACTCAAACACAGACCATTCAAACAGTGCATTGTCAACGATCACTCAGAGGTAGAGCATCGAAACTCACCTTGTTTCCTTATTCTTGACAACTTATCTTGTCCAAATGCCAAAGCTTCCTTTGTCCTAGTAGCTAAGCATAACTACCATTTATCGATTAACTCAAAGGCATTCAAACCTTAAAACCCCAAATCCATAATTATACAGAAACTTTTAAAGTCCTCACTCTACTTTTTCCTTTAATCCCTAAGTACAGAGAGATAAGGAAACTTAACAGTTCCCCAATTTCTCTACTTCAAGACTCCAAATCACACGATAGCTACAACATACAGAGCTTTCTTCAGCTACATCCTCTTCTTCTTTAGAGCAGCCGAAGAAGATGATGCTATAAAGGGAGATAAATTTGATGAACAAAATTGAAAATGATTATATTTCCACATACACCAATATATAGCCCCAAGGAATAGTCTCTAGAAACCAAAACAACCACTTGCTCCTAATCATTTTGTCCCCCACTATGGAACCAACCGGTTCCAATCTAACTAAACTAGAATTGGAATCAAATTATTCCCCAACAGCCATTTAAGTTTCTAAATATTTCAGTAAGCCCAAAAAATTCTTGTTTCTATTCAATCAACTTCCTAACTCTTTTTTAAATTCAGGTCCATAGAAGAACCAGTTGTAATAGATCTTGAGTTTATAGCCATCAATTCAACATCTATTTTTTTATGTACCACGAATGAGTCATCTTAGGACAATCTCAACGAGTAACATGTATGACTAATTGTCCTTTATAAGAAAAACTTCTTATGTGAATTCCATATGATAATACCTACCCCAGGGTTGACAAACTATCATATACTATCACATGAAATTTATCTTTTTTAAGGAAATATCCTCAGCGAAGTCCACATGACAATACCTACATTCGGGCCAACAAATTGTCATGCCATCATAAGAGACCATTGATAGAGGCTGTAAGTCTTGTTTAGGGATTTTCTCCCACTCAATCTTTTAAAAACATGCAGGGTTTTTATGTTTGGTTTCAATAATGAATGATTGAAAATGTCGTGACAAGTACATGTGACATTCTTTTCCTAAAATATATGGCATGTTTATCATACATATGCATGAACATATTCTACAGTCAGTTTAAATATCATCATGCTATCGTAGAAAAACATAAAATTAAATGATTCTAATTGACCAAAGTTTCTATGATTCTATCTTAGAAAAAAAAATTACAATTATTATCCCAAAGCATACTTTGGGTCTTCTGGGTGGAAGCCAAACATCCTAGCTTTGGGTTTTCCCAAAACCACAGTTGACTTGAAAAACACCTAAAGGATCTACTGTCGAACTTCTCTCGCCACCGTGGACTTCTATTGCTTCCATGTTGACATCATCATCGCTGCTGTTAAATTACGACTGACCACCGCCAGACAGTCGTTGGTCAGTCCCTCTCCGGTACTTTCTCGATTGGCTAAGTTGGGTTTATGTCGTCTCGATCAATCTTGGATGTGTCTCAATTCTTCGGGATTCTCCGAAAAATCGGTTACACAAAACTTAGGTCAGTTTTTGGCTCACATGAATTTTTCTTAAAAAAATGAAATAAAACTTAGGTGGATATAATAATCAATCATCTAATTACATATCCCAAAAAGATATTAAAAAATATAATTAAAACTACTTAAATTTCTAGTAATCACAACTTTGGTCAAATTAGTATATCATATAATAAAATAATAAAATATATTCATTCACATACATAAACCAAAACATGCTAATAATTATAAGAATGTCACATCTTATAAAAAATTAACCAAACATGAAGAAGAGAGAAAATTTGATATCGGCTTAAACTATAAACATAGCACAATCGACTTTGATGCAAATTGTTGGAAAAAAATTTTAGTTTAAAAATGGATTTCTATTACAACAGAAAATTAAAATTTTGAAAATTGATTCAGTTTGTGATATCTAACAATAAACTTTTCCCAAAAAGTACCTGTGTGTTGTGAGAGACGGATCCTAGACGTTCTCGATTTTCAATCGAACGAGCTTTTCCACTATTCTTGTACCACAAATAACTTCGAGTGTGGGCTCGAACAAACACGAATTAAATTCAAAATAAAAAACAATTTATTACCTTCATTAGGAAAATAATTCTCTTTCACAATAGAAACCGATAGAATTGTTATTACTAGAAAATAGAATTTATACTTAGAAAATAAGTTCTCATTATTTTGGGGAAAACAACAATATCTTAAAGTTATGTATTTTTAGCTCTACCAATGTCATCTCTTTATATGGAAAGATAGAAGAATCCTAGTTGAATTATTATAATATAAATAATAATTATTTGATAGAAAAATTAGTCTCCTAGTCTAATAATAATTATTAGAATATAAATATACTAGGGTTGCGCCCCTCATATGCATTATGAGGGGTTTTTGGATCTCTCCTGTATTGGGTCCAATTATGTGTGCTTCTTGAACTTTTAACTGAACACTTTATAATTTAATCTAACTTAATATATTTTTTTTCCAAAATAAATATTATTATTGAATTAGGTCCAATTATGTGTGCTTCTTGGACTTTTAACCGAACACTTTATAATTTAATCCAACTTAATACCTGTTTTTCTTTTTCCAAAATAAATATTATTATTGAAGTAATTTAATTAGATAAATTGATTTTACAATTAAATGATTTTTAAACCCAATTCTAATTCCGCTAAAGTCATGATAACTTTATCATAAAAGAATCTATGAGAAAATATATTTAATTTTCATATTCAACAGATTCACGATGGCTAATTAATTTAATTTAATTTTTTGAACTTCAATTATTTGATTAAATAGTAATTAAAAAAATAAATTAATTCTCAAGTCATTTCCATATTTAGCGAGAAAACACATTCATTTCCAAATGGAATCTATTTCTCTAACTTTATGATTTCCATCTATTTATGTTTATTTGATTCTTTATGCAATTCATTTCTGGTTTCAATGAGCTAGCAGAGAGATCAATTATACATATATATAATTAGGGATCAAATGATTTATAATTAAGTTCTAGCTTTTTGCCTATTAATTATAAACTCATTTACTTACGAAATGATGTGGCTATAGTATCGTGACTGATCTCTCCTTAGTTAAATACCATTATGAAAGCTACTCGATAAGTGCTCATCCAATGATTTGACATAAGAGTTTTACTCTAATAGGATACCTTTAATATTTTTAGGATAAATTCATTCTCCCAAAATGATCTTATTTTGTCTCATGGTAACCATTAAATCTTCCTTTATGAAAGTAAATTACTATCAAATAGTAATTAAGTCATTTATCACAAATACAAATGACTCGTGGCCACGTTTACTTTTCATCTATCATGTAATGTCAATGATTGGATATCATTTACCCATTTCTTGTGTTATGAATTCCACTATTGTGAATGATGCTACATACAACATATTTCGAATACTGGACGTACCATCTTTCGGTTCCTTATCTATTTGAACTCAAACTTTATTTACATCAAAGTATATGAGTTGTGCATACATAGTTCATCATCCACTCAAGATTAAGATATGTCACACTTTGAACGTCACAAGTGAATAAATCCATAAACGAATTCAAGATCTATTCTACTTAGGTCCTGGTTGGTGTACTATCTCTCCAGTCAATCACATTTATGTCTCTATCTTCCGAGAGTCATCCACTTTGGTGCTCAAGACAAAGCATCTCCCCAATTTGACTTAATAGAGAACATATTAGTCTTTCAATCGGTTTGCTCATTTCCAATTAGACTAAGGACATGTTTAGGTTCATATACTAATACAAGTTGTCCTTTCGTATTACAATCCAACCACGTAATACCGCTTAGTTAAACATTAGATAACCAATTAGCCAAGACTTGCTTCCATTTTGCTTTGCATGCAAAAACCAATGAGTACAATATCCAAAGGGTATTAATGTAATTTATGTATACTTTTATTAAACCAGTTTGCGCAAAAAATACAAGTGTACATAAACGAAAATACTGCACTTAGGGCGCCAGATCCAACACATCGGGCACCGGCGATCGTCGCTGCTTTTTCTAGTCGACCCACTATTGGTTTTTTGTCAGTTTGTTGGGTTGGGTTTGCTCCATCTCGATCGGTTTTGGATACGTCACAATTCTCATGGTTTCACCAAAATATTAGGTTACAAAAAAGCTAAGTTCATTTTTGGCTCACATGAATAATTCGAAAACTAAAATAAAACCTATATGGAGGTGATAGTCCATAATCTAATTACATATCCCAAAATTTTTTAAAATCTAAAATTACACCAATCTAATTTCTAGGAATCACAACTTTGGCAAAATTACTTTATCATATATATATAATAATATAATTAAATACGTTTATTCACATACATAACCCAAAACATAAATATAATTAAAAGAATGTCACATATTCTCAAAATTAACCAAACATGAAAAAGAGAGAAAATTCGGTACCAATTTATACTATAAGCATAGCACAACTTGGCTTTGACACTAATTGTTGGAAAAATCCAGTTAAGAAAATGATTTAACAATTAAAACAAAAGATTAAAAATTTTCAAAACCGAGCCGATTTGTGATATTTATAGCAATAAACTTTTACTAAAAAGTATTGTGACAAATTCGAGTTGGTCTCGGTTTCAACCAAATGACTTTTTTCACTTTCCTCATACCACGAATTGTGTCGAGTGTGGGCTCAAGCAACACGAATAAAACATAGAACAAGAAAAGATATTATTACTTTTAGTAGGAAAGTAATTCTCTCAAAAGAAACTAGTAAAGATCGTAATTCCTAGAAAATTTAATCAAGAAGTGTGAGTATTAGGTCAACCAGTCTCATTTGTTTATAAGGAGAGATGGAAGAATCCTAGTTGAACTAGCCCTTTAGAAATGATATTTATTTAATAGAAAACATTCTCCTAGTTAATGTAGGAGAGGGGTGTATCTACTAGTGTGTGTTTCCTTTTACTTATCATATGAGGGGGTTTGGGTCTTTTATGTATTGGGTCCAATTATATGTGCATCTTAGACTTTTAGCCTAGCACTTTATACTTTAATCCAACTATCTTTGTTTTCTATTTTCCACAAATAAATACAATTAATTAAATTAAATTAACTAAATTATTTTCTCAATAATAATTTTCTCAACCCAATTCTAATTCTATTAAAATCATGACAAGTTTATTGTAAAAAATCTATGCAAAAATATATTTACTTTTTTTATTTAACAGATACATAGTTACTAATTAATTTAATTTCATTTTCAAACTTCAATTATTTAATTATGATTAATTAAATAATAATTCAAAAACCTTAAATTAATTCTCAAGTTATTTCTATACTTAGTAAGAGAATACATTCCTTTGTAAATGCGACCTATTTCTCCAAATTCATCATTTCCATTAATTTCTGTTTATTTAGTTCTACATGCAATTCATTTATGGTTCCAACGAGCTACATAAGGGATCGATTGGGCATATATTATTAGGCCTCAAATAAATTATAATTAAGTTTCAGCTTTTTACTTATTAATTATAAACTTATTTAGTTACGAAGTCATTGCACTATAGTATCATGAGTGAGCTCTCTCTAATTACATATCATTACTAAAGCTACTTGATAAATGCTCGTCCAATGGCCTTGTTATAAGTGTGTTGCCCTCATTAGATATCCTTAATCTCTTTGAGATAAATCTGTTCTCCCAATATGATCCCATTTTATCTCATAGCAACCATTACATCTTCTTTCATGAAAAGTCAATTACTATCAAATAGTAATCAAGTCATTTATCACAAAGACAAACAACTCATAGCCACGTTTACTTTTCATCTATTATGTAAGGCCGATGAGAGGATATAATTTACCCTTTAGTTGGACTATGAACTCCACTATTGTAATGATGTTACATACTACAAAAGTCGTATACCCAATACATAAGCTTTCAGTTCCTTATCTATCTGAACTCAAGTTTTTACTAACATCTATGTATACGAGTCACGCATATATAGTCCATCATCCACTAATGATTAAGGTATGTCATACTATGAATGTCACAAGTGAATAAATTCATAACGAATCCACGATCTATTCTACTTGGGTTATAACACCCCTAGACTCGGCCCAGACGTTATGGCCGAATCTGAGAATGTCTGTAACACCCCAAACCCGGTCCAAACATTACGACCGAATTTGGTATGCCACAGAGAAAAACTTTTTGAAAATCCCTTTAAGCCGATTAAAATTTTTGATAAAAGATATTGCCTTGTTTTTAAAACGGTTGAGGTGTATGAAGAAATCATCACTTAGTGTTGTTTAAAAATATATTAAATCAGGTTGTTACAGATTCAAGTGTACCCGATGGCACAATAAAACATTTTACGTATTAATTTTTAGAAAACATGTGTACCCATTTTAATATCATGAAGTAGTTTAAGCAAATTATCAAAACATGTAAAATATTCCAAGTGCAATATTAGGAGGCCTGATTACAACTTAAATAAAATAAACCCATAATAAAATAAAATAGTTCAAAATCCACCTAGTCCATATTTTCATTTCATGGCCACCTCGAGTCCATCCGGCTCCTTATCCGCAGCTACGAATCACCAGAAAATGTTAAAGGAAAAAGGTGAGTCATCAAGACCCAATGTGTAACCCTTTTTCCCGGTTTAATGTAACATCATACACAATCATAATTAATTTAATATGCACAAATGTAAAATGCACCCAACCTAGCCATCCGAACACCTTTCTCTACCCCGTGTGGTACCAAACCACTGGTGGTGCCAAACCACTGGTGACATATAGTCACGAAATCCGTCATATTGTGGTGCCAAACCACTGGTGACCCGAAGTCACAAATCAAATGATGGGGCCAACCCATCGTGTGATACCAAATCACTGGCGTCAATCACGTATCTCAAAGTGGGGCCAACCCACGGTGGTGCTAAGCCACAGGGACGAGACGCTATGAGGTGCCAAACCTCTGGAGGTGCCAAACCTCTGGTGACCGTAGTCACAATGTGGTACCAAACCACTGGTGTCCGTCGACACGAATATCACTGCCCCCTCCTCTCATCAACCCACATCAATCAATTATATAACAGAGTTTATGCCAACATATATATATATATATATTTAAATCACATATATCAAATATGCCATGCTTCCCAAAAGCATCAATAGAAAACTCATACTGTCAGGAACTTACCTGAATCATTGCTTATACCGTTATGGTATTAAATCCAAAGCTACATGAACCAGATTTAGCATACACAAATATTTAGCACAGTTTATTAATCATAAAGTGTGTATACATACACACCTGAAATTAACGAAAGCCTTAAATCCCGAAGAACCAAATCGGCTACCCACAATATCCTTGCCCTATATTCGGCCAAACACACGATTAGTGCCATGGCCTATTCGGCCAAACCAAAAATTAATTGCAAAGGGTTCCTTGTGAACCCGAAACCTTACCCAAATGCCTTTGAATACTAGCCACCACACTCCAAGCGCTTTTGCTTCCCTAAATCGGCAATCACATGTTAATAGCCTTCGGCTTAAACAAATACTAAAGAGATTAAACTACTAACACATTCTTACCACCACTTACCAACCAATCAATCAAAGGTGACGGCTTCACTAGATTGCTTCCAACACTTCGAAGGCCCTACAACAAAACCGATTCCAAATCAGTCGATTCACACTTGCAATCCAATACCGAAATCGGCTCTTACCCCTTTAGAAGTCGACAAGAACAAGAGAACCAAAGAAAAGGCATTCGACCTTGGACACTCACCTTAGAGTCGATTGGAGGAAAAAGTAGAAGAGGCACCCTTGCTAAAATATTCGGCCAAGGCTACACAAAATAGGAGAAGAGAGTTTCGGCACACCCAAAGGAGTATATTTGGCTAATAAAGAAAATATTGAGAAGAAAGGGAAATAGGGGCTTCGGTTTTGAGAAGAAAAGAAAAGAAATAGATGGAAGATGATGGTGTAGGAGATTCGGCCAAAGTCTAGAAAAAGAAAGAATGGTTTTTGGTTTTGATAAAGGTTGAAAAGAGAGTGAAAAAGAATTGATCAAAAGAAGAAAAAGAGGAATGGGAGAAATGAGATTCGGTCAACACTAATTTTTACCAAAGAAGAAAATGCACAAAATACAAAATGTAGTTTGGTTCAAAAGGACAAATGAAAGAAAGAAAGTGGTATTTATTTCAAACAAAAATGAAGCTAACATCAAAAGAAATTTTGCACCAAAAGTACCCTAGACATCGGCCAAAGGTGAGAGTTTTTGGAGAGGGAAAACAAAATGTAAAAAGATGTTCAAAAGAAGGAATTGGCCAACTATTTACCCCCCAAACCACCTAACAACAATCGGCCATCCCCCTTTCCCACACATGCCGTCCACATTCAACCACTAAAGGCCTAGGAAAACTTTCCAAAACATCCACCACCCTTCATGCCTTTGTCCCCTCATCATACCATAAACTCAAGATTCTTATCCCCAATATCAAGCTTTCCTTAAACATATATTCAACTTACCAAAATAAATAGTCCAACCTATCATAAATAAGTTTGACCGTCCATCAATGCTAGATCACAAAATTAAACCTTCAAAATGCTAAACATGCTACTCGAACCTCTAACCTCAAGCCACCTTTCAAGCTCCTTAACCAACTTGCCACTTACTCCTCTTATGCATTAATTAACACTTAAATTAACTTAAGTGCTAAGCTCACTTAATCCACTTCATTAAATAAACCATACTAAAAATTATTCTACTAAACCGAGCCTACTCAAGACCCCTAATTAAGTCTTATAACACCACGAATAATATCACAGCAATTCAAACACAAGAAAAAATAATTCAATCACAAATAACCCCTATTTTAGGATGTTACAGTTCTACCCCCTTAAAAATAATTTCGACCTCGAAATTACCTGATCAAAAGAGATGGGGGTATTGCTGACGCATCACATCCTCGGGTTCCCATGTCGCTTCCTCCGTACCATGGTTTTGCCATAGCACTTTCACCAAGGGTACTGACTTCCTACGTAAAACCTTGACATCACGATCTAAGATCTGAACTGGCTCCTCCTCGAAAGATAGGTCTGAGTTAACCTCAATCTCTGCCACTGGCAAGACGTGTGATGGATCAGACCGATACCGTCTAAGCATCGACACATGGAAGACATCATGAATCTGACTCAACTCTGCCGGCAGCTCGAGCTGATAAGCTACCGGTCCCACCCGCTTTAACACTGTATATGGCCCGATGAACCTTGGGCTTAGCTTCCCTTTTCTTCCAAATCGCAACACCTTCTTCCAAAGCGACACCTTCAGAAAGACTTTATCTCCTACCTCGTATTCCATTTCCTTGCGCTTGAGATCGTCATAAGACTTTTGCCTAACTGATGCCTCCTTGAGACGAGTCCGGATTAACTTAACTTTATCTTCAGTTTCCACTACCAATTCTGGACCCAAGACATGTCGCTCCTTTAGTTCCGTCCAACACGTAGGAGTACGGCACTTCCGTCCATACAGTGCCTCGAATGGTGGCATCTGAATGCTCGCTTGATAACTATTGTTATAAGCGAACTCTGCCAACGGTAGATACTCTTCCCAACTACCACTGAAATCCAGAACTCATCCTCTAAGCATATCCTCTAAAATCTGTATCACTCTTTCCGATTGTCCGTCAGTTTGCGGGTGAAAAGCTGTGCTGAAGTCCAATCTCATTCCCAAGGCTTGATGCAAGGCTCTCCAAAACCTTGATGTAAACCTCGGATCCCTATCCGATATAATCTATACTGGCACACCATGCAATCTTACTATCTCGGCTACATAAAACTTTGCTAGCTTCTGAAGCGAATAATCCACCCTTACAGGTATGAAATGCGCTATCTTAGTTAGTCGATCCACAATTACCCAAACCGAGTTCTTCTTACTAGGCGTGAGAGGTAATCCACTGACAAAATCCATCGTGATCCTCTCCCATTTCCACTGAGGAATCTTCACCGGCTGACACGTCAGACACTTACCCACGAATTCAGTTACCTCACGCTTCAACCCAGGCCACCAGAACTGTTTCCGCAAATCTCCATACATCTTGCTACCTCCCGGATGCATAGCGTATGGGCTGCTATGTGCATCTTGGAGAATCTTCCGCCTCAATTCCACATCTTTCGGCATACAAGCTCGCCCTTGAAAACATAGCACTCCCTCACCAGACAAATTGTACCCTTCCAAACCACCGTCTTGAACTTGCAACCTCCTCACATTCAAACTGTCATCCACAATTTGCTTTTCCTTAATCTCCTCAATCCAAGTTGGCTTAACTTGCAGTTCTGCCAAAAGACTTCCATCGTCGTATAGACTGAGGTGAGCAAACATCGCTCTTAAGTCTGTCACGACTTTTTGGCTCAATGCGTCAGCCACTACTTTAGCCTTACCCGGATGGTACTCAATCGAACAATCGTAGTCCTTTAACAATTCAATCCACCGACGCTGCCTCAAATTCAAATCCTTCTGAGTCAAGAGATACCTCAGACTTTTATGATCCGTATAGACTATCGACTTCTCCCCGTACAGGTAATGCCGCCATATTTTCAAAGCGAAGACTACTGCCGCTAACTCTAAGTCGTGAGTTGGATAGTTAACCTCACGCGGTCTTAGCTGACGGGACGCATAGGCCACTACTTTCCCTTCCTGCATCAATACACATCCCAAACCAGTATGGGACGCATCACAATAAACCGTAAACAACTTTCCTGCCTCAGGCTGTACCAGAACCGGAGCTTCCGTCAGAATCTTCCTTAGCTTGTCAAAACTTTCTTGTTGCTTCTTCGACCATACAAACGGAACTCCCTTCCTTAACAACTTAGTCAACGGCACTGCAATTAAAGAGAATCCTTCCACAAATCTTCGATAGTAACCTGCCAGCCCCAGAAAACCTCGAATTTCTGCCACTGACCTAGGCGGTTTCCAGTCCAACACCGCTTCCACCTTGCGAGGATCTACTCTAATCCCTTCCGCTGACACTACGTGACCTAAGAAAGCCACCTCTCTAAGCCAAAATTCGCACTTACTGAATTTGGCATATAACTGCTTCTCTCTTAATACTTGTAGAACTATACGCAAATGCATGTCATGCTCCTTCTCCGACTTTGAGTAAACCAATATGTCGTCTATAAACACCACGACAAACTGATCCAGGTACTGCTGAAACACTCTATTCATTAAGTCCATGAATGCTGCCGGTGCATTAGTCAACCCAAAAGGCATCACCAAAAACTCGTAATGCCCATACCTTGTTCGGAATGCCGTCTTGTGCACATCCACCTCATTCACCTTGAGTTGATGATATCTCGACCTAAGATCTATCTTCGAGAATACTGATGCACCCTTCAGTTGGTCAAACAAGTCATAATCCGAGGCAACGGATACCTGTTCTTGATCGTTAACTTGTTCAATTGGCGGTAGTCGATACACATCCGCATTGAACCGTCCTTCTTCTTGACAAACAACACAGGTGCTCCCCATGGAGATATACTTGGTCGAATAAACCCTCGATCCAACAGCTCCTGAATTTGAGCCTTCAGCTCCACCAATTCCTTTGGTGCCATTCGGTAAGGTGCTATGGACACAGGTGCCGTCCCGGGTAACAAGTCTATACCGAATTCAACTTCCCGATCTGGAGGCAGACCCGGAAGTTCTTCTGGAAACACATCAGCGAACTCCCCCACAGTTCGAACCTTCTCAATTGCTGATTCCTTAGCCTCCAAGGCACAAATTCGAACTAAAAACGCTTCGCAACCTTTCTTGACCGTCTTCTCAGCCTTCAAAGCAGACACTACATTGGATAGGTAATCTCTTCTATTACCTATCATGACCACTTCATCACCTTCAGCCATCTTAAGAACCATGCGCTTAGAAGCACAATCCAACCTTGCCTGATACTTAACCAACCAGTCCATTCCAAGGATCAAATCGAACTCCCCAAACGGCAGTTCCATCAGATCAGCCACAAATACGACCCCTTGGAGTTCTAGGGGTACATCTCTATATAGCTTGTTAACAACTACAGAGTGTCCTAGAGGGCTAATTACAGTCATCTCCCTAGAAGCAGTCTCGAAGTCTAAGTTCATAGTCTCTACCACACTACTAGCAACGTATGAATGCGTCGAACCCACATCAATTAATGTAACATATGAAAGACCAAAAATTAGGAACATACCGGTAATGATGTCCGGTGCGTCACCTTCCTCTCGACGCCTTGCCGCATAGACTAAACCAGGCTGCCTTGCTTTTGTGCTGCCTGTACCTCTGCCCAAAATTCCGCGACCTCGATTAGATCCATTTCCTCCTCTACCATTACCACGACCCCTCTGTGGTGGTCCTACATTCCTAGCCTGAGCACGGTTCTGACCCTCTGATTGATTCTTAGCTGACTTCCGAGGACAATCCCTTACACGGTGATCCAAAGATCCACATTCAAAACATCCCCTTTCACCGGTCCAACATCCTCCCCAATGTGATTTTCCACAGCGATTACACTGAGTCGGTCTCTGATTAGCAGCCATGGGGCTTCCCGCCTGATTCGCCCACTCTGCCTAACCCTTTTCTGAACATTACCACCTGACCCAGACGACCCAAAGCCTCTTTTCTGCTTGTTTCTATCATAGTTCTGTCTCACGGACTCCTTGACCCCTTCGGCTACCTTAGCCTTTTCCACCAAGACAGCAAACTCACGCTCCTGCTGCGGAGCAATCAGCAACCTTAACTCATCCCTAAGTCCGTCTTCAAAGCAGACACAACGATCATGCTCCATTGACACAATACCCTGAGCATAGCGGCTCAGCCTCAAGAATTCCACTTCATACTCCGACACAGACTTATTTCCTTGTACCAACCCCAGAAAAGCTTTCCTCTGTGCATCAATGTAGCTAGTGCCCACATACTTCTTCTGATAAGCAGTTTTGAAATACTCCCAAGTAAGATCATCTGCCGTAGCACCATCTCGAACCGTGAGCCACCATCGATATGACTCATCCTTGAGAAGCGACACCGCTCCTTTTAGTTTCTCCTCATTCGTCAGATCTATTTCATCCATAATTCTTTCGGTCGATTCTAGCCAATACTCAGCCGTATTGGGCGCTACACCGGACACACCTCGAAAAAATTCAGCTCCATTAGCTCGAAGTCTCTTAGGTACCGACTTCCGAGCTCCTCCACCTCTACCCATTCCAGCTACCCTTTCCAGCACCCGCAGCATCGCTTGTGACACTACATCATCACCCGTCTGATCCTGCTCCTCAGCTCTAAAAGTTGGGGGTGGTGGTGGCGGTGGTACCTCATTCTCAGATCCCTGACCCGACCTGACAGGTTCTGACACGGTCATCCTACCCCTTCCGCGTCCACGACGGCCACGTCCTCTAAAGCTCATTCTAACTATCGCGCTTTAATCTGATTAGGAAATTTTATGAATTAGTACATGTTTCACTTGGTTATCCGCGAAGAAATTTTATGAAAAGAATTTAATAGAGATTCTTTCGATCAATCAAAGTTTTAAGTCTTGTATCCTAGTTTACACAGAAAAGTACATCCATTCCCTATACCTTTCATACCTTTGCACTCTTCGGGCATTTCTGTCCGTTTCTATCCCAGGGGTATTTTCGTCATTTTCCTACAGGGTATTTTCGTAATAAACCGAAGAAATTTTGAAAACTTTAATAAATCAAAACATTTTGTAATTTCTAAAATTGAGGAGTATTTTTGAGAAATTCTAAATTTAAAGGTATAGCGAAATTTTGAAAACCAGGGGTATTTTGGTAATTTTGTCAATCGGGGTAATTTTGTAAATTTCCAAAGCCAGGTTGTTATTTTGAAATACAAAATTTTCGCGTACTTATGCAAAATAAAAGTTTTAATCAAAATTGAGGTAATACAGTAATTTTAGAAACCAAGGGCATTTTCAAAATTTTGCCACTAGGGCATTTTGGGAATTTTGATAAGCTGAAAATATTTTGGAACTTTTCCAGAAATAAATTTTTACTACTATTTAAAGGAGTGTCGTAATGATTCTTAAAACTTAGAGCTTTCATAAAACAGGGTTAATCCCTTACGGGTTTTATTTAGTTTGTTTAGCCTATGACCGAGTCCTCTTGGTTAGGGTGAACCGAAGCTACGCACCAGGTAGGATTCCTGCGAAGAGGAGGTGAGTCACGAGGACTGCTTAAGTACCAAGCTCTTCCGGATCCAATCCTAGACATGCGCACCAGGGTTACCACACCCTAACTCGGTGACTTGGTCGTAGGTTTGTTTAATTAGGCTTTAAAGTCTTATGTCTTTGTTTGGGGTATCTAGTTCTAATGTTCAACACCTATCACACTAACTACGTTCCATACCTACCCTTCTACAAATAATAATTCACAAAGAAGTCAGAAGTACTTACCTGGGCGGATCGGTGCCGGAGACTCGGTGCCATGCTGTTTAAAACCCAAGAATTATTTCAAAAAAAATCCTACCAAAAACATTTTGAGCCTTGGGCCCCCACAGCCGAGCTTTGAACTGGGCTCTGATACCAATTTGTAACACCCCAAACTCGGTCCAAACATTACGATCGAATTTGGTATGCCACAGAGAAAAACTTTTTGAAAATCCCTTTAAGCCGATTAAAATTTTTGATAAAAGATATTGCCTTGTTTTTAAAACGGTTGAGGTGTATGAAGAAATCATCACTTAGTGTTGTTTAAAAATATATTAAATCAGGTTGTTACAGATTCAAGTGTACCCGATGGCACAATAAAACATTTTACGTATTAATTTTTAGAAAACATGTGTACCCATTTTAATATCATGAAGTAGTTTAAGCAAATTATCAAAACATGTAAAATATTCCAAGTGCAATATTAGGAGGCCTTATTACAACTTAAATAAAATAAACCCATAATAAAATAAAATAGTTCAAAATCCACCTAGTCCATATTTTCATTTCATGGCCACCTCGAGTCTATCCGGCTCCTTATCCGCAGCTACGAATCACCTGAAAATGTTAAAGGAAAAAGGTGAGTCATCAAGACCCAATGTGTAACCCTTTTTCCCGGTTTAATGTAACATCATACACAATCATAATTAATTTAATATGCACAAATGTAAAATGCACCCAACCTAGCCATTCGAACACCTTTCTCTACCCCGTGTGGTACCAAACCACTGGTGGTGCCAAACCACTGGTGACATATAGTCACGAAATCCGTCATATTGTGGTGCCAAACCACTGGTGACCCGAAGTCACAAATCAAATGATGGGGCCAACCCATCGTGTGATACCAAATCACTGGCGTCAATCCCGTATCTCAAAGTGGGGCCAACCCACGGTGGTGCTAAGCCACAGGGACGAGACGCTATGAGGTGCCAAACTTCTGGAGGTGCCAAACCTCTAGTGACCGTAGTCACAATGTGGTACCAAACCACTGGTGTCCGTCGACACGAATATCACTGCCCCTCCCTCTCATCAACCCACATCAATCAATTATATAACAGAGTTTATGCCAACATATATATATATATATATATATATATATTTAAATCACATATATCAAATATGCCATGCTTCCCAAAAGCATCAATAGAAAACTCATACTGTCAGGAACTTACCTGAATCATCGCTTACACCGTTATGGTATTAAATCCAAAGCTACATGAACCAGATTTAGCATACACAAATATTTAGCACAGTTTATTAATCATAAAGTGTGTATACATACACACCTGAAATTAACGAAAGCCTTAAATCCCGAAGAACCAAATTGGCTACCCACAATATCCTTGCCCTATATTCGGCCAAACACACGATTAGTGCCATGGCCTATTCGGCCAAACCAAAAATTAATTGCAAAGGGTTCCTTGTGAACCCGAAACCTTACCCAAATGCCTTTGAATACTAGCCACCACACTCCAAGTGCTTTTGCTTCCCTAAATCGGCAATCACATGTTAATAGCCTTCGGCTTAAACAAATACTAAAGAGATTAAACTACTAACACATTCTTACCACCACTTACCAACCAATCAATCAAAGGTGACGGCTTCACTAGATTGCTTCCAACACTTCGAAGGCCCTACAACAAAACCGATTCCAAATCAGTCGATTCACACTTGCAATCCAATACTGAAATCGGCTCTTACCCCTTTAGAAGTCGACAAGAACAAGAGAACCAAAGAAAAGGCATTCGGCCTTGGACACTCACCTTAGAGTTGATTGGAGGAAAAAGTAGAAGAGGCACCCTTGCTAAAATATTCGGCCAAGGCTACACAAAATAGGAGAAGAGAGTTTCGGCACACCCAAAGGAGTATATTTGGCTAATAAAGAAAATATTGAGAAGAAAGGGAAATAGGGGCTTCGATTTTGAGAAGAAAAGAAAAGAAATAGATGGAAGATGATGGTGTAGGAGATTCGGCCAAAGTCTAGAAAAAGAAAGAATGGTTTTTGGTTTTGATAAAGGTTGAAAAGAGAGTGAAAAAGAATTGATCAAAAGAAGAAAAAGAGGAATGGGAGAAATGAGATTCGGTCAACACTAATTTTTACCAAAGAAGAAAATGCACAAAATACAAAATGTAGTTTGGTTCAAAAGGACAAATGAAAGAAAGAAAGTGGTATTTATTTCAAACAAAAATGAAGCTAACATCAAAAGAAATTTTGCACCAAAAGTACCCTAGACATTCGGCCAAAGGTGAGAGTTTTTGGAGAGGGAAAACAAAATGTAAAAAGATGTTCAAAAGAAGGAATTGGCCAACTATTTACCCTCCAAACCACCTAACAACAATCGGCCATCCCCCTTTTCCACACATGCCGTCCACATTCAACCACTAAAGGCCTAGGAAAACTTTCCAAAACATCCACCACCCTTCATGCCTTTGTCCCCTCATCATACCATAAACTCAAGATTCTTATCCCCAATATCAAGCTTTCCTTAAACATATATTCAACTTACCAAAATAAATAGTCCAACCTATCATAAATAAGTTTGACCGTCCATCAATGCTAGATCACAAAAATAAACCTTCAAAATGCTAAACATGCTACTCGAACCTCTAACCTCAAGCCACCTTTCAAGCTCCTTAACCAACTTGCCACTTACTCCTCTTATGCATTAATTAACACTTAAATTAACTTAAGTGCTAAGCTCACTTAATCCACTTCATTAAATAAACCATACTAAAAATTATTCTACTAAACCGAGCCTACTCAAGACCCCTAATTAAGTCTTATAACACCACGAATAATATCACAGCAATTCAAACACAAGAAAAAATAATTCAATCACAAATAACCCCTATTTTAGGATGTTACAATGTCACATCAAAGGCATAATTCAAAACGATTTTTCTAAGTTTTAAGACCCAAAAGCCCAAAATCCCATAGTCCCGTTAAGTAATGATAAAAGCCCATTTAATTATTTTAAGTATTCCGAAAACCATGTTTAAACATAAGAAATGTACTCAGGTTTAATAATTAAGTAAACAGTTGAAACAACAAAACTCAAAATCCCAAGTCAAATAGGAGTACAAGGCCTTATTACATCCAACAAAAATAAAGTAATTAAAACCATGTCTTTTGAGACAAATAAATAAAACTTCTAAGTATAATGTGGCCATCTCCGAGTTCTCTCCCACATCAAGCCGTTTACTGAAGATCACCTGAAACATTTAATAAAAAGGGGGTGAGTTTCAAAACTCAGTGTGTACGACCCTTGGTAATCCAATCAACATACAATTATCACATTAGGCCTAAGCCCTATCAAAAACGGTGGTCTTGGGCCTTAGCCCACAATGACCTCATATCACATCAGTATCACATGAATGCAATGCACCCATCCCAAAACCAACCCTCCACTCTATTTCCCTTCCAACCCTACATTCCTGTGGGGATATAAATATCAACCCACCCATCCCTACACTCCAAAGGTAGCACCAGCAGCGGCACTACTCAAATGTTGCAGCAAAGCTGCTATAATAGGCTTAAAGCCACCGGTGGATCCACGGTCGTCAAGCGACTATGCGATCCTCAAATCTTCCTCCGTATCATTAAAACCCACCCAAGTGCAACATATATTTCATGAATGCAACATACACATTTTCACACATTCGTCACTTAGGGGTATTTTAGTCATTTCACTACCCAAGGGTATTTCCGTAAATCAACTCTATAAGGGTATTTAGGTAATTTTGCAAAATAGGGGTATTTTGGAAATTTTGTAAATCTGGGATATTTTTAGAAATTTTGCAAATCTAAGGAATTTTGGTAATTTTCAAATCAGGGGTATTTGGTCCCTCTCGGGTTTCAGTTATGAACTTTGGCCCATTAACAAGTCCTTGCGGCTAAAGTGAACAGACACTATGCACCAGGTAGGATTCCAGAGAAGAGGAGGTGGGCCACTAGGACCGCTTAAGTACCAAGCTCTCCCTAGATCCAATCCTAGACATGCATATGTCCGTTGCCACACTCTAACCCAGCGACTTGTCCACGGACATGTTTAATTATTAGATTAAGTCTTATGTGGTTTAAGAGTTGTTCAGAACTAGGCCTAAAGTCCATTAAACCCTAGCATACTTGTCTACGTCCCCATAAAGCCTATCAAGCCCATTTCACGTTCATATAGCCCATTATGCCCAAATCACATCCTTATGGCCTATTAGGCCCAGATCTCATTCACATGGCCTATTAGGTCCAAAACAATTCCAGATCATGTAACATGCATGACTAACTCAATTCATATAACCAAATCAATCAATTTCATCAAACTTATCCTCAGGGCCCCACCGGGCCCATTTAGCCACTTTCGACTTTTCGGCTTTCCGGTATTGCCGATATCATGTGTGTGTAGTGTTTATACACACCTGGTTACTGCGACGTGCTATACTATCCTTGGTCTTGAACCTACAACCAACCAACCTTCAATCAATCACCCATACTTAATCAAAACATTTACCAAAAGCCGAAGCCTTACCGTATCCTTACCGTGTGCCACCGGGTTCTAATAGCCCTTCCTTAGCTACTAATCACGAGTATCCCCTAGATCTGCACTCACACATACACCATCAAACTTCGAGTGACTCATAATCCACACAAGTCACCCCTATAGATCATACTCACATTTGGCCATTTACTTAAACCATAATCGAGTTGAGTACACTTACACTTTGCTAACGATCCTTACCACGCTTGCGATCTCTGAACCTTACCCTTGTTAATACAAGATTAATGACAATGAGAAGTTAGATATCCCTTTGGCTTTTAACAAAACACACTAAGGGTTTAACTGAATACTTACCGAATCCACTTTTGATCCTGCGGCCTAGATAGCTACTAAACGAGATTCATCTTTTAACCTTGACTAATAGTAGATAACAATCAATTTGTGATGGAGGAAAACAACAAAGATTCAGCACTAATAGGGATTTCAGCAAGAGAAGATGATGATACTTCGACAATAAAAGAGTTTGGCTATGAGAGAATTTGGCAAAAAGGGATTTGGCTATAGGAGATTTCGGCAACAAGGCAAGGTATTTTCGGTTATGGAAAAATAAGGTTTCGGCAAGGAAAAAAAAGAATGGAAAATTCGGCATTACCTAGGACCCCAGATTCAGCACACACACATTTATATAGCCTATAGCCGAAACTTAGCCACCCCTAATGTCCAATTTGGCACCACTTCATCCACTGCTCATCTCCTAATTTTTCTCTATGATATCTTCCTTATCCTTCTCCTAAATTCTCTCTACTGATCACTTCTCCTTAGAGTCCCTCTACACACCACTTCCAGCCTTCTAGAAGACTAAAATTAAACTCCAAAATAAAACTAAGCTAGCACTCGAACCTCAGACCTCCCTACACGCATATGTCGCCACCTCTCTACACCCTAGTGGCGTCACTTAGCCACTTCACCACAGGCTTTTTTATGCCATTTTTCACATATTTGTATTTAAAAGCCCACTACTCACAACCCTGATTCCTTAATTAATTAAATTAAGGATCCTCCACCATAAAACTCGAACCCAGAGATTCTCCAACACACCTAGACACTCCAAATTCATTAAACCTTTAAAGCCATCATGTCATTTGTCATTTTCTTGCTCACTTAAAAATTTTATGAGACCCAAAGCCCAATAGGCCCAATTCTACTAGGACCAAATTCGGTGCGTTACATGGGTCATGTTCCACGTACTGTCAGTTCAGTCAATCACATCTGTATCTCTATCTTCTAAGAGTCATCTACTCTGATGATCAAGAGAATGCATCTCCCTTTTGGACTTGATAGACGACTTATTTGTCTTTCAATTGTTTCGCTCATTTTTAATTAGACTAATGACATGTTTAGGTTTATATACTGATACAAGTTGTATTTTTTATTACAATCAGACCATGTAATATCGCTTAGTATTAGTTAAATGTTAGATAATCAATGAGCCAATATTTGCTTCAATTTTGCTTTGTGCACAAAAATATTGAGGACAATATATAAAGACTACTAATGTAATCAATGAATATTTTATTAAACCATTTTGTTCGAAGAATACAAGTATACGAAATGAATATTGTGTAGATCCATCATGATGATGCTAGAGTCCACGAGATACACAATGATGATGAAAATAAGACTTCAGATTTAGTGCCCGAAGGAGTGCGCACTCCCCCTGGCACTGTTAAGCTTTGAAGAATTGTCAAAAACAAAACATTAAGAGGTTCGAATCATTGATGAGATCAATTATCAGTCTAATGATGGTGAGAAACTTCATCCTTTAGGAAAGGTAAGAAAGAATCACTCCTCTATTAACATAATTGGTGATGTTCATGACGGAAACAAAACAAGGGAGAGGCCTAGACAAAACTATAGAGACATGGTTCATTTAGCTTGTTACACTTCCCAAATTAAGCCAAAGAAAGATGAAAAAGCCCATAAATATGCTAAATAGACCCAGGTCATGCAAAAGGAGCTACAACAGTTTGAGAGAAATGAAGTGTGGGAGTTGGTGCCTAGGCCCTCTGGTTGCAACAGAATTGGCACCAAATGGATCTTCAAAAACAATGCAAATGAGTAGGGTAACTTCACAAGGAACAAAGCCAAAAGTGTTGCTTAGGGATACTGTAACATCCTGGTTTTGGGCCTAGTTGGAATAGTGGTGTGAGACCACAAATCCGAGGTCTATGTATGAGTTCTTGAGGTTTATACTATGTTTTCATGTTAGTTTGAAAGTTTTATGAAGCAATTTTGTGAAATTTGCGGTTGAATTGTCCAAAAGGACTAAATTGCAAAAGTTGCAAAATTTGAGATACTAGAAGCTATTTGTGTGAAATTGCTTTAGAATATTAATTAGAAGTCCTTAATGAGTAATTTTCTCATTTTTTAGTTTTTGGACAAAATTGGGCATGGATGAGTTAAAATAGGAAGGTTATCAAAAATGGCATTTTGGTCATTGGCAATTAAATGATTAAAAAGGGAGAAAAGATGAAAAAAATTCATTCATCTTCTCCCCCAAGCTGCTGAAATTTGAAGGAAGACATTGTTAGGGCTCTTCAACTTTTCAAGCTAGCTATTAAGTGTATTCTAGCCCCGTTTTTGATATTCTTTGTATTTTTGAAGTCCTTGTAGCATGAGTAAGCTATTTTTAGCCATTTGATGAGCTATAATGGATGTTCAAACACGTGGTCATCTATGACATGCATGTATTTTGATGTTTTATGGAAGATTATGAAAGCTTGATGTAGTAGGAACATCTTTTGTTAAGTGATTTTCCATGAAAATGGATGTAAGGACTAGTTTGTAAAAGTTTTAAGTTTGGTCATACATGTGTGATTTAGTGAGAATTGATGATTTCTTTAGTTGAGTAAGTGATTCGGCTAAGCATGAAAGGCTAGAAAGTTGAATAAAAATACTTTCCGAGCCTTGGGCCAAAAGTGTAAATATGAGAAAGATTAGGGGCAAAAGAATAATTTTTCCAAAGTATGAGATAAGAGTCAATTTAGCCAATGTGTATATTAATGAGTTGAATTATCATTATAGATCAAGAAAAACGAAGCCCGGATCGAAACCGAGGCAAAAGCAAGGTGGTGGACTAAATTGCACGTTTCTATACTTTTAAGTATCGAGGTAAGTCTATGCATAAACAATGCATTCATACTTACAATTTGTTAATGCTAGCTAGTGTGTAGCATGATTGGGAATGATTGAGAACCTATGTGGGATGAATGTGGCAGAAAAAAAGTTTGAATAGATGTATGGTTAAGTAAGTAGATATGTGAATGTGTAGTGAGAATGCTAAATGGTGGGCTAAGTGCGATACCATCCTAATGCATATTGACGATGAGCTGGCTATGTGCGATGCTATCGTTAGGTATATCATCTAGTGGGCTATGTGCGAAACCACTATGAATACCTTTGTGGTAGGCTAAGTGCGATACTACCTTATTAATTGATTGTGGTGGGCTAAGTGTGAAACCACCGAGAAATTAGCTGTGTGGTTGTATAATTGAATTAATTAGCTGTGTGGATGAATTATCGAGAAATGATGTTGTGTTGTATATTGTGTAAATGTGATATTGAAATGCAGGGGTGCATTTCAATGGTTATGAGTATGTGACTCATGAGGTGCTGGAAATGTGGTAAGGGATAGAAAAAGTAAGCATAGTTGTATGTTATATGTTAGTATAATGTTAATTGTTGTTTGGCTTATACTATGATGCTTAATTGTTTATGTGTAAACTTAATAAGCTCAAAGCTTACTCCTTTCTTTTCGCTTGTCTTATAGAGAAAAAGTGTTGAATCAAGATACGAGGATCAATTGGAAGACCGCCCACACTGTCAGCACACTCTGGTACATGAGACAAAATGTTTTGTATATGGCATGTATAGGGGCTAGACAAGTTAGTGAATTTTGTTGTAAATGGTTAAGATATGTTGGTCTTTAAATGGATGATACATTTTATATAATGCCATAGTTGGTGGCCATTCTATATTATATGAAAAGATATAGTTATCTATGTGAGACTGCACTTCAATTTGAGTTGATTATGGATGTGTTGACTGAATGCATATTGTGTATGCTAGAGGGGTGAGAGGAACTTAGCACATAGCTTTGTTTTTGTCCATGTGGATAGACACACGCCCGTGCAAGGTGAGGCACGCTTGTGCATAGACCCACATGCCCATGCTCCACAACCGTGGTGAATACTGACTATATACACACGGCCTCAAAGCCTAGTCACACGCCCGTGTAGCTAGCCCGTGGCCAACACTGACTAAACTCACACAGCCTCTGCACACTCGCGTGTGCAGAGGCTGTGTGAGTTTAGTCAGTGTTGGCCACGGGCTAGCTACACGGGCGTGTGACTAGGCTTTGAGGCCGTGTGTATATAGTCAGTATTCACCACGGTTGTGGAGCATGGGCATGTGGGTCTATGCACAAGCGTGCCTCACCTTGCACGGGCGTGTGAACCCTGTATAAAAGAGGAAAAATTTAAGATTGGAAAAAAGTTCCAAGATAGTTTCGAGAGCCCTCTTGTATATGAGTGAGGCCTCGTATGTCGAGAGTGAGGTTGTTGAGGTGACTTAAGAGACTAGTCGATGAGCCTAAGTAGCGATCAAGTAGTTTTAATTCGGTAACGCCTCGGGCCCGATTCCGATGTAGAATTTGGGTAAGGGGTGTTACAGATACACTCAATTAGAAGGCATTGATTTTGAAGAAACCTTTAACCCTATGGCAAGATTGAAAACAATTCAATTGTTACTTGCAGTGGTTGCATATATTAACATCAAACCATTTCAAATGGATGTTAAGAGTGCTTTCTTGAATGTATTCTTAAAAGAAAAGGTGTATGTACCTTAACCTAAGGGGTGCAAAGATCCATCACATCCAGATCATGTCTACAAGTTGAGGAAAGCTCTGTATGGCTTGAAATAAGCCCCTTATGCATGGTATGAGAGGTTGTCACAATATCTAACTAGTCAAGGATTTGAAACAAGCTTAGTGGAGAAAAACATTGTTTGTAAGGAGGAATAGAGTGACTACAATCATGGTAGAAAGATATGTTGATGACATAATATTGTTGCTATTTCAATTACTTCCAAAGACATTTGCTAAGTTAATGCAAAGTGAGTTCAAAATGAGCATGGTAGGTGGGTTATCCTACATCTATGGATTCCAAATTAAGAAATTAGAAGATGGAACATTCTTGTCACAAGAAAAATATGCAAGAAACCTTGTGAAAAAGTTTGGTTTAGATCAATTAATACCAGCCAAGACACCAATGTCTATTAATGAGAAACCATGTATTGATGCTAAGGGACTGCCCATTCCCCAAACCATGTACAGAAGCATGATTAGAAAGCCTTATTTATCTCACTACAAGTCGTCCAAATTTGAAATTTAGTGTCGGTGTATGTGTAAGAGATTAGGAAAATCCTAAGAGAATCACATGTTAAGGCTATTGAAAGAATCAATAGGTATCTCCATGGTACCCCAGATCTTAGTATTTGGTTTACTAATGATAATTCCATGAGTTTAGTTGGATACAGTGATGTTGATTGGGTTGGGAATATGGATGATTAGAAAAGAACCTTTAGAGGTTATTTTTAATTGGGAACCAACCTCTTTCATGGTACAACAAGAAGCAAAGGTCAATTTCATTGTCCACAGCTAAGACAGAGTACATTGTAGTAAGGAGCTGTTGTGCCCAATTATTATAGATGAGGAAAATGCTAGAGGATTTTCGGATTGCACTACCAATAGTCATAGCATATTTTGACAACACAAATGCCATAAAAATATCGTTGAATTATTGTAACACCCTTGGCTAGTATCCGTTGTCGGATTAGGGTTACGGAGTATTACCAATCAACTAGAAACCTTTAAACATCATAACATTCAATAAAATAAAAAATAACATAAACCATTCATTCCCATACATTTCATCCCTAAATTGAGCCCTCAAGGCTGTAAAAATAGCTTGGAAGCAATTTGGGACTAATTTGAAACAAAACAGGAAGTTTAGGAAAAGGAAGCAAAATTTGAAAACAGGGGACACCTGGCCGTGTGGCCAGGCCATGTAAAACCTCCCCAGTCTTTGTAACTTTCGAACAAGGGACACATGACTGTGTCGTAAAATCATGTGCCTCACACGGCTGAGTCACACGCTCGTATCTTAGATCGTTTGATCCCAAAATGATCCATCCCTTGCTCAATTTCACTCCCTTATTGCATAGGTACCTATACACTTTCAAAGACACATTTAGAAGGTGAAATTCAACTTCAAAACACACTCAAACATGATCAAATATATTCATTCAATGTATCATAAATTTATCATCATCGACACCTCAATCAGCTTCACAAACATTCATTCTGTAACACGTAGGTTTGTGCAAGTGTACACAGTTGTTATCAAGTAATAAGTAAGTATCGAGTTATCGTCTCCATAGGGATTGTATTTGTACTAAGTCACTTAATTTGTAAAATTATATTAATAATTTGGTAAATGAAAACACAATATAGTTGAGAAGTGATGAATAAAATATATTAAATTAAATGCAATGATCCCTAATGCAAATTATCCTAAGTATGCAAACTATATGAATGAAATAGATTTTTGGCAAAATTAAACACAATTTGAAACAATTATAACATAAATAAACTAGGAAAATTACTTTAATTAAACTCAATTTATTATCAACATGCTAAATAATATTCGAAAAAACATTTCATGGCAACTTGATCTTTCATGAGTTTGGAAACCACATTAGGTCATTTTGGAATCCTTTACTTAGTAAATACACATTTTACTGATCCTCATTTACTAAGGGTTTCTTAGCATTTGTGTGAGGTAACAGGGACGTGTCGGGTTTGAAACAGTTTAATCACACAAATCTAAAAACTATACAGATAACAGAGCTTGGTCAGATTTGTTATGCAACCTACAATTTAATAGGGTCAGGATCTAAATTTAGCATGCACATTTCAATTATGTGTCAATTAGCCGTCGTCTTGTCAGGATCGCTCAGCTAATTTAGGTGCATTTTAATCACGTATGAATGAAATACAGACTTGATTTTAATTGAAAACATGATCGATTGAGGCACAAACATTATAAGCATGAATCAAATAAATATTATTTAATCAAAGAAATCATTCTAGCTTAAATAAAATTAAGCTAACATTGTTGTAAATGAGAACAAAGAACACATAGCAAACATCTTTAGATTAAATTAAAGAAAAGAAAGATTAAACCCAATTCAGAGTGGCTATCACCCAAGACTCTGACTGAAGAGGCTCCTTCGTTCCTTTGCTTTGCTCCTTTGCTGATGGCTCTCCAAGGTGGCCGACCAATGGCTCGTTAAGAGGATTTAATTGCTAAAATCTCTATGAAGAGATGATGCTAGGCGTGGGAATGGAAAAGGCTAAGAGAATTTGGAGAGAAGAGAGAATGAATGAGGGATGATTGAAGGATGATGAATGATTGAGGGATGAGTAGAAATGTGAGAATGAGGTCTTATTTATAGGTGAAGAGAGGGGGATAGTTTACTAAAAATAGGGGTTTTCATCTTTTGAAGCATCTTCCATGGGTGGCCGGCCATAAATTGAGTAAGTTGAGCTGATTTTTGCTTGATTTTTGGTCAATTTGAGTGCCACAACAACTCAGGACTGAGACTCGGTCAAGTGCAAATCTTCAGGTAAATCTCTAATTTCTTCAACTCTTCAAGGACCTTGTGCAATTAAACCAAAGAGTGGTTTATGGACAGCCAGGTGTAGCCGAATATTGGTTTGACTTGGTCTCCAATTTGGCTGGTTTTGTAATCCAGCAAAGCTATCAGTCCTGTCCAGAATAAATCAACAAGTTAGAGGACCAAAGAATAAAATTTATCCAATTTAATTAATTAATTAAAAACCAAATTATTAATGAAATATTTTTAAAACGAATTATTAAATATAATTGTATATTTTATTATTTAATTTAATCATGCATGGCCCATTTTATGTCTTAAAAATATAATATGTTCAAAATAATATAAAATAAGCCATTTATTGCATGAAATCTATATAATACAGCATAAAATCATATTTTAATAATTTCTATGTCCTAATTTCATATTTTTCACATATTTCATTAATTTATGAAACAATTACTTAGTTTTAACAACGAATTTAAGTAAAAAGGTGATAAATTACATAGGAAAAATCATATATATTTTTCCGTTTACACACCCCCAAACTTAAATCATTGCTCGTCTCGAGTAATGTTCATGCACAACAAAAGGTCTTGCTAAGGCAAAATTGCTAAATGTGAGCAACATCAATCTTTGTCCCATAATCATGCATTAGTAACTTCATGCTTATCAATCTTATTTATTAACAAGTAATTCATATGTAAACGTTTTTTAAGATTATACTAAGATTTAAAATATGCCAACATGAATCATAGTTTGCATGTATGTCACAACCATAGATAACATTCTTCATTCAACATAATTTCTTATCAATCAAGCAAACAATCACAATGCTTATATTTGATCTTCATATGTTGACTCAGGACTTCCTCTCCACTAATGTAGGTGACATAGTCATCAAATCAATAGGTCTTTTATAAGGTTGTAATGGGGCTTAGTTAAAGGTAGGGATTTTAGGAGATAGGACATTTCAGTTTTAAAAAAAAAAACCTTAACCTTTAACTTTGCCTTGATTTTCTCGTAATACAACCTTTTTCTTTAAGAGAACCTTTGGAACACGTCCAAACTTATCTTGACCACAAGCTCATACATTTTTCCTTTTTTGGAGACTGAGCAAACTTTTCTTCGCTCTCTTTTTTTTTCTTTCTTTTTTTTAGCATGAGCACATACATCTTTATGAAAATTTCCTCAAATGTTGATTCCCAAGACAACTTTAGTTAAGATTGGTGCACAAAATTAGGATAACTTTAAAAATATGGTAATTGGCTTATAATGTAGGTTTATTGCAAAAAACAGCCCTTTAAGCTCAAAATTTTAGTTTCAAGGGTCTAATGTCATAGGGTTGGCTTGAAAAGGCTTAAACGGTCCAAAGAAATATTGCATATATCATTTTAGATTTTTATGTCCCCTAGGATTTCTCCTCAAGAAAGTTACTAAGTCAATTCTAAAGATATAAACCTTCATGCATGTTAATCTCAAAAGAAACTAAGTTTTCATGGCAAACATTACTAAGGCTAAGATCATACAAGCATTCCATTCTTCATGATAACATACTTTCACTTAGATAAAATCATCATTCATACTTGCATACAAACTATCTCAGTAACAAAAAATATCTCTAAACATTCATTTATTAAAACATACTTATGAAAGAAATGATTGAAACATACTTGAAAATTTTAAAAGTTCGAGCAATTTATTTGCCTTACCCCCTTTTAAAAAGAAGCAATGTCTTCATTGCAAGAACAAAGTAATGAATGAAAACTCAGCACTAGGTAGGGTTTTAAAGAAAGAGAGGTAAGTTATTAAGACTACTTAAATACCAAGTCTTCCCTAATTACCCAATCCTAGACATGTTCATTCCCATCACCACATCACTTAGTCTTTTTTTTTCCAAAGAAGTGTTAAGTTTATTCATGCTTGCTGTGTTTTATTCTGCAGAAATTAAATCCTAATTTACGAAAGAAATAAATTCCTAAAGACCTAAAAATAATTAAATAATAAGACAAGAACCCCCCCTTTTATTTTTCTGCCTCATTCCCCTTGTCTTCTTTAGCTCCATCTTTGCTTGCATAGTCAGTATCTTCCGTCCATGTCTCAAAGATAGCATCTGGGAACTCAGGAACAAAATTATTAGAGATATTCTTAAAAGTATTTCGAATTGAGTCATCACTAAATTTTGCATATTTCCAGTAAGTTTGTTGTTGATTGTGCATGAACTTGCACATATCCATCATAATTGACAACTCCGATTTCCTTGAAGTACTTGCAGAAGTCGACATGGGAGTTGTATATTCAAGTTCAACACTTAGCTTGACTGGTTATTCTTCTGGCTCAACCCTTGGTTCAGGGTTTTCAGATCCTTCAACTGGTGTAGGACTGTTTGGTTCCTTATCAGATTCTTCCTCTTCAGTGTCTGTAACTGAATTTGCTTCAGTCTCAGTTCCATCTATTGACTCCTCGGTATCTGGCTTAGTTGGCTCTTCTTGCTCACTTTGATTCAGCTCATGCACCCTCTCTATAAACCTTTCAAGATCATAATTTGTAATGCACCATTGAACATATCGCCCCTTCAGATTTGCTTGTGTTTTAACATGGGCCCTTAAGCAAAGTGAAGTGATCAATGATGGGAAATAAGCACTTCCTGCCTTCTTTTTAGCATAATCGTGAATCTCCTTGAGGATAATTTTCCTAACATTAATGGACTTTTCTGTCAAAATTGCATATAACAAAAGTATCCTTTCCATCGAGATGGTGGAACTATGAGAGATAGGCATAAAACTGTAGCGAACGAAATAAAACCATACCTTTGCTACTGGTTTTATGCATTCCCTTCGACAAGAATGGCTTCCATACTTTCTTATAATCCATTGGGATCCCGAATTTGTCACAACATCAAGCACTTGTTGAAGAAAATCCCAATTGATATTGTTCATCATAGGGTAGTACTCATCTTCTTCAACATCAGGTAAATTAAACAAATCATTGATGGACTTAGAAGTAAGAGGTACCTTTTTCTTTCAAACGATGACTTCAGTAGCATCTTGCATAGTCAAACTAGCATAGAATTCTTGAACTAGTTCATCATCGGTAAGTGAACGAGCATCACAAAATTGTTCCCACTTGAGAGCATTGATTTTCTTTCTAGTTGGTATAGGAACAACCATCAAATCATTACTCTTCAAGTCAAAACCTTTTTCGGGCATCATAGGTTGATGCTTGAAGATTGAATCAAATCTCTCTTTCGCTTCTTCTTCGACCAAAATCAGGTTTTCAGGAGTAGTCTTTAAAGATCTGGTTCTTTTGCGAGACATGCTATCTTTTCCCAAAAATTTTGGCAAAATTTCTGCTCAAAGGGGGAAAAGAGAAATGGCAAGGTGGGTGGAACTTGCTAAGGTAGAAATCTTGTGACAGCAAGAATGGTACTGCGACAACGATGGCGTGCGACAGCAAACGGCAGTGTTTCGACAATCTCTTTGCAGCGAAAATGGGAGATTTCGGCAAAAGGGAAGAGAAATAGGGTTTCTTTTGGGATTTGAGGTTGACGGCACAAAAGGGAGATTTAGGGATTTTTAGGGTGTAAGCAAATTTCTTTGAGGGATATGAAAATTAGTAGAATGGAGAAGGGTTTATATAGGGAAAATTAGGGCAACATGTAGCAAAAATTTAGCTTCATTAGGGTTACTTCGGCGGCAAGCAATGGGTGTGATGGCAAGGCATGGATTTTTCCCTCATTTTTGCTGTTTGGGGCCTCAAACTCAGACTGTATCTTACTAAAAAAAATGATTAGTACTTGGGCCAAATTTGACCCCCTTTATTAACATAAAATTTTAAAATTTAAACAGAACAAATGAAACTTAAAAATTTTAAATCTTAATTAGAAAATTTCTTCTTAACAAATTACATGAAATTAATTCCCAAGAAAAGGTTGAAGGGGTCACAGCGGTCCCGCTTAAGGTCTAATCTCCTTGGCCAGAATTAATTAAATGTAATAAGTTAAGAAAATAAGTTCTAATTATTTATTTATTTACAAAATGAGTTTATGAAAAATTAAGTGTCTGTTAATTTGAACGAGGCTTCAACTCGCTCAACTTCACCATCCTAGTCGTGTTTAAGACGTTGACCATTAACTTTAAACGTACCTCCGTAATTGTTGTATAATTCAGTAGCTCCATAAGGATAAACTCGGTAGATGGTATAAGGTCCTTTCCATTGGGATTTAAGCTTCCCAGGAAATAACTTCAACCTTAAATTAAACAACAAAACCTTCTGACTTTCTTTAAACTCGCGAGGTTGTATATGACTATCATGCCATCTCTTTGATCTTTCTTTACACATTTTGGCATTCTCATAAGAAAACAACCTCAGTTCTTCCAACTCATCAAGTTGTAACATCCTTCTCTCACCAGCTTGCTTAAGATCAAAGTTCAACTGTTTCAACGCCCAGTGAGCTTTATTCTCCAACTCTAATGGCAGATAGCATGCCTTTCCAAAAACTAACCGATAATGAGCCATTCCTAACGGTGCCTTAAATATTGTTCGATAAGCCCATAATGCATCATCAAGCCTTCGAGACCAATCTTTTCTGCTAGGGCGAACTACCTTTTCAATGATACCTTTGATTTCACGGTTCACTCTCTCAACTTGCCCATTGGACTGGGGGTGATAGGCAGTAGCAATCTTGTGCTTCACATCATATTTGTCAAGCAACCACTTAAGCCATTTGTTTACAAAGTGAGAACCTTCATCACTAATAATAGTTCTTGGTGTCCCAAATCGTGTAAACACATGCTTATGTAGGAATCGCATGACTACCTTAGCATCATTTGTAGGGTATGCTTCAGCTTTAACCCACTTGGATACATAGTCCACAACAACTAAGATGTATTTGTCACAGTTCTTCATATAAGCATAAGCATCTTTAAATAGTGTAGGCCAAAAGAAACCTGCTTGCAAAATCTTTGCTCTAGTACGTGAACCACCAAAGTGTCCCCCACTTGGAGATGAATGGCAATGATACAAGATCTCAGCAATCTTGCTTTTAGATACACACTTTTGGATTATATTATCTGCACATTGTTTAAACAAAAATGGATCCTCCCAAAGATAATATCGACTATCATAAACGAATTTTTTCCTTTGTTGGTATGTCATTTCTCGAGGAATTATTCCACATGCAAGATAATTGGCAAAATCAGCAAACCAGGGTATTTCATGAGTTTGATTTACCTGAAATAAGTGTTCATCTGGGAAATTCTCGTTGATAGGCACACATGATCGAGTTACCTCATCTTGCTCTAACCTCGACAGATGATCTTTGACACCCTTTCTATCTTGGATCTCAAGGTCAAATTCCTGGAGTAAAAGTATCCAATGAATTAGCCTCGATTTTGCATCTTTCTTCGTGAGCAAGTATTTAACGGTCGTATGGTCAGTAAATACTGTAACTTTGTTACCTATAAGATATGAGCGGAGCTTGTCAAAAGCAAAAACTATAGCAAATAGTTCCTTTTCAGTTACCCTATAATTGAGTTAGGCTCCCGTCCAAGTTCTCCTTGCATAGTAAATAGGGTGAAACATTTTGTTTTTTCTTTGACCCATCCCAGCTCCAACGGCATAATCACTTGCATTGCACATCAACTCAAAAGGTGAGTACCAATCAGGTGTAACGATTATTTGGGCTGAGATTAATCGTTTCTTTAGATCTTCAAAAGCTTCCAAACATGCTTTGTTGAAGTCAACACTACATCTTTCTCTAACAACAAATACAACGATTTAGAAATTTTTGATAAACCTTGGGTAAAAACCGACATGGCCTAAGAAACTTCTGACTCCTTTCACATTCATTAGGGTCGGTAATATTTTAATTACGTCCACCTTTGCTTTATCGACTTCAATTCCTTTCTTTGAGATCTTATGCCCTAAGACAATCCTTTCCTTGACCATAAAATGGCATTTTTCCCAATTAAGGACAAGATTCATCTCTTCGTATCTCTTCAGTACCTTAGCCAAATTACTTAAACAGACATCATAAGTGTTACCAAAAACAGAAAAATCATCCATGAAAACCTCATCAAAATTTTCAACCATATCAGTAAATATTGCCATCATGCATCGTTGGAATGTTACAGGTGCATTGTATAAACCAAAAGGCATTTGCCTAAAAGCAAACATACCGTATGGACAAGTAAAGGTTGTTTTATGTTGGTCCTCCGAGGCTACAACTATTTGGTTATATCCCAAATAGCCATCTAAAAAAAAGAATTCATTACCTGCCAGTCGATCTAACATCTGATCCGTAAAAGGTAACGGAAAATGGTCCTTCCAGGTGGCTTTGTTCAACTTTCTATAATCAATACAGATTCTCTAACAGGTAACAGTTGTCGTTGGGATTAACTAGTTACGCTCATTTTCAACAATTGTGATTCCACCTTTCTTCGCTACACACTGCACCGGACTTCTCTACGAACTATCTAAAATAGGATAGATGATTCCTGCATCTAACCATTTAATCACTTCCTTTCTCACAACTTCTTTCATAATAGGATTGAGCCTTCTTTGCCCATCAATTCAAGCTCTTTCACCTTCTTCTAAAATGATTTTATACATGCAAAAAGAAGGGCTTATACCTCGAAAATCAACTATGGTCCAACCAATTGTTTTCTTAAATTTCTTTAGAACAGCAATTAGTTGCTCCTCTTGATCTTTCGTCAGTTCCGCTGAAATAACCACAGGCAAAGTAGAACAATCACCTAAATAAATGTATTTCAAATGGGAAAGAAGTACCTTTAGTTCGAGTTTAGGTGGTTCTTTAATTAACAACTTGGGTTGCACAAATTCTCTGACTTCCAACTCCAACGGTTCAAACCGTGTGGATTGAATAAAATTGTTCAGATTGCCTTCCATCAAAGCCATGTTTTCTTCACCTTCTTCATCATCCAAAGGGTCAAGATCTAAGGATTTCTCTAATGGATCTTCTTCAAAATTGCTTTCCATAGAAACCAAGGTTTCTATCTCTTCCATAACTAAACACTCTTTTGCCGGATCGGGAAATTTCATCGCTTTAAAATGTTAAAGGTTACCTGATTATTTTGAACTCGCATGGTTAGTTTACCTTTTTGCACATCAATTAACGTTCTTCCCATGGCTAGGAAAGGTCTCCTAAGGATGATCGAAACTTCCTTGTCTGCTTTAAAATCTAATACAATAAAATCAGCAGGAAAAATAAATTTATCAACTCTTACGAAAACATCCTCGATCTTTCCTTCGGGATATGTTAAAGATCGATCCGCTAGCTGAAGCGTCACAGTTGTAGGTCTTACTTCATCTATCCCTAACATCTTGAAAATAAACTTAGGCATCAAGTTGATACTTGCTTCTAAATCACACAAAGCTTTTCCACAGTAAGATTCACCAATGTTACAGGGTATAGTAAAGCTTCCTGGGTCCTTCAATTTTGGTGGCAATTTGTTCTGCAAGAACGCATTGCACTCTTTTGTCAAGGCAACAGTCTCATACTCAGTTAGTCGTTTCTTCTTGGACAATATGTCCTTCATAAACTTCACATAATTTGGCATTTGTTATAAAGCCTCCACCAACGGAATATTGATGTGTATCTACTTCAGAACGTCCAAAATCTTCTTGAATTGCGAATATGGAGGTGATGGAACTTTAGGTTGAATCGGACAACTCTCCTGAGTAGGTAAATCTACATCCAAAGAAGATGTTAAAGTATCAGAATTCACTAAGTCAGGGTTTACCTTGTCAGTCTTTGCAGATTCTAATTCCTTTGGTGTAGGAATTTCAATAGCTGGTTGATTCTTCTCAACAGGCTTATCTTCGACATCAATCAATCGGGGTTCCAGAATTTTACCACTTCACAATGCCACTGCCATGATATGTTCTTTACCCAAACTTCTTGGATTCTTGGTATCGCTCAGCAAGGTTCCTTGCAATCTATTACGAAGCTCTATAGCTAACTGACCCATTTGGTTTTCTGAATTTTTCAGTGTTGCTACTTGGCTTTGGATCAAAGCATCATTCTTTGCCATGTACGCTTTCAGCAAGTTCTCCAAACTGTTTGATGCCTCAGCTTGAGGTGGTTTTGGAGCTTACTGATTAAACCCTTGGGATTGGTTGGGTCTATGTTGCAATAAGTTGTTGTTCGGTCTATTTCCTTGGTTGCTCTAAGAAAAGTTAGGATGATTGCGCCATGAAGGATTGTAGAAGTTGGACTGGAGTCCTTGTCCACTCCTATTTTGATATTGGTTCCCCACATAGTACATTGACTCAGAATTTGATGGACAATTCTCAAAAGAATGACCTTCCCCACAGTACACACAGGAAACTACTTCAAACAGACTTGGTAGCTGAGCTGCAAAATTATTAGCACTATTAGCAGTAAACTGTTTTAACATAGAGGAAATAGACGATACCTGAGTTGATAACGAAGTGAGGGCGTCAACTTCATGAACTCCGGCTACACGTCTTCCTGAAGCTATTCGATTTGTTGGCCATTGATAGTTATTACTCGCGATCCTCTCGATGATCTCATAAGCCTTATTATAAGACTTAGACAAAATTGCACCATTCGCAGAAGCATCTTCCATCAATCTTGTATGTGCATTGAGACCATTATAGAATGTCTCCAACTGGATACAATGAGGAATCTCATGATGAGGACACTTACGAAGTAACTCCTTGAATCGCTCCCAAGCCTCATACAAAGACTCATCATTGAATTATTAGAAAGTTGTGATCTCGTTCCTCAACTTAGCATTTTTACTAGGTGGGAAATACTTAACCAAAAATCTCTCTACTAATTCTTGCCATGTAGATATGGAACTTGGTGGCAATGGATTGAGCCATGCTCGTGCTCGATCTCGCAACAGGTACGGAAACAACTTCAACCTCAGTGCGTCTTTAGTCACACCGGCTATCTTGAATGAATCACTCACCTCCATAAACAATCGAAGGTGGAGATGTGGATCTTCTGTGGGCATACCACTTAATTGGCCCACCGTTTGTAGCATTTGAAACATTATTGGTTTCAATTCAAATTGGGTTGCCTCAATATCTGGCCTTTTAATTCCTGGATTTAACTCACTGAAAAGTGGCACAACATATTGTCTGATGCATCAATGCCTATCATCGGCAAAGAGGATGGGATTTCGTACATGATCGGCTTCATTACCTTGGTCTTAATTCTGATTTTCAAGGCCCATCTCGACTTGTCTTTGAGCTATTCGTTCATGTCTCCTTTGTCTGAAAGTTCGATCAATTTTAGGGTCTATAAGGAGTAAATTGATAATTCGATCTATGCTCATAAACACCTGAAAAGAAAATCACAGAAATTAAAAAGAATAAGTTAGTAATGTTAGAAATAAATCAAATTGAAAATAAATAATTTCACGAAAGAAATTACTATAGCAACAGTTGACAATCCCCGGCAACGGTGCCAAAAACTTGTAACGCGTAGGTTTGTGCAAGTGTACACAGTCGTTATCAAGTAATAAGTAAGTATCGAGTTATCGTCTCCACATGGATTGTATTTGTGCTAAGTCACTTAATTTGTAAAATTATATTAACAATTTGGTAAATAAAAACACAATATAGTTGAAAAGTGATGATTAAAATATATTAAATTAAATGCAATGATCCCTAATGAAAATTATCCTAAGTATGCAAACTATATGAATGAAATAGATTTTTAGAAAAATTAAACACAATTTGCAACAATTAAAACATAAATAAACTAGGAAAATTACTTTAATTAAACTCAATTTATTATCAACATGCTTAATAATATTCCGAAAAACATTTCATGGCAACTCAATCTTTCATGAGTTTAGAAACCACATTAGGTCCTTTCAGAATCCTTTACTAAGTAGATACACATTTTACTGATCCTTATTTACTAAGGGTTTCTTAGCTTTCGTGTGAGGTAACAGGGACGTGTCAGGTTTGAAACAATTTAATCACACAAATCTAAAAACTATACAGATAACAGAGCTTGGTCAGAGTTGTTATGAAACCTACAATTTAATCGGGTCAGGATCTAAATTGAGCATGGACATTTCAATTATGTGTCCATTAGCCGTCGTCTGGTCAGGATCGCTCAGCTAATTCAGGTGCGTTTCAATCATGTATGAACGAAATACAGACTTGATTTTAATTGAAAACATGATCGATTGAGGCACAAACATTATAAGCATGAATCAAATAAATATTATTTAATCAAAGCAACCATCATAGCTTAAATAAAATTAAGCTAACATTGTTGTAAACGAGAACAAAGAACACATAGCAAACGTTTTTAGATTAAATTAAAGAAAAGAAAGATTAAACCCAATTCAGATTGGCTGTCACCCAAGACTTTGACTGACGAGGCTCCTTCGTTCCTTTGCTTTGCTCCTTTGCTGATGGCTCTCTAAGGTGGCCAACCAAGGGCTCTTTAAGAGGATTTAATTGCTAAAATATCTATGAAGGGATGATGCTAGGCGTGGGAATGGAAAAGGCTAAGAGAATTTGGAGAGAAGAGAGAATGAATGAAGGATGATTGAAGGATGATGAATGATTGAGGGATGAGTACAAATGTGAGAATGGCGTCTTATTTATAGGTGAGAAGAGGGGGATAGTTTACTAAAAATAGGTTTTCATCTTTTGAAGCATCTTCCAGGGGTGGCCGGCCATAAATTGAGGAAGTTGAGCTGATTTTTGCTTGATTTTTGGTCAATTTAGTGCCACAACAACTTAGGACTGAGACTCGGTCAAGTGCAAATCTTCAGGTAAATCTCTAATTTCTTCAATTCTTCAAAGACCTTGTGCAATTAAACCAAAGAGTGGTTTATGGACAGCCATGCGTAGCTGAATATTGGGTTGACTTGGTCTCCAATTTGGACGGTTTTGTAATCTAGAAAAGCTATGAGACCTGTCCAGAATAAATCAAAAAATTAGAGGACCAAAGAATAAAATTTATCTAATTTAAATAATTAATTACAACCCAAATTATTAATGAAATATTTTAAAATGAATTATTATATATAATTTTATATTTTATTATTTAATTTAATTATGCATGGCCCATTTTATGTCTTAAAAATATAATAGGTTCAAATAAATATAAAATAAGCCATTTTATGCATGAAAACTATATAATAAAACATAAAATCACATTTTAATAATTTCTATGTCTTAATTTCATAATTTCACATATTTCATTAATTTATTAAACAATTACTTAGTTTTAACAACGGATTTAAGTAAAAAGGTGATAAATTACATAGGAAAAATCCTATATATTTTTAGTTTACACACCCCCAAACTTAAATCATTGCTTGTCCCGAGTAATGTTTATGCACAGCAAAAGGTCTTGCTAAGGCAAATTGCTAACTGTGTAAGCAGCATCAATCTTTGTCCCATAATCATGCATTAATAACTTCACGTTCATAGATCTTCTTTATTAACAAGTAATTCATGTGCAAACATTTTTAAAGTTTTATACTAAGTTTCGAAATATGCCAACATGAATCATAGTTTGTATATATGTCACAACCACAGATAACATTCTTCATTCAACATAATTTCTTATCAATCAAGCAAACAATCATAAGGCTTATTTATGATCTTCATATGTTGAACTTAGTACTTCCTCTCCACTAATGTAGGTGACATAATCATCAAATCAATAGGTCTTTTATAAGGTTGTAATGGGGCACAGTTAAAGGTAGGGATTTTAAGAGATGAGACATTTTGGTTTCAAAATCTTAACCTTTAACTTTGTCTTGGATTTCTCGAAATACAACCTTTTTCTTTAAGTGAACCTTTGGAACACCCCCAAACTTATTTTGAACTCAAGCTCATACATTTTTCTTTTTGGAGACTGAGCAATCTTTTCTTCGCTCTTTTTTTTTTTAAGCATGATCACATACATCTTTTTGAAAATTTCCTCAAATGTTGATTGCCAAGACAACTTTAGTTAAGATGGGTGCACAAAATTAGGATAACTTAAAAAGATGGTAATGTGGCTTATAATGTAGGTTCATTGCAATAAACAGGCCTTTAAGCTCAAAATTAAAATTTTAAGGGTCTAATATCATAAGGTTGGCTTGAAAAGGCTCAAATGATCCAAAGAAATAGTGCCTATATCATTTTAGATTCTTATGTCCCCTAGGATTTCTGTAACACCCCAAACCCGGCCTAAACGTTATGACCGGATCTAGCGTGTCACATAGAGAGGTTGTTTAAAAATTTAATGCGCGTTCGTTAAAAAGTCTGCATTCTTTCTTTTTGAAACTTCAAGCTTTGTCATTTGTGGAAATCAAAATTTTGTTTTTATGGTTTCCTTGTAAAAACATTATTATGGTTTATTAATTCGAAAACTTTGTTTACATCAGAAATCCGATTCAGTGAGTTGCTGAATATGTGAGATTTTGGAAAACAGTTGTTAAAGTTTTTAGGAAAAACCCTTATATTAAAACATATAATAATAAGCAATAACGGAAATGAAAGTTTAAAAGAAACCTTAAGTCCAATGGCCTTATTACAAAATATTAAACCCAATTTAAATAAATCTCAAAGTAAATTTGTAAAGGAAATTTACTAAAATTTCAATGTATGGCCACCACGGAGTACTCCACAGCTCCAAATCCTCAATGCTGGGGATCACTTGCAAGATTAAGCAGAGGGGTGAGTTACAAGAACTCAGTGTGTAATCCCCTAATTGGTCACTAACTGGGCCCGAGCCCACAAAAGCAGACTGGGCCTTAGCCCAAACAGAAGCGAACTGGGCCTTAGCCCTATTAGCATGGTAAAACAGATAATACATGCAATGCAACCCAACCTAAAAATCCATCCGCTACACACCACCCGTACCAGCCCAACACACCTGTGGGGATTTCTACAATCAACCCTCCATCCGCTACACACCTCGATGGCAGTCACGCTACTCATCGCTGAATTTGTGGCGAAGCCACCAGAATAACAGAATATACGCGGCATAGCCACTATACAAATTGTGGCTGAGCCACCGGAATATGTGGTAGAGCCACCAGATTACACTTCCCCGATCATCATTATCCCAATCCCATGCAGAATGTCGTAACATAATAATTTAATGTATGCAAAAATGTACCAACATAGCAAATATATCGAAAATCACACTATCATGCTAAATCCACCCTTGAGGGTATAACAGTAATTTACCCACTGAGGGTATTTTGGTAATTACCCACTGAGGGTATTTTGGTAATTTACCCACTAATGTTATTTTGGTAATTTTATCTATTCACGGCTTTTCGAAAGCCTAATGTCGTCTCTTGCGACACAGGTCCCTTATGGGATCTCTACGGAGCTAATGGGGCAAAAATCCATTTCAGGCCCAAACGGGCCCACACGCTCGTGTGGCCCATTTCGTACATTTTCGGTCTCAGTTTTCCAGATTTCGCAACCACCCTTACCCTTGGACCATTTTTCTACAATTTTGCCCATGTGGGTCGAAAAGCCCATTGGGCCCGTTAAGCCCGATCGACTCGATTAGGCCCATTATAACCTCAGTTTCGCAAGAGTGCTCGTGACACTTTCCGCGACTGACCGTCTTTACTCGTGTCTCGATTTGCCACTACAAGCGTTCGCATGCTCGAGTGGTCACAGATGCCGGTTTCTGGCTTTTCGACCTTCAGCCGAGTCACAGAACATTTCAAACATGTATTCGAAAGGGTGTGAGATTACACACCTGCTACGAGCGTAGATTGAATCCTCGAGATTATGCACCTAAGAATCCATATCCTTCACCATTAGTCTCAATCAAAATATGACATAACTCTAAGGTTGAAAACGACAACACGCCACACTACTTACCAAGAATAACGGCACTTCTTTGCTACACTTGAATATTGGTTACTCCCTTCAGTTACTAGGTTGAGTCCCTAAATAAAAGCACGAGTTAGAAATGATGTTCCAAAATAATAAGGAAACGGTCTTTTGGCCTAAATGAATCATGAATGAAGGGCACCCATCCCTTTCCCCTATTCGGCCATGGCTATACTTACCAAGGTGCCCCTAATTCGGCAACTGACCCACAAGGGTTTCGACTTCCACGAAAGAACAAACACGATTCAGGGTGAAGAGGAGTATTCCAATTCGACCCTAATGAAAAGAGTTAAAAGATAACTGTTTTGGTTCTTTAGAAGAGAGAAGAGAAGAAGAACATACAAAGAGAAGAACCCATTACCTTGCAACTAGCAAAAACTGAATGAAGAGGGACTTTCGGCAGACAGAAGAGACCCAAGTACCTTGCTTCTTGATGTTTGGTTAAGGACACAAAACGAAAGGAAAATAGAAGAAATGGATGAAAGAGAGAAAGATAGGTAAGGAAGGGTTTGGCTCTTATCAAAGAGTAGTAGGAACAACTTGAAGTTTGAGAGAAAAGAGGGAGAAGATGAATTCGGCCAGCAGAAAAAAAACAAGAAAAGAATAGACCTAAAATGCCTTAAGGGAAGCTCTAGAGAAATTCGACACACACAACAAAAGGGATTTCAGTTTTCTTCTTGGCTATCCACTCAAAATGCCGAATTTCCTTACCACCACAACCCTCGCCAATTTCTCCTTCCCACAAACCGCACATTCGGCCAACCACTTCCTCTCACCTTCAAATCCCTTGATTTACTCCCCGATCCTCTCCTCAAACTCCTCTCCATCACTCATTCAAATTAATTTGACAGAGTCTCCAACTTCCTTGCAAAGTCCAAGCTGAACTCTACTTCCTCCACCTGCCTAGCACAAAATAAAAGCCACACTTTGCAGCAGGCGAGATTCGAACTCCCTTCCTTCAGGTTCCCATAGTGACGCTACACCACAATGCCACACGCCTCCTTGTGTTAACAATCCACCAACAATTTCTCTTAAGCTTTAACTCCAACAGTCCTCTCCCTTAAAGTGCCCAAAAACCAAAATTTTACCAGGGCTCAAACTCGATCCCAGGCCTCCTTAGGGCCCCTAAACACCCTTAAACAACACACAGAACCAGCATAACATGTAGTTGCACAAATTTTACAGACCCCTAGATTTTAGGATGTTACAGTTCTACCCCCTTAAAGAAATGTCAGCCTCGAAATTTACCTCATTAAAAGAGGTGAGGGTATTGCTGCCACATTGCCTCCTCCGGCTGCCACGTGGCTTCCTCTGAACCGTGATTACGCCACAGCACTTTCACCAACGGAATCGACTTCCTCCTCAACACTTTAACATTCTAATCCAAATTCTGCACTGGTTCTTCTTCAAAAGAAAAATTTGGTCTTACCTCAATTTCTTCTACCAGTACTACATGAGAAGGATCTGAACGGTAGCGCCTCAGCATCGAAACATGGAATACATCATGTATCCGATTTAACTCAAGAGGCAACTCAAGCTGATAGGCGACCGGTCCCACACGCTTCACTATCCGATAAGGCCCAATGAACCTAGGGCTCAACTTGCCCTTCCGTCCAAATCTCATAATTTTCTTCCAAGGTGAGACCTTCAAGAAGACATAATCCCCCACTAAAAATTCTATCTCTCTCGCTTCAGATTCGCATACGACTTCTGTCTATCAGAATCTTCTTTTAACCGGTCCCGAATCAACTTAACCTTGTCCTCAGTTTCTGTAATCAATTCCGGACCCAACAACTGTCACTCACCCAATTCTGTCCAACAAGTAGGGGTACAACATCTACGACCATACAACGCCTCGTAGGGTGCCATCTGAATGTTGGATTGGTAGCAGTCGTTATACACAAATTCTGCTAATGACAGATAATCTTCGCAACTACCTCTGAAGTCAATTACACATCCCCTTAACATATCTTCTAAGATCTGGATTACCCTCTCCGACTGACCATCAGTCTGAGGATGAAACGCTGTGCTGAAGTCCAACTTGGTACCCAGAGCTTCATGTAATGCCGTCCAGAACTGAGATGTAAATCTAGGGTCCCTGTCCGATATGATAGACACTGGTACCCCATGCAGCCTCACAATCTCTGCCACATACAGTTTGGCCAACTTCTGTAACGAATAGTCGGTGTGTATCGGTAAGAAGTGCGCGGATTTAGTCAACTGGTCAACGATTACCGAAACTGAATCTTTCTTAGTAGGCGTTAGAGGTAGCCCACTAGCAAAATCCATGGTTATTCTCTCCCACTTCCAAAGTGGAATCTTCACCGGTTGTAGCAATCCCGAAGGCTGCTGATGTTCCGCCTTCACTTGCTGACAGGTCAAACACTTGCTCACAAAGTTGGTAACTTCCCGTTTCAACCCTGGCCACCAATACCGTTCACGCAGGTCTCGGTACATCTTTTCCATCGGGATGCATAGCGTATGGGCTACTATGTGCCTCCCGTAGAATCATCTGTGTCAACTCAGAGTCCTTCGGCATACAAAATCTTCCATAGAAACATAATACCCCTTCCCTGTTCAGCCAAAAATCCACTGTCTCCCCCCTTTTCACTTGCTAAAGCCGAACAGCCAACGATTCATCCAACGATTGCTTCTCTTTAATCTGACCTACCCATATCGGTTTCACCTGAAGTTTCGCTAACAAGCTACCATCTTCATAAAGACTGAGATGAGCAAACATTGCTCTTAACTCCGATACCACCTTACGACTTAATGTATCTGCCACCACATTGGCCTTACCCGGGTGATACTCAACCGATCATTCATAGTCCTTCAGCAACTCTATCCACCTCTGTTGCCTGAGATTTAATTCCTTCTGGGTGAGGAGATACTTCAGGCTTTTATGGTCGGTGTAGATAATCGACTTTTCCCCATACAAGTAGTGTCTCCATATCTTCAATGCGAACACCACAGCAGCTAGTTCCAAGTCATGAGTGGGATAGCTCATCTCATGCGACCTTAGCTGATGAGATGCATACGCTACCACCTTTCCTTCTTGCATTAGCACACAACCCAAACCTGTGTGCGATGCATCACAATAGACAACAAATTCCTTCCCAGCCTCAGGCTGAGTCAACACTGGTGCCTCAGTTAGAATCTTTTTTAACTTCTCAAAACATTCCTGCTATTTATCGGCCCAAACAAATGGTACCCCCTTACACAGTAACTTAGTTAGGGGTGCAGCAATCAACGAAAATCCCTCCACAAACCTTCTGTAGTACCCAGCCAAGCCCAGAAAACTTTGAATTTCTGACACTGACTTCGGTGGCTTTCAATCCAAGACGGCTTCAACCTTCCGAGGATCAACTTTAATCCCCTCGGCAGACACAACATGCCCTAAAAAGGTTACTTCCTTCAGCAAAAACTCACACTTACTGAATTTGGAGTAAAGTTGCTTCTCTCTCAATATCTGCAGTACAACTCGAAGATGTGAATCATGCTCCTCTTCCGTTCTCGAATACACCAAAATGTCGTCTATGAATACCACCACGAACTGATCTAGATAGGGTTGAAAGACCCAGTTCATCATATCCATAAAAGCGGCTGGTGCGTTCGTTAACAAGAACGGCATAACCAAAAACTCGTAATGCCCGTAACGAGTTCGAAAAGCTATCTTGTATATGTCTACCTCCTTGACCCTTAGCTGATGATATCCCGATCTTAAATCGATCTTTGAGAAAACCGAAGCTCCTCGCAACTGATCGAACAAATCGTCAATCCTTGGTAGTGGGTGAGAAACCGTAAAAGTAACATGCTTTTGGATGATTTAAGCCTTGAATCATGTAATTTGCTGCTCTTAATCCTTTGTTTTCATGTTTTATACTCAGAAGAGCACCGGATGATGAAAAGAACGGAAAACGGGCCCAAAACAGAGTAAATGGGCTATATCACGAAATCCACACGGCCTGGGCCCGAGACCACACGGCCTTGCCTCATTCAACAGCTTCAAACACGGCCTGGCTATGACTTACACGGGCGTGTGCCATGGGCGTGTCCCTGCCGTGGGAAAGAAGAGTTTCACTCGGATTAGGGTACTTAGGGGCAAAGAAACATATTCACAAGCCTATATAAACACCCTAAGTATGACCTAAAAGGGGGGAACCCAGGGCTTTAGTCATGGGGCGTCCAGCTAGGCCAAAGAGGGCAAATTTGTGGAGATTTACTCGAAGATAGCCAGTTGATTCATCTCAAAAAGCCGGAATCATGCTCAAGACAGTGGATCTCTTCTTCAATTCCTTCAGGGGGTTTTAGGGATTTCTTATGTTTTGTTTTATCTTTTCTTTTGAGATGTTTTATTTTATTGTTATGAACTAAACCCTCAGATACTTGAGGGGGATGAAGCCTAAGATGAATCTTGTTATCGTTTGCTGAACTATATGATAAATATTTGGCTTGTTCTTAATTATGTGTTCTTAATTCTTGTGTTGATATTTCCGGGATATTGATTCAAGTATGATGTGCTTAGGTGGAGGAGCAAAAGTCCCTGCCTAATAGTAGATCTAGCATAATTAAGCGGAGTTGATCGCACGCCTAGAGAGAGGGTGACAAGATTTTACCGGATTAGGGTGAAACCTAATATGGGAGTCCATAGATCGAGTTAATGCAATTCTAGGGGTTTTAATTAGAAAGAGATTTCAATTAATCAACCTAGGGTTAGACATTAGTTGCCTCGATAGAGGGATTAATATACGTTAGGGAATCCTACAGATCAAGTCAAATGAATAAATTGTCTGGTTCAGAGTTAGGTAACAAGTGAAGTCTAGGTGGATTCTTCCTTGGGTATCGTCTTAATCAATTGGTTTTTCGTAAAGTTATTTTCCCCAATTCATTCTCTTTGTCTTTGCATCTTTAGATTAGTTGATTAGTTAATTTTAGATTAGATAAACAATTTTCTTAATTCCTAGGCTAGATAATAAAAAGAGAGTTAGTATTAGTACTTTTGGTTCCTTTGGGTTCGACAATCTGGTCTTGCCTTAACTATACTACTGTTCGATAGGTACGCTTGCCTCAAACCGTTGTCATAGTTAGTTTCTAGGTTTGATCATTCTTTTTTTAAATTTTAAGACTTTGACATCGCATAAAACAATGATCAATGTTTTGGCGCCGTTGCCAGGGAACTAAAATATAAAGAACTCTTAATTTTTATTACTTTAGCCATTTTTTATTTTTTGCAATTTAATTTTATCTTTAAATTTTTTAAATTTTCTTCTTTCACTCCTTTCAGGTACCTCTAGTTTATGACTAGAAGAAACCCGACAGGACCCCTACTTTACGACAGTGATATTAAAGGTACCATTCGCAGAAATCGTAGAGAAATAAGGCGAAGCTTAAATTACATAGAAGAAGAGCAAGAAGCCGAAATTAATACCACCGAGGAGATGGCTGAGAATAATCCGCCACCTCCAGAGATGGCCGAACATCATGCTCCACGCACTATGTATGATTATGCTAAGCCTAGTTTAACAGGAACTGAGTCTAGTATTGTTAGGCCTACTATTGCTGCAAATAATTTTGAACTGAAATCTAACACTATACAGATGATACAACAGTTTGTTCAGTTTGATGGTTTGTAGGATGAGGATCCTAACACACACTTAGCAAATTTTTTAGAATTTTGCGGTACCTTCAAGATAAATGGCGTTTCTGATGATGCCATCCGTCTTCGGTTATTTCCCTTTTCTTTGAGGAATAAAGCCAAACAGTGGTTACATTCTATTCCACGAGGGTCAATCACTACATGGGACCAAATGACCGAAAATTTTTTATTAAAATATTTTCTGCCAGCCAAAACGGCCAAGTTAAGGAATGATATCTCTTCTTTTGTGCAGATGGACTTAGAGACACTTTACGATGCATGGGAGAGATACAAAGATTTGTTAAGGAGGTGCCCACACCACGGATTACTTTTGTGGCTACAGATCCTTCTACAACGATGTGAACCCTTCAACAAGGCAACTAATTGATTCAGCTGCAGGCGGAACTCTGAATAACAAAACTCCTGAAGTGGCCTACGAGTTTATAGAGGAGATGCCACTGAATAACTATCAGTGGCAAGTTACAAGGACAAGGCCAGCCAAAGCAGCCAGAGTTTTCAACCTAGACGCAGTGACTGCGCTATCAAATCAGGTAGAGTTGCTACATAAAAAAGTTGATGGTTTATACGGTTCTTCGCAGGCACATCCAATTATGCAGTGCGACGCAATTGGAGGAGTGGCGAATCCTGAGTACTCAACCTACGGACAAGGCATGGAGAGCGAACAGATGAACTATATGGGTAACAATTTTCGATCTAACAACAACCCTTATAGTAATACTTATAATCCAGGTTGGAAGAACCACCCCAATTTCTCATGGGGCGGTCAAAGAAATCAAAGGCAACAACTATCCCAAAACTTCCAACAACAGCCCTACCCATAGGAAAAGAAGCCGAACCTTGAAGAGATGCTGACAAATTTCTTAGCAGCCTCAAAAACACGTTTCCAAAAGACAGAAACAAAACTTGAGGCATCAACATAGGAGCTCAAGGATCAAATCGGGCAACTTGCTAAGCAGATCTCTGAGAGACCACAGGGAAAACTACTGAGCAACACCGGGACTAACCCAATGGAGCAAATTCAAGCCATAATAGCTCAAGATAGTGAAAGGTTAGACGAGCCTAATTTAAAGAAAAAGAATATGGTAGAAGAGGATATGGTTGAGGTTAATAACAAGCCAAAACCGGAAATCAAAGAGTACACAACTCGCATACCATATCCTGAAGCAATAACGAAAGATGACACAGAGGAACAATTCGGTAAGTTTCTTAAACTTTTAAAGAAATTACATATTAACTTACTGTTTCTTGAAGCTCTTTCACAGATGCCATATTCTAGGAAATTTTTAAAAAAGCTATTGACAAATAAGCGGAAGATAGACCAGGAATCACATGTGGAGCTGAACGCAGTATGCTCAGCAATGTTGCAAAATAAACTACCATAGAAATTAAAAGATCCAGGGAGTTTTACAATTCCATGCTTAATTGGTAGTTTATCTATTGATAATGCGTTAGCTGATTTAGGGGCAAGCATAAACGTCATGCCCTATAAAATGTTTAAACAACTAGGTCTAGGGAAACCCAAACAAACTAGGATGAGCATTCAATTAGCTGATAAAACTGTTAGAATTCCTAGGGGTATAATCGAAGATTTACTCGTGAAAATTGATAAATTCATATTCCCAGTAGACTTTGTCGTTTTAGACATGGATGAGGACAACACGATTCCTCTAATTTTAGGAAGACCATTCTTAGCAACTGCCAGAACTAAAAACGATGTTGATGCAGGCGAACTCATACTCTGTGTAGGTGACGAGACAGTCACTCTTCAAGCTCTCGATTCAGCTAGGACATCAAATAATCAATGTGAGAAAGTAAATTCTATTGATAACCATTCGGTTAACCCTTCTTTCCAGGAAGCACCACAGCATGATCCTGATCCCAGACCCTGCGCCAACAAAGAAATAACTCATGAGGAACAAGGGATTCAGATCGATGAACTAGAAGAGTGTAAGACGCATCTCAAAGAAAAACTAGGGATACATGAAGTAGAATCAAAACCACTCTACGAGACAGACACGTTCAAAAACGGTGATTAGGTATTGTTAGATAAAGCAGACCCACGAATACTCCCCCCTGTCCTAACACAAACAAAGAAATCCCTTTTAAGGTGGCCAATGTTTTCCCTTACGGAACAGTCGAGGTAAGTAACCCTGTTTTTGGCACTTTGAAAATAAACGCTACTCGTCTTACACTTTATCATGATAATGGAGCTGCTAGCATGAGGAAGGACTATCAACTCCTCAAACCACCATGAATATGCGAATGAGAGGTAAGTCTAGCTTAAGACTATAAACGAGCGCTTCTCGGGAGGCAACCCGAGTACTAACCCCATTAATTTCTACATTTTTTATTTATCTTATCTATTTTATTTTATTCTTTCTTTTTATCACCTAACTTTAAACTAACCAAAGGTGCAGATTTCCAGGCCACACGGCCTTGCACACGGCCGTGGCCGTGCCCATGTGGACCTCCCGAATCTCCGTACTGACATGGCAGAAATGGTACGAGTCAGAACAAATAAAATCTTCGAGTCACGGACTCCAACCACCACAACATAGGCACCGAAAAAACCCCACGGCTGTGCGACACGGTCGTGGACAACACTGTTAGATCGCATATGGGCGTGGGACCCTAACCACGGGCGTGGGAGAAATGAACGAAGCATAAACACGGTCGTGCGACATGACCGTGTGACTCGACACGCTAGAGGTACACGGGCGTGGGGATGTGTCAGACTTGAAATTTTATTTAAACTACCACCCCCTTCACTCCCCACTTACTCCCAAACCTCTTTTCACTCACACCTCTTTTGTTTCACCCTTTCATCTTCCTTCATTCTCATTTTTCCAACCCTTGACATCCACTATATCCATGTCGAAGAAGTGGAAGGAGCCAAGCACAGTCTCTCCGAGGGAGACCGATCTACATAAGTTCATGTTGGCCGCTTCATCTACTCGACAAGCCAAAGGTCTTTGAGACCATTTAATTCTTCTTCTTCTTTACGCTTCTCCTTTATTTTCCTTCTCTTTGACTATCTTATGCTTAAATTAGTTTATTTCACTTTAGTTTCTTGATTTTAGGTTCAAAAGGCTGCTAGGGAATCACATCAGAACCACGGCCACTACCTCAATACAGCCTTAGAGGTCACACCTACCTCACGAACCATCTAACAATAAGGACTCATCGGTCCGTTCATCTTTTTTTTAATTTTATTCTATTTGCTATTTTCTTTCTCTTTATCTTTCTTGTCTTTAAAAATATATTTAGTATATTTTGAATTAGTATTATTATTTCCTGGCTAATTCTCTACGAGCCTCCCAATTTCTTCATCTAGCACAGAGCTCGATAACAGCCACCACACCTCGGGCCTCCCAACTCCAGGAAACCATCCAAATTCAGGAAGTTTGACCTTTCCCTTTCTCTTAAAATGCATATACATCTTTGTACATTGAGGGCAATATACATCTTAAGTGTGGGGGGTGAATATTTATTTCAAGAAAGTGCCTAACCTTCTGCATTATTCTCAAATCCCTGAATGATATCTTATCTTAAAGTAAGTTTCTCATATTATGATTAAAATGAAATTTCTTTTGATTTATGATTTTGTTGATATGTTTTGGATTAAGTCATTGATAATTGTGCATTGATGATTAAATTTGAAGGATACTAGAGAATCAAGTATGATAAGTCTATTTTTCAGAAATTAAAAATTTTTTCTAGGTTGTCTACCTAAATCTGAATGTTACCTTAAAGTTTGAAATTTACAAGATTGATATCAAATACCCAGAATTTTTGTGAGATTTTGAGCCTTATAGAGCATATATTCTTTTTCTTGCTCACCTTATTGATTATGAGTGTGTCAACATTGATTTGTTATTCTAGAACTTGCATTGATTATACATGTCAAGACCACACCTTTGATTTGATATACGGAGATGATAAAGGCACCTAGGTTTTAACCCACTTACTCCACTAAAAGCCTACCTTCATAATTAACCCCTAGTGAACCCCGTTGATCCTAACAACCCTTTTTATTGACTCACCCACTAATATTAACCCAAAACCCTTTGTATTTGTTATCACCATTCCTTGACTACCCTTTTTGTCGAGATTTGATTTGGTCGGTTGCCTAACTTTCAGTAGTTAAAATTCATTCTTCATGATGTATTTGACTTGTTCCTAAAAAAAAAAGAAGTATATTTATTGTTAGTTCTATAATTAAGTGAGCTTACATGTTTAAATTTCAAATCTTGAAGAAAAAGCTCGTATTATTAGTTTTCAATTGATGTAATTAGTTAGGATTAGTTCATTTTTCTAGTTAGGTAAATTGTCAATTCAATCTCGATTCTAACCCCTTAATTCAACCTTTATCCACAACCTTAACCTAAGCCCCGTTACAACCCTTTTTTTAAAAAAGACCTTTTGATTTGTAATATCCCGGGTTAGGGGCTAGGTTGTTGTTGCATGTTATTGCATGAGTTTTGTGTGCTGTGTTGTTGTTTGTGTAGTATCGGGGCTTAATTGTGGGCTAGGAGCGTGCCTGAGTAGGTAGGAAAATTTTGGTTTTTGGGCTTAGGTGTGAGGAGCTGAAAGAGCTGGGGTTTAAGAATATAATTTGGAGTTTTACTGCACAAATGAAGAGCTGGCAAAGTGGCAAGGTATGTGCTACTTGGGAGCTAGGTGTGGCGTCATCTACATAAGGTGGAGGTCTAGAGTTCGAGCTGCGAAATTCCCCATTTTGGCTTTAATTTTGGACGGCATGGAGGAAGAGGTAGAAGGCAAGTGGAATTCTATCATGGACTTGGTCAAACCGTTCAAAAGAAAGGTGGAGAGCAATTGTAGGAGGGAGACTTGGTCAAGCTAATTTGAATGTGTGGTAGGGAGTTAATGGGGGGAGTTGTGGCCGAAATTTTGGGGTGTTTGGAGGTGTTGGCCGTAACTTGGGAAGCTTGTTGGGGAGTGTCCGGTTGGTGAGTGTGTTAGGGGGGGCTAGTGCCGAATTTCCCTTGGATTGTTGGTGCATTTTCGGTCTTAGTAGGGTAGCAACTTAGCTCTTTCTTTTTTGTCAAAACAAGCCGAATTTCATTGTAAGTTTCACCTTTTGTTTTCTTTTGGCAACCGAAAATGCAAGCATATTTGTGCCGAATTTCTTGTTCTCTTGAGTTGGGTGTAGCCGAATATCTCTTCCCATTTCCTCTTTTCTTTTCAAGTGTGTAAACCGAAACCTCTAATCTCTGTTCTTGCATTTTTTTGATTTTTCTTTCTTTCTTAAAAACTTTGTAGCCGAAACTCTCTTCCAAAAACACATTCTTCATCTCTTTTTCTTTCAAAACCCAAAGGTACCTTCTCCTGTTCATTTTTATTTCTCCTAAAAACCATTTTTGCCGAAACTTTATTCTCATTTCACTTTATCCTTCTTGTTTTTACTCAAGCCGAATTCTCTTTTCTTTTGTTTAAGTTCTAGCTGAATCTTCCCTCTTCTAGTAGTACTTGGTAGCCGAATTTTGAGTGGGGGAGTAATCTCGTTTGTCTTCTTTCAAACGTTGGAGCAAGGTAAGTGACTGGCCGAATGCTCATTTCTTTTCTCTCCCTAGTTTTCTACCAATTTTGGTAAGGTTCAAAGTTGACTTTCGGCATTGGTTGAAGGGTGTTAATCTCTTATGTCTTGACCAATTTCTTTTTAGGGCTTTCGGGATTCGAAGCAGTCAACGAAGCTGTTATCTGAACTCGATTGTTTGGTGTAGCCGATTGCTAAAGGAGGAATCATTGTGGTTCGGGTTTGCTAAGAAACCGAACCAATAGTAAGGTGAGGGATCAACATTAACCCCTTTGGTTAATTGATGATGGCCGAATGTTATAGATGCCTAACCCCTATGTGTTGGCCGAGTGTAGGAGCTAGTAATCGAGGGACTTAGATCGTTTTCGTTGGGATTCTAGACTCGTATTTACCAGGTGTGTAACTAGCACACCCATACTTAGTGATATCATTATTAAACCTGTTTGCCTATTAAAATCATGGCAGTTTGATGGATTGATATGATACCCTTTTGGGTATGATCTTGGACTCGGGTAAGTCAGTATTGTTACAAGTTTACTGATGATCTATATGATACCATGATTATGGATGTATGATATGGGACATGATGTTAAACATATTAGCATGATATGTATGATTTATATGATATGCATGATACATGAGTTGGTATGAGGATGGGTGATATGAGTGGAGGGGGCAGTGATATTTTTGTGCTGACGAGCACCAGTGTTTTGGTAACACACTTTGTGACTTTGGGTCACCAGAGGTTTGGCACCTCCAGAGGTTTGGCACCTCATTGCGACTCGTCCCTGTGGTTTGACACCACCGTGGGTTGGCCCCACTTGAGATATGGGATCGTCTGCTAGTGATTTGGTATCACACGATGGGTTGGCCCCATCACTCGATTATTGTGACTACGGTCACCAGTGGTTTGGTACCACATTTGTGTCTTTGGGACACCAGAGGTTGGGCACCTCATTGCGACTCGTCCCTGTGGTTTGACACCACCGTGGGTTGGCCCCACTTGAGATATGGGATCGTCTGCTAGTGATTTTGTATCACACGATGGGTTGGCCCCATCATTGGATTTGTGACTTCGGTCACCAGTGCTTTGGTAGCACAAACGTGTCTTTGGGACACCAGTGGTTTGGCACCACATTGACGGATATTGTGTCTTTGGGACACCAGTGTTTTGGTAACACATTATGACTATATGTCACCAGTGGTTTGGCACCACCAGTGGTTTGGTACCACACGGGGTAGAAAAGGAGATACGGATGGTTAGGATCGGGTTGCATTAATTATGTTGCTATGTATGATGTGTGTTAGCATGTTGTTTCATCGGGAGCGGGATTTATGCGCTGTGTCATTCGACTCACCCTCTCCTTTGACATTTCAGGTGACTCGTAGACGCGGACATGGAGCCGGGGTGGACTCGGGGTGCTCATGCCATGCTGAATTAAGTTTTACTCAGACTCTATATTTTGGGTACTTAGTTTATTTACTATTACTTGGGTTTATTTTGGATTTGTAAAAAGGCCTTTAAAGTATGTTTTATGATGTTTAGGTTTTAATTAGATTTTATTATGCCTTAACAAAATAATTTGGTACGAATTTTACTGAAACTTGAAAAGACAATGATTACAAAACCATAACGCAATGTGTTTTAAACTATACCATCGGGTATCTCACTATGTTTTGTTATAAAGTAAACTCAAATGATTTTCAAATCAAACTCGATTTTCTACTAAGTCAAAAATGTTTTAAAATAGCACTAAGAAACTATTGGAATTACTAAATGAAATCAACTCGTTTTTAACTATATACTTCGGATAAGTTTTCAAAATTTTCGAGTTTCAAATACACCATTTGATTTCAAACAAGCCTACTCAAATTTTCTTCAAATTCACTATGTTTTCCCCGCTTTTAAACGGAAAAATCTAACCTCTCAAATACGTTTTCCCCGTAACATACCAGATTCGGACGTGGTGTCTTGTCCGGGTTTGGGATGTTACAATTGTGGTATCAGAGCCAAGTTCAAAAGCTCGGCTGTGGGCCTGAGGCCCAAAATGGTTTCAAAAGTTTGTTTTAAGTGTTTTGGGTTTGAATATACGGTTTGAAAGGCATGGCACCGAGTCTCCGGCACCAGTTCGCCCAGGTAAGTACCCCGTACCATTACTTGTGATTTGGTTGGATGTGATATGATTTGATGAATAGCAATAGTACTCTACTTTAGAGATTGAAACTGATAGGATTTTGTGAACTCGCGAGAACAAATCTCCTTGAATATTCATAAGACTTGCTCTTAAACAGTGGAATAAATACTGATGCATAAAATTCTTAACCAGATACGTAGAAAGATTAGTCATGAGCACTCGAGGCGGACGTGGTCGTAATACTCGTGGTAGAGGTAGGGGTAGAATGACAGTTTCTGAGCCCGTAGGATCTGGTCAGGGTTCAGAAAATGAGATACCGGTTCCGCCACCAGCTGGAGGTGGTGAGTTCCAAGATCAGACTGGGGACGATGCAGTGTCACAGGCGATGCTGCGAGTGTTGGAAAGGGTAGCTGGTGTAGGTGGTGGTGCGGGAGTTAGGAAATCTGTGCCTGAGCGACTTCGGGCAAATGGGGCCGAATTCTTTCGAGGTGTTTCTGGTGTTGCTCCCAGCACTGCTGAATATTGGCTGGAGGCAACTGAGTGGATCATGGATGATCTGGACTTGACTGCTGAAGAGAAGCTGAAGGGCATCGTATCGCTTCTCCGGGATGAGTCATATCAGTGGTGGCTCACGGTTCGGGACAGTGTGGCAGCAGAGGATCTGACATGGGATTATTTCAGGGCTGCCTATCAAAAGAAATACATCGGAGCTAGTTATATTGACTCCCAGCGGAAGGCATTTCTGAGGCTTGTTCAGGGGAGTAAATCTGTTTCTGAATACGAGGCTGAGTTCCTGAAGCTGAGTAGGTATGCCAGGGGCATTGTGGCCACTGAGCATGAGAGGTGTGTTCGTTTCGAGGATGGTCTGCGACACGAGTTGAGACTGCTGATTGCTCCACAGCAGGAGCGCGAGTTTGCTGTCTTAGTTGAGAAGGCTAAGGTAGCCGAGGGTGTTAAGGAGTCCGTGAGGCAGGGCATGGACAGAAATAGGAATAAGAGGAGCTTTGGGTCTTCTGGGTCGTCGGGTAATCCGCAGAAGAGGGCTAGACCGAGTGGGCCGAATCAGCCTGCTAGGTTTGTTGCTGCTAGGCAGGGACCGCCGCAGTGTAATCAGTGTGGGAAATCTCATTGGGGTGGATGCTGGACTGGAGGAAAAGGTTGCTTTGAGTGTGGTTCTCTGGAGCACCGTGTGAGGGACTGTCTGCGTAGGTTGGCTAGGATTCAGTCTGAGAGTCAGGGCCGTAATCAATTCAGGAGTAGTGGACCGCCACCGCAGAGGGGCAGTGGTAATGGCAGAGGTGGTAATGGTTCTGGTCGGGGCCGTGGAGCACCGGGCAGAGGTGCGGGTAGTTCTGATGCCAGACAGCCTGGATTAGTGTATGCTGCGAGGCGCCGGGAGGAGGGCGACGCACCGGACGTCATAACCGGTATGTTTTTGATTTTTGGTTCTCCTTATACTGCTTTGATTGATGTGGGTTCAACGCACTCTTATGTTGCCAGTAGTATAGTAGAGACCATGGATTTAGACTCTGAGATATCTTCTAGGCAGATGACTGTAATTAGCCCTCTAGGTCACTCTGTAGTAGTAGATAAACTGTTTAGAGAGGTACCCCTAGAACTCCAAGGGGTAGTGTTTGCTGCTGATCTGATGGAACTGCCGTTTGGGGAGTTCGATCTGATTCTTGGGATGGATTGGTTGGTCAAGTACCAGGCGAGGTTGGATTGCGCGGCCAAGCGCATGGTTCTTAAGACGATTGAGGGTGATGAGGTGGCTATGATAGGTAATAGGAGAAATTACTTATCAAATGTGGTATCTGCTTTGAAAGCGGAGAAGATGGTCAGGAAGGGCTGTGAAGCGTATGTAGTTCATGTGTATGCGTTGGAGGCTAAAGAGTCTGCTGTGGAGAAGGTTCGTACTGTTAAGGAATTTGCTGATGTTTTTCCTGAGGAGCTTCCGGGTTTGCCGCCAGATCGTGAGGTAGAGTTCGGAATAGATCTGTTACCTAGAACTGCGCCAGTGTCTATTGCTCCGTATAGGATGGCGCCAAAGGAATTGGTGGAGCTTAAGGCTCAGATCCAGGAGTTATTGGATCGGGGTTTTATCAGGCCAAGTGTTTCACCGTGGGGTGCGCCGGTACTTTTTGTTAAAAAGAAGGATGGCACAATGCGGATGTGCATAGACTACCGCCAGTTGAATAAGCTGACGATTAAAAACAAGTATCCGTTGCCACGGATAGATGACTTGTTTGATCAGCTGAAGGGTGCAGCGGTATTCTCGAAGATCGACTTGAGGTCTGGGTATCATCAGTTGAAGGTTAAAGAGGCTGATATCCATAAAACAGCGTTTCGGACTCGGTATGGGCACTACGAATTTCTGGTAATGCCGTTCGGGTTGACTAATGCACCGGCAGCATTTATGGATATGATGAATATGGTGTTTCAGCAGTATCTGGATCAGTTCATCGTGGTTTTCATAGACGACATCTTAGTGTACTCAAGGACAGAAGAAGAGCATGATAAGCATTTGCGAGTGGTGTTGCAGATTTTGAGGGAAAAGCAGCTTTATGCTAAGTTCAGTAAGTGCGAGTTCTGGCTTAGAGAAGTGACTTTCTTGGGTCATGTAGTGTCGGCTGAGGGGATTCGAGTAGATCCTCGTAAGATTGAGGCAGTTTTGGATTGGAAGCCGCCTAGGTCAGTGGCTGAGATTCGGAGTTTTCTGGGTTTGGCCGGATACTACAGAAGGTTTGTTGAGGGTTTCTCGTTGATAGCAGCGCCGATGACCAAGTTGCTGAGGAAAGAAGTTCCGTTTGTATGGACTGAGAAACAGCAGGAAAGCTTCGATAAGTTAAAGAAGATTTTGACTGAGGCTCCGGTTTTGATTCAACCTGAGGCTGGTAAGGAATTCACAGTGTATTGCGATGCATCACATACGGGCTTGGGTTGTGTGCTGATGCAGGAAGGTAAGGTTGTGGCTTACGCTTCTCGACAGCTGAGGCCACATGAGGTCAACTATCCGACGCATGATTTGGAGCTAGCGGCTGTAGTCTTCGCCTTAAAGATTTGGAGGCACTACTTGTATGGAGAAAGATCGATAGTCTACACAGATCACAAGAGTCTAAAGTATCTTCTGACTCAGAAGGATTTGAATTTGAGGCAGCGCAGATGGGTTGAGTTGCTGAAAGATTACGACTGCTCGATTGAATATCATCCGGGCAAGGCTAACGTGGTGGCAGACGCGTTGAGCCGTAAGGTTGTTTCGGACTTAAGAGCATTGTTTGCCCACTTGAGCTTGTATGACGACGGGAGTATTTTGGCAGAGTTGCAGGTTAAGCCTACTTGGGTTGAGCAGATCAGAGAGAAACAGCTAGAGGATGAGGTTCTGAGTGCGTGAAGGTTACAAGTGCAGGATGGTGGTTTGGAGGGTTACAGCTTGTCTAGTGATGAGGTTCTGTGTTTCCAAGGTAAGGCTTGTATGCCTAAAGATGTTGAGCTGAGGCAGAGGATTCTTCAGGACGCACATAGCAGTCCTTATGCTATGCATCCTGGAGGTAGCAAGATGTATAGGGATTTTAGAGAGCAGTTTTGGTGGCCTGGCTTGAAGAAAGAGGTGACAGAGTTTGTTGGGAAGTGTCTAACTTGTCAGCAAGTCAAGGCTGAACATCAGTTGCCGTCGGGGTTGCTTCAGCCTGTGAAGATTCCTCAGTGGAAGTGGGAAAGGATAACCATGGATTTCGTCAGTGGGTTACCGCTTACGCCAAGCAAGAAGGATTCAGTTTGGGTAGTGGTGGATCGCCTGACTAAATCAGCTCACTTTATTCCGGTGAGGGTTGACTACTCACTTCAGAAGCTAGCGAAGCTGTATGTGTCAGAGATAGTGAGGTTGCACAGTGTGCCAGTTTCGATAATCTCGGATAGGGATCCCAGGTTTACGTCAAGGTTTTGGAAAGCGTTGCATCAAGCTCTGGGTACTCGTTTGGATTTCAGCACTGCTTTTCACCCGCAGTCTGACGGTCAATCAGAAAGGGTTATTCAGATCTTGGAAGATATGCTGAGAGGTTGTGTCCTGGATTTCAGAGGTAGTTGGGAGGAGTTTCTACCATTAGCTGAGTTTGCTTACAACAACAGTTATCAAGCGAGCATTAAGATGGCACCGTATGAGGCGTTGTATGGTAGGAAGTGTCGATCACCTACATGTTGGACGGAGTTGGGTGAACGTCAATTGTTGGGACCCGAGTTGGTTGCTGAGACAGAAGACAAGGTTAAAGTGATTCAGGCTCGATTAAGGGAAGCTTCAGACCGGCAGAAGTCTTATGCCGATCTTAAGCGGAGAGACATAGAGTTTGCTGTAGGGGGTCGAGTTTTCCTGAAGGTCTCGCCTTGGAAGAAAGTGTTGAGGTTCGGAAGGAAAGGCAAGCTAAGTCCGAGGTTTATTGGGCCGTATAAGGTTTTGAGGCGAGTTGGACCAGTAGCGTATCAGCTTGAGTTGCCAGCAGAGCTTAGCCAGATTCACGACGTATTTCACGTTTCGATGCTTCGGAGGTATCGTTCAGATCCGTCACATGTGGTAGCAGTGGAAGAGATCGAGGTAAATCCAGATTTGACCATGGAGGAGGAACCTGTGCAGATTCTTGATCGGGATGTGAAGGTTCTGCGTAGAAAGTCTGTGCCTTTGGTTAAGGTACTTTGGCGGAATCATGGCGTAGAAGAAGCGACGTGGGAACCCGAGGATATGATGAGACAGCAATACCCGCAACTCTTCTGACCAGGTAATTTCGGGGTCGAAATTATTTTTAAGGGGGGTAGAACTGTAATATCCCGGGTTAGGGGCTAGGTTGTTGTTGCATGTTATTGCATGAGTTTTGTGTGCTGTGTTGTTGTTTGTGTAGTATCGGGGCTTAATTGTGGGCTAGGAGCGTGCCTGAGTAGGTAGGAAAATTTTGGTTTTTGGGCTTAGGTGTGAAGAGCTGAAAGAGCTGGGGTTTAAGAATATAATTTGGAGTTTTACTGCACAAATGAAGAGCTGGCAAAGTGGCAAGGTATGTGCTACTTGGGAGCTAGGTGTGGCGTCATCTACATAAGGTGGAGGTCTAGAGTTCGAGCTGCGAAATTCCCCATTTTGGCTTTAATTTTGGACGGCATGGAGGAAGAGGTAGAAGGCAAGTGGAATTCTATCATGGACTTGGTCAAACCGTTCAAAAGAAAGGTGGAGAGCAATTGTAGGAGGGAGACTTGGTCAAGCTAATTTGAATGTGTGGTAGGGAGTTAATGGGGGGGGAGTTGTGGCTGAAATTTTGGGGTGTTTGGAGGTGTTGGCCGTAACTTGGGAAGCTTGTTGGGGAGTGGCCGGTTGGTGAGTGTGTTAGGGGGGGCTAGTGCCGAATTTCCCTTGGATTGTTGGTGCATTTTCGGTCTTAGTAGGGTAGCAACTTAGCTCTTTCTTTTTTGTCAAAACAAGCCGAATTTCATTGTAAGTTTCACCTTTTGTTTTCTTTTGGCAACCGAAAATGCAAGCATATTTGTGCCGAATTTCTTGTTCTCTTGAGTTGGGTGTAGCCGAATATCTCTTCCCATTTCCTCTTTTCTTTTCAAGTGTGTAAACCGAAACCTCTAATCTCTGTTCTTGCATTTTTTGATTTTTCTTTCTTTCTTAAAAACTTTGTAGCCGAAACTCTCTTCCAAAAACACATTCTTCATCTCTTTTTCTTTCAAAACCCAAAGGTACCTTCTCCTGTTCATTTTTATTTCTCCTAAAAACCATTTTTGCCGAAACTTTATTCTCATTTCACTTTATCCTTCTTGTTTTTACTCAAGCCGAATTCTCTTTTCTTTTGTTTAAGTTCTAGCCGAATCTTCCCTCTTCTAGTAGTACTTGGTAGCCGAATTTTGAGTGGGGGAGTAATCTCGTTTGTCTTCTTTCAAACGTTGGAGCAAGGTAAGTGACTGGCCGAATGCTCATTTCTTTTCTCTCCCTAGTTTTCTACCAATTTTGGTAAGGTTCAAAGTTGACTTTCGGCATTGGTTGAAGGGTGTTAATCTCTTATGTCTTGACCGATTTCTTTTTAGGGCTTTCGGGATTCGAAGCAGTCAACGAAGCTGTTATCTGAACTCGATTGTTTGGTGTAGCCGATTGCTAAAGGAGGAATCATTGTGGTTCGGGTTTGCTAAGAAACCGAACCAATAGCAAGGTGAGGGATCAACATTAACCCCTTTGGTTAATTGATGATGGCCGAATGTTATAGATGCCTAACCCCTATGTGTTGGCCGAGTGTAGGAGCTAGTAATCGAGGGACTTAGATCGTTTTCGTTGGGATTCTGGACTCGTATTTACCAGGTGTGTAACTAGCACACCCATACTTAGTGATATCATTATTAAACCTGTTTGCCTATTAAAATCATGGCAGTTTGATGGATTGATATGATACCCTTTTGGGTATGATCTTGGACTCGGGTAAGTCAGTATTGTTACAAGTTTACTGATGATCTATATGATACCATGATTATGGATGTATGATATGGGACATGATGTTAAACATATTAGCATGATATGTATGATTTATATGATATGCATGATACATGAGTTGGTATGAGGATGGGTGATATGAGTGGAGGGGGCAGTGATATTTTTGTGCTGACGAGCACCAGTGTTTTGGTAACACACTTTGTGACTTTGGGTCACCAGAGGTTTGGCACCTCCAGAGGTTTGGCACCTCATTGCGACTCGTCCCTGTGGTTTGACACCACCGTGGGTTGGCCCCACTGAGATATGGGATCGTCTGCTAGTGATTTGGTATCACACGATGGGTTGGCCCCATCACTCGATTATTGTGACTACGGTCACCAGTGGTTTGGTACCACATTTGTGTCTTTGGGACACCAGAGGTTGGGCACCTCATTGCGACTCGTCCCTGTGGTTTGACACCACCGTGGGTTGGCCCCACTTGAGATATGGGATCGTCTGCTAGTGATTTGGTATCACACGATGGGTTGGCCCCATCATTGGATTTGTGACTTCGGTCACCAGTGCTTTGGTAGCACAAACGAGTCTTTGGGACACCAGTGGTTTGGCACCACATTGACGGATATTGTGTCTTTGGGACACCAGTGTTTTGGTAACACATTGTGACTATATGTCACCAGTGGTTTGGCACCACCAGTGGTTTGGTACCACACGGGGTAGAAAAGGAGATACGGATGGTTAGGATCGGGTTGCATTAATTATGTTGCTATGTATGATGTGTGTTAGCATGTTGTTTCATCGGGAGCGGGATTGATGCGCTGAGTCATTCAACTCACCCTTTCCTTTGACATTTCAGGTGACTCGTAGACGCGGACATGGAGCCGGGGTGGACTCGGGGTGCTCATGCCATGCTGAATTAAGTTTTACTCAGACTCTATATTTTGGGTACTTAGTTTATTTACTATTACTTGGGTTTATTTTGGATTTGTAAAAAGGCCTTTAAAGTATGTTTTATGATGTTTAGGTTTTAATTAGATTTTATTATGCCTTAACAAAATAATTTGGTACGAATTTTACTGAAACTTGAAAAGACAATGATTTCAAAACCATAACGCAATGTGTTTTAAACCCATCGGGTATCTCACTATGTTTTGTTATAAAGTAAACTCAAATGATTTTCAAATCAAACTCGATTTTCTACTAAGTCAAAAATGTTTTAAAATAGCACTAAGAAACTATTGGAATTACTAAATGAAATCAACTCGTTTTTAACTATATACTTCGGATAAGTTTTCAAAATTTCCGAGTTTCAAATACACCATTTGATTTCAAACAAGCCTACTCAAATTTTCTTCAAATTCACTATGTTTTCCCCGCTTTTAAACGGAAAAATCTAACCTCTCAAATACGTTTTCCCCGTAACATACCAGATTCGGATGTGGTGTCTTGTCCGGGTTTGGGATGTTACATGATTTGTGTATCATCTCATATTATAGTGGTAGAGATTTGATTTTCATGCAAGCCTATGGGATTAGCTCTTCATGTTTGACTTTTGAGTGCTTAATTCTGAAACTTAAACACTACGAGTGATTTGAGTGAATCTCTAGTGAGGATGTCAACTTTTGTCGGTTTTGAATCAGAGGAAATTATTCAGATGAGGGGAAACACCTATGTTTTTGTGCTACAAATGTATGACTTAGAGTGTTTGAATCTTTAGGACTCTTTGAGTTGAATTATCCATGTATGAATTACCTTTGAATTATGATGAAACATTATTGATGAATATTATGAATCGAGGAAGTTTGTTTTAATTATGAGTTGATAATTTTGCTTGAAGACAAGCAAAAGCTTAAGTGTGGGGGTATTTGATAAACCGTAAAAGTAACATATTTTAAGCTCACATTTAGCATGCCTTTGGATGGTTTAAGTCTTGAATCATGTAATTTGGTGCTCTTGATCCTTTGTTTTCATGTTTCATACTCAGAAGAGCACCGGATGATGAAAAGAACGAAAAACGAGCCCAAAATGGAGTAAATGGGCCATATCACGAAATCCACACGGCCTGGGCCCGAGACCACACAGCCGTACCTCATTCAACAGCTTCGAACCTGGCCTGGCTACGACTTACACGGGCGTGTGCCATGGGCGTGTCCCTGCCATGGGAAAGAAGAGTTTCACTCGGATTAGGGTACTTAGGGGCAAAGAAACATATTCACAAGCCTATATAAACACCCTAAGTATGACCTAAAAGGAGGGAACCCAGGGCTTTAGTCATGGGGCGTCCAGCTAGGCCAAAGAGGGCAAATTTGTGGAGATTTACTCGAAGATAGCCAGTTGATTCATCTCAAAAAGCCGGAATCATGCTCAAGACAGTGGATCTCTTCTTCAATTCCTTCAGGGGGTTTTAGGGATTTCTTATGTTTTGTTTTATCTTTTCTTTTGAGATGTTTTCTTTTATTGTTATGAACTAAACCCTCAGATACCTGATGGGGATGAAGCCTAAGATGAATCTTGTTATCGTTTGCTGAACTATATGATAAATATTTATTTGTGCTTAATTATGTGTTCTTAATTCTTGTGTTGATATTTATGGGATATTGATTCAAGTATGATGTGCTTAGGTGGAGGAGAAAAAGTCCTTGTCTAAGAGTAGATCTAGCATAATTAAGCAAAGTTGATTGCACGCCTAGAGATAGGGTGACAAGATTTTGCCGGATGAGGGTGAAACCTAATATGGGAGTCAATAGATCGAGTTAATGCAATTCTATGGGGTTTTAATTAGAAAGAGATTTCAATTAATCAACCTAGATTTAGACGTTAGACGCCTCGAGAGAGGGATTAAAATACGTTAGGGAATCCTACGGATCAAGTCAAATGAATAAATCGTCTGGTTCAGAGTTAGGTAACAAGTGAAGTCCAGGTGGATTCTTCCTTGGGTATCGTCTTAATCAATTGGTTTTTCGTAAAGTTATTTTCCCCAATTCATTCTCTTTGTCTTTGCATCTTTAGATTAGTTGATTAGTTAATTTTAGATTAGATAAATAATTTTCTTAATTCATAGGCTAAATAATAAAAAGAAAGTTAGTATTAGTACTTTTGGTTCCTTTGGGTTCAACAATCCGGTCTTGCCTTAACTATACTACTGTTCGATAGGTACGCTTGCCTCAAATCGTTGTCGTAGTTAGTTTCTAGGTTTGATCATTCTTTTTATAAATTTCAAGACTTGGACATCACATAAAACAACGATCAGTGGGTATTTGTTCTTAATAGTTAACTTGTTCAACTGACGGTAGTCAATGCACATACGCATTGACCCATCCTTTTTCTTCACGAACAATACCAGCGCTCCCCACGGAGATACACTTGGTCAGATAAATTCACGGTCCAACAACTCTTGAATCTGAGCTTTTAGTTCTACTAGTTCCTTCGGCGCCATCCTATAAGGGGCGATAGACACTGGAGTCGTTCCCGGAAGTAGCTTAATGCCAAATTCCACCTCACGATTCGGAGGCAACCCCAGAAGCTCTTCAGGAAAAACATCCGAAAACTCCTTCACTGTTCTAACACCCCAACTGACATTTCCTTAGCACCAGATGCACTGACAAAAGCTAGAAATGCCTCATACCCTTTTCGCACCAACTTCTCGGCCTTTAATGCTGAAATCACATGAGATAGACAATCCCTTCTTTCTCCTATTACCATCACCTCCTCGTTCTCTGAAGTCTTTAATATCATGCGCTTAGCAGCGCAATCCAAGTTCGCACGGTGCTTAACTAACCCGTCCATGCCTAAGATAAGATCAAACTTGTCGAATGGCAGTTCCATCAAGTCCGCCGAGAAAACAATCCCTTGCACTTCTAAAGGCACATTCCTAAATAGCTTGTTCACTACCATAGATTGTCCTAAAGGGCTAATCACAGACATTTCTCTAGCAGCAACCTCAGATTTTATACCCAGAGTCCCAGACACAGTACAGGCAACATATGAATGAGTAGATCCAAAATCTATCAAAGCTGTAAATGGCACATCAAATATAAGAAACGTACCGGTTATGACGTCCAGTGCGTCGCCATCCTCTCGACGTCTAGCCGCATAAACCAACCTCGGCTGCCTTGCATCTAGTTTCTAGCACCTCTACCCGGTGCTCCATGACCTCGTCCAAACCCATTTCCCCCTCTGGCCGGACCACAACCTCTTGGTGGCTGCTGACCACCTCTCCCTGGCTGCACAAATCCCTGACCTACCGTCTGCACCCTAACAGGCTCTCGTGGACAGTCCTTAATCAGATGATCCCTAGACCCACATTTGAAACACCCACCAGATCTTCTCCAACATTCCCCCGGATGTGTTTTCCCACACTGCACACAAGGTCACCACTGACCCACAGCAACTGGCATCCCAGCTCGGGCTGGCCCATCTAACCTAGGCCTCTTTTGGAAACCCCTAGAAGAACTTGACGTCCCAAAACCTCTCTTATTCTTGGCCCTATCCTTATCTCAGTTTTACCTCTTAGAACGTTTCACTTCTTCGGTAATTTTTGCTTTTTCGATCAGAATGGCAAAATCTCTTTCCTGCTGCGGAGCTATCAGTACTCGCAACTCGTCCCGCAGACAATCCTCGAACCGTACACAGTGCTCATAATCAGTTGCGACTATACCCCGAGCGTAACGAATTAAGTGCAGAAACTCCTCCTCATATTCTGCCACAGATTTATTCCCTTGAGCCAAATTTAGAAATTCCTTCCTCTAGGCATCCACATAACTCGCCCCGACATATTTTCCCTAGAATGCTGTCTTAAAGAAGTCCCAGGTGATACGATCTGCTTGAGTACCTTCCCTCACTGTGAGCCACCACTGGTATGCCTCATCTCGTAGGAGAGGCACTGCTCCTTTCAATTTTTCCTCTACTGTGCAGTCCAGGTCATCCATAATTCGCTCAACTGCCTCCAACCAGTATTCAGCTACATTGGGGGCCACACTAGAAATGCCCCTAAAAACTTCGGCCCCGTTTGACCGGAGTCACTCAGGAATAGATTTCCGGGCTACCGACCCAGTACTTGCTCTAGCAACCCGTTCCAAAACTCGCAGCATAGCTTGGGACAAAGCATCGTCCCCACTAGTTCGGTCTTGAGAGCCTGCTTCCGCTACTGGCGATGCTAGCACTTCACCTTCCGGCACATGCCCTGATTCTGAGGATCCAGCCTTAGCACCCTGGCCTCTACCACGGCCGTATGTACCATGCCCACGTCCTCTTGTACTCATGTTGCTGAATTGAGTTAATCTGATTAGTTTATGAATCAGTATATAATTCCAATGTTCATTAACAAATGTTTTATGTAAAGCAAGTATAAAAGTTGTTTTCGCAGATCAAATTTCCTAATGTCTCAGTCTCTACAGTCTTAGCTCTTATAACTAACAGTCTCAGTATACTATCACTAACTCTAGTAGTTTCTTTCTAAAATCATTTCATCATATTATCAAACAAAGTCAGAAGACTTACGGATTTGGTGCCGGAGACTCGGGTGCCATACTTCCCAAAAAGACATATATTTTCTAAACCATATTTCAAACCAATTTTTGAAAAACATTTTTGAACCCATTCCACAGCCGAGTTTTGCAAACTTGACTCTGATACCACAAAATGTAACACCTCAAACCCGACCTAGACGTTATGACCGAATCTAGCATGTCACATAGAGAAGTTGTTTAAATTAGTGCACGTTCATTAAAAAGTCCGCATTCTTTCTTTTTGAAACTTCGAGCTTTGTCGTTTGTGGAAATCGGAATTTTGTTTTTATGGTTTTCTAGTAAAAACATTATTATTGTTTATTAATTTCGAAAACTTTGTTTACATCAGAAATCTGATTCAGTGAGTTGCAGAATATGTGAGATTTTGGAAAATAGTTGTTCAAGTTTTTAGGAAAAACCCTCATATTAAAACATATAATAATAAGCAATAACGGAAATGAAAGTTTAAAAGAAACCTTAAGTCCAATGGCCTTATTACAAAATATTAAACCCAATTTAAATAAATCTCAAAGTGAAGTTGTAAAGGAAATTTGCTAAAATTTTGATGTATGGCCACCACGGAGTACTCCACAGCTCCAAATCCTTAATGCTGGAGATCACTTGCAAGATTAAGCAGAGGGGTGAGTTACGGGAACTCAGTGTGTAATCCCCTAATCGGTCACTAACTGGGCCCGAGCCCATAAAAACAGACTGGGCCTTAGCCCAAACAGAAGCGAATTGGCCTGAGGCCCATACAGAATCGAACTGGGCCTTAGCCCTATTAGCATGGTAAAACAGATAATACATGCAATGCAACCCAACCTAAAAATCTATCTGCTACACACCACCCGTACCAGCCCAACACACCTGTGGGGATTTCTACAATCAACCCTCTATCCGCTACACAACACTTCTTTAGAAAGAAAAAGACTAAGTGATGTGGAAATGGGAATGAACATGTCTAGGATTGGGTTATTAGGAAATACTTGGTATTTAAGCAGTCTTAATGACTCACCCCCTTTTCTTTACAACCCTACCTGGTGTTCAGTTTTCATTCATTACTTTGTTCTTGCAATAAGGACATTGCTTCTTTTTAAAGGGGGGTAAGGCAAATAAATTGCTCAAATTTTTAAATTTTTAAGTATGAATGATGATAGTTTGTATGCAAGTATGAATGATGATTCTATCTGAGTGAAAGTTTGTTATCATGAAGAATGGAATGCTTGTATGATCTTAGCCTTAGTAATGTTTGCCATGAAAACTTAGTTTCTCTTGAGATTAGACATGCATGAAGGTTTATATCTCTAGAATTGACTTAGTAACTTTCTTAAGGCGAAATTGTAACATCCTAAAATCTAGGAGTTTGTAAAATTTGTGTAATTGCATGTTATGCTGGTTCTGTATGTTGTATAAGGGTGTTTAGGGGCCCTAAGGAGGCCTGGGATCGAGTTTGAGCCCTGGTAAAATTTTGGTTTTTGGGCACTTTAGGGGAGAGGACTGTTGGAGTTAAAGCTTAAGAGAAATTGTTGGTGGATTGTTAACACAAGGAGGCGTGTGGCATTGTGGTGTGGCGTCACTATGGGAACCTGGAAGAAGGGAGTTCGAATCCCACCTACTGCAAAGTGTGGCTTTTATTTTGTGCTAGGCAGGTGGAGGAAGTAGAGTTCAGCTTGGACTCTGCAAGGAAGTTGGAGACTCAGTCAAATGAATTTGAATGAGAGATGGAAAGGAGTTTGAGGAGAGGATCGGGGAGTAAATCAAGGGATTTGAAGGTGAGAGGAAGTGGTTGGCCGAATGTGGGGTTTGTGGGAAGGAGAAATTCGGCTAGGGTTGTGGTGGTAAGGAAATTCAGAATTTTGGGTGGATAGCAAAGAAGAAAACCGAAACCCCTTTTGTTGTGTGTGTCAAATTTCTCTGGAGCTTCCTTAGCACTTATTGTGTTTTGTGCATTTTTTCTTCCCTTAAGGCATTTCAGGTCTATTCTTTTCTTTCTTTTTTTTCTGCTGGCCGAATTCATCTTCTCCCACTCTTTTCTCAAACTTCAAGTTGTTCCTACTACTCTTTGATAAGAGCCGAACCCTTCCTTACTTATCTTTCTCTCTTTCATCCATTTCTTCTCTTTTCCTTTCGTTTTGTGTCCTTAACCGAACATCAAGAAGCAAGGTACTTGGGTCTCTTCTGTCTGCTGAAAGTCCCTCTTCATTCGGTTTTTGCTAGTTGCAAGGTAATGGGTTCTTCTCTTTGTATGTTCTTCTTCTCTTCTCTCTTCTAAAGAACCGAAACAGTTATCTTTTAACTCTTTTCATTAGGGCCGAATCAGAATACTCCTCTTCACTCTAAATCGTGTTTGTTCTTTCGTGGAAGTCGAAACCCTTGTGGGTCAGTTGCCGAATCAGGGGCACCTTGGTAAGTTTAGCCATTGCCGAATAGGGGAAAGGGATGGGTGCCCTTCATTCATGATTCATTTAGGCCGAAAGGCCGTTTCTTCATTATTTTGGAACATCATTTCTAACTCGTGATTTTATTTAGGGACTCAACCTAGTAACCAAAGGGAGTAACCAACATTCAAGTGTAGCAAAGAAGTGTCGTTATTATTGGTAAGTAGTGTGGTGTGTTGTCGTTTTCAACCTTAGAGTTATGTCATATTTTGATTGAGACTAATGGTGAAGGATATGGATTCTTAGGTACGTAATCTCGAGGATTCAATCTACGCTCGTAGCAGGTGTGTAATCTCACACCCTTTCGAATACATGTTTGAAATGTTCTGTGACTCGGCTGATGGTCGAAAAGCCAAAAACCGGCATCTGTGACCACTCGAGCGTGCAAACGCTCGTAGTGGTAAATTGAGACACGAGTAAAGACGGTAAGTCACGAAGAGTGTCACGAGCACTCTTGCGAAACTAAGGCTGTAATGGTCCTAACCGAGCCGATCGGGCTTAACAGGCCCAATGGGCTTTTCGGCCCATATGGGCAAATTGTAGAAAAATGGTCCAAGGGTAAGGATGGTTGTGAAATCTGGAAAACTGAGACCGAAAATGTACGAAATGGGCCACACGAGCGTGTGGACCGTTTGGGCCTGAAATGGATTTTTGGCCCATTAGCTCCGTAGAGATCCCATAAGGGACCTGTGTCGTAAAAGATGACACTAGGCTTTCGAAAAGCTGTGAATAGATAAAATTACCAAAATACCCTTAGTGGGTAAATTACCAAAATACCCTTGGTGGGTAAATTACTATTATACCCCCAAGGGTGGATTTAGCATGATAGTGTGATTTTCGTTATATTTGCTATGTTGGTACATTTTTGCATACATTAAATTATGTCACGATATTTTGCATGGGATTGGGATAATGATGATCGGGGAAGTGTAATCTGGTGGCTCTGCCACATATTCCGGTGGCTCTGCCACAATCTGTATAGTGGCTATGCCGCGTATATTCTGTTATTCTGGTGGCTTCGCCATAAATTTAGCGATGAGCAGCGTGACTGCCATCGAGGTGTTTATTCATGCTTGCTATGTTTTATTCTGCTGAAATTAAATCCTAATTACGAAAGAAATAAATTCCTAAAGACCTAAAAATAATAAAAGACAAGAATCCCCCCTTTTATTTTTCTGACTTATTCCCCTTATCTTCTTCAGCTCCATCTTTGCTTGCATAGTTAGTATCTTCCGTCCATGTCTCAAAGATAGCATCTAGGAACTCAGGATCAAAAGTATTAGAGATATTCTTAAAAGTATTTCGAATTGAGTCATCTCTAACTTTTGCATATTTCAGTAAGTTTTTTGTTGATTGTGCATGAACTTGCACATATCCATCATAATTAACAACTCCGATTTCTTTGAAGCACTTGCAGAAGTCGGCATGGGAGTTGTAGATTGAGGTTCAACACTTAGCTTGACTGTTTCATTTTCTGGCTCAACCCCTGGTTCAGGGGTTGTAGATCCTTCAACTGGTTTAGGACTGTTCAGTTTCTTGTCAGATTCTTCTTCTTCAGTGTCTGTAACTGAATTAGCTTCAGTTTCAGTTTCCTTTGTTGACTCCTAGGTATCTAGCTCAGTTGGCTCTTCTTACTCGCCGTGATTTAGCTCATGCACCTTTTTTACTAACCTTTCAAGATCATGATTTGTAATGCACCCTTGAACATATTGCCCCTTCAGATTTGCTTGTGTTTTAACATGGGCCCTTAAGCAAAGTGAAGTGATTAATGATGGGAAATAAGCACTTCCTGTCTTCTTTTTAGCACAATCATGAATCTCCTTGAGAATAATTTTCCTAACATTAATGGACTTTTCTATCAAGATTGCATATAACAAAAGCATCCGTTTCATTGAGATGGTGGAACTATGAGAGATAGGCATAAAACTATAGCGAACGAAATAAAACCATACCTTTGCTACTGGTTTTAGGTATTCCCTTCGACAAGAATGGCTTCCATACCTTCTTATAATCTATTGGGATCCCGAATTTGTCACAACATTAAGCACTTGTTGAAGAAAATCCCAATTGATATTGTTCATCATAGGGTAGTATCATTGATGGATTTAGAAGAAAGAGGTACCTTTTTCTTTCGAACGATGACCTCAATAGCATCTTGCATAGTCAAACTAGCATAAAATTCTTGAACTAGTTCATCATTGGGAAGTGAACGAGCATCAAAAAATTGTTCCCACTTGAGAGCATTGATTTTATTTCTAATCGGTATAGGAACAACCATCAAATCATTACTTTTCAATTTAAAACCTTTTTCTAGTATCATATGTAACAGCCTGATTTTGGGCCTAGTCGGAACAGTGATTTTGAGACCACAAATTTGACATAAGAAAAATTATTTTTATTATATTTTTATGGTCTACGAATTCGCAAAAAATTTGTTCGAAAATTTTGACGTTTGGGCACTCAATTAAGTCAAAAGGACTAGATTGTAAAAAGTGCAAAAGTTTAGTTATACATGTTAGAGGTGTCCAATTATTATGAAATTTTAAATTGAGGTCCTTAAATGGTGATTAGACCATTGGTTAATTTTTTGGACAAAAATGGACATGAAATAGGTGAAATAGAATATTTTTAAGTTAGGGGCATTTTGGTCATTTAGTGATTAAATGGACTAAAGGACAAAATAAAAGCCAAAAACCCTTGTCCATCTTCTTCCTTGGCTGAATTTAGCATGGGGGAAGCCATGGCTAGGGTTTCCAAGCTTCCAAGCTTCATAGTAAGTCCGTTCTAGCCCCGTTTTTAATGATTTTTACGTTTTTAAAATCCTCGTAACAAGATCTATCTATTTCTACCACTAATTTGAGATATGGTTAATGTCTAGGGTTTTTACCCATGATGAATATGTGTGTATTTTTGTGTCTAATGGTAGAAAATGCATGTTTATGGTTAGAGAAATGACTTTTACTAAGTGATTTTCGGTAAAAATGCCTAAAAGGACTAATTTGTAAAAGTTATAAAATATGCCATAAAAGTGTGTTTTAATGGAAATTGTGGGCTGTTATAGTTATGAAAATGGTTCGTCTAGACTTAAAGTACAAAGAAATTGAATGAAAATCATTTTACGAGCCTAGGGGAAAAAGTGTAAATATGACAAAGTTTAGGGGCAAAAATGTAAAGTTTGCCAAAAAGAGAATTTAGGCTAATTTGAGTAGTAGGATGAATAAATGAGTTAAATGTGTTGTTATAGATCAAGGAAAACGAGATTCGGGCTTAGAACGGAAGGGAAACAAAGAATATGACGAATATGTCCTTTTCACCGATTGTGCTACCGAGGTAAGTTTATATGTAAATAATGCATCGTGTTTACTTACATTTTCATATTTTGATAAATGGTATGAATTGTGGCTGAATATTTGATGTAATTGTCAAAATATCGACAAGTGAGAAATTTCCCGGTTGAACCTTAAGAATAAAAATGGATATGAGTGACATGTTCACTAGAAACCTATGTGAAATCTAAGTGAAATAAGTGATCCGAGTGCTGGTCCGTACGTTCTACTAGTGGCTGAGTTATCCGGCATGTGTTACGGATACTCAACAACTTGTGTAAGCAGCACCATGTAGTTTCGTCATGACCGACAGCTTGTGTGAGCAGACCCGAGATTGTGACTATGTGAAACGGGTGCTGGTCTTATAAGTTTTACCAGTGGCTGGGTAATCCGGCATGTGTTGCCGATACTTGACAGCTTGTGTGAGCAGACCCGTGAATGTGATTAGCTCGAGAGTGAGCCTATGTGAAAAGTGTGATATGAAGTATCCTTAGTGATCGTTGTTTCATGCGATGTCAAAGTCTTAAAATTTATATAAAGAATGATCAAACCTGGAAACTAACTATGACAACGATTTGAGGTAAGCGCACCTATCGAACAGTAGTATAGTTAAGGCAAGACTGGAATGTCGAACCCAAAAGAACCAAAAGTACTAATGCTAACTCTCGTTTTATTATTTAGCCTAAGAATTAAGTGGATTTTTATCTAATCTAAAATTAACTAACAACTAATCTAAAGACTCTAAGACAAAGAAGAATGAAATTGGGAAAATAACTTTGAGGAAAAACCAATTGATTAAGACGACACCCAAGGAAGAATCTACATAGACTTCACTTGTTATCTAACTCTAAACCAAATGATTTATTCATTTGACTTGATCCGTAAGATTCCCTAAGTTATATTAATCCCTCTCTCGAGGCGACTAACGTCTAACCCTAGGTTGATTAATTGAAATCTCTTTCTAATTAAAACCCTTAGAATTACATTAACTCGATCTATGGACTCCCATATTAGGTTTCGCCCTAATCCGGCAAAATCTCGTCACCCTATCTCTAGGCGCGCGAGCAACTCCGCTTAACTATGCTAGATCTACTCTTAGGCAAGGACTTTTGCTCCTCCACCTAAGCACATCACACTTGAATTAATATCCCAGAAATAACAACATAAGAATTAAGAACAAATAATTAAGAACAAGTCAAATATTTATCATATAGTTTAGCAAACAATAACAAGATTCATCTTAGGTTTCATCCCCCTCAGGTATCTGAGGGTTTAGTTCATAACAATAAAAGAAAACATCTCAGAAGAAAAGATAAAACAAAACATAAGAAATCCCTAAAACCCTTGAAAGAATTGAAGCAGAGATCCTCCGTCTCGAGTATGATTCCAGCTTCTTGAGATGAATCAACTGGCTATCTTCGAGTAAATCCCCACAAATCTGCCTTCTTTGGCCTAGCTAGACGCCCCCTGAATAAAGCCTTGGGTTCCCCTCTTTTAGGTCATACTTAGGGTGTTTATATAGGCTTCTGAATATGTTTCTTTGCCCCTAAGTATCCTAATCCGAGTGAAACTCTTCTTTCTCACAGCAGGGACACGCCCATGGCAAACGGCTGTGTAAGTCGTGGCCAGGCCGTGTTCGAGACTGTTGAATGAGGTACGACCGTGTGGTCTCGGGCCCAGGCCGTGTGGATTTCGTGATATGGCCCATTTACTCCGTTTTGGGCTCGTTTTCTGTTCTTTTCGTCCTCTGGTGCTCTTCTGAGTATAAAACATGAAAAAAAAGGACTAAGAGCACCAAATTACATAATCCAAGGCTTAAATAATCCAAAAGCATGCTAAATGTGGGCTTAAAATATGTTACTTTTATGGTTTATCACTTAGTTACATGTGTAGCACTTATGTGCAAATTTCCATGTATCTGTTATTATTCTGATGCGTTCAACGGGAAAATGAATAAGTGTAATTGAATGTGATTATGTGATGAACAAGTGCAGGTACATATGTATATATATTTATGAGCAATGTGCTCGATATGTGATCGAACTTTGGTAAGGTTGATATGGAGTAAGTGTTACAATGAAGACTTGTAAATATTTGATGATGACTAGCTATTGGCATGGCTAACTATAGATATACTTTAGTGTTATATGTGTGTAAATGAGAATTAATACAAAGAAAACATGATAGAGTAAAATTAGCAATAAAATAGTTTGGATAGAAGTAGTTGTACCACTTTGAAAAATCACCAAAAATTGTGAAAATCAAATTAGAGGTTGAATAAGACATGAAATTAAAGCTTATTGAGTCTAATTTTCACATAAAAGAAACGGTGTAAGCAAAAGAATTTCATATTTTGAGATATTTGAATTTTTGTAAGACAGAGTCAAAATGATTTTGGAATCCCCTATTCTGACTTGGAAAATCATTAAACATTGTAAAAAAATAATTATGGGTTATAATTTACATGTTTAAAATCCTCAATGAGTCTATTTTTAAAATAAACAAACTAAAACATCATCTGAATATCGTACGAAGAGATAATTAAGTTTTAGTGAAGAGGGGTTAGAACTGTTAGACAGCGGAACAGGGGAGACTTTAAAGAATAAACTGTACTTATTGGCTAAACAGAAAATTCTAAAAACTTTATGGTAAGAATATATGTGATTCTAGTTTTAGGAAAAATTAGCGGATCTTAATTTGGAGTTCTGTAGCTCGTGATATAAATAATTTAGTGATTGTGACTCGAGTAGATAGCTTGAAATGAATACGAATAAATAATGGAACTATATGCAATTATGATTGTATTATCTTGAGCACATATTGTGAAGATTTATAAAAGCCTATTAATAAATCACTTATTATTTACATACCTACTTACTAAGCTATAATGCTTACCCCCTTCCTTTCTTTTTCCTATAGTGTCACAGATGCTAGCTCGAGTTGAAGGTCATCGGAGATTTTATCACACTAAGAAACTATGGATTGGTATCGATGATTTTTATTCTATCTTTGTAAGTCTATAGCAAGTATAGGGACTTGGTCATTTGTGTACATGTTATTATGAGTTGGCCTAGAATATTAGTCTATGTTAATTGAAGGTCATTGTTGTATAAGGCCATTTGATGTGGCCAATATTTGTTATGTTATAAGTCTATGATGAAGCATTACATGGATGTGCATGCTTGTTTGGGTTGGATGAGTGAATGTGTGATAATTATGTGTGGCAAATACTAAATGTGAATGGTTGAGTAAGTTATATGCTATGATTAGTTTAGTGTATGTGTTCTGGTAATGGCTCGTACCCTATTCTGGCATTGAATACGGGTAAAGGGTGTTACATCATAGGTTGATGCATGAAGATTGAATCAAATCTCTCTTTCACTTCTTCATCGATCAAAATCAGGTTTTCAGGAGTAGTCTTTGAAGATCTGGTTCTTTTGCGAGACATGGTATCTTTTCTTGAGAATTTGGAAAAGTTTCTGCACAAGGGGGAAAAGAGAAATCGACAATGTGAGTAAGGACTTGTTACGACGAAAATCTTGCAACGGCAAGGATGGTACGGCGGCAATGACAGCGTACGACAGCAACGACGGTGTGTGGCAATGACAACAGCGATGTGCGGCAGCAACATTGGTGCTTCAACAATCTTCTTGCGGCGGCAATAGGTGATTTTGGTAAAAAGGGAAGAGAAACTAGTGTTTCTTTCGATATTTGAGGCAGCGGCATAAGAGGGAGATTTAGGGATTTTTAGGGTTAAGCAAATTGCTTTGAGGGATATGAAAAATAGTAGAATGAAGAGGAGTTTATAGAGGGAAGAATTAAGGCAACATGTAGCGAAAATTTAGCTACATTAGGGTTACTTGGACGGCAAGTAATGGAAGTGGCAGGAAAGTATGGATTTTTCCGTCCTTTTTGCTGTCTTGGGCCTCAAACTCAGACTGTATTTACAAACTTACTCAAGAAAAAAACTGATTAGTAGTTAGGCCAAATTTGACCCCCTTTATTAACATAAAAATTTAAAATTTAAACAAAACAAATGAAACTTAAAAATTTTAAATCATAATTAAAAATTTCTTCTTAACAAATTACATTAAATTAATTCCCAAGAAAGGTTGGAGGGGTCACAGCAGTCCCGCTTAAGTTTCAATCTCCTTAGACAGAATTAATTAAATATAATAAGTTAAGAAAAGAAGTTCTAATTATTTATTTATTTACAAAACAAGTTCATGAAAAATCAAGGGTCTGTTAATTTGAACAAGGATTCAACTCGCTCAACTTCACCATCCCAGTAGTGTTTGAGACGTTGACCATTAACTTTAAATGTACCTCCGTAATTGTTGTATAATTCAATAGCTCCATAAGGATAAACTCGGTAGATGGTATAGGGTCCTTTCCATCGGGGTTTAAGCTTCCCAGGAAATAACTTCAACCTTGAATTAAACAACAAAACCTTCTGACCTTCTTTAAAATCGCGAGGTTGTATATGACTATCATGCCATCTCTTTGATCTTTATTTACACATTTTGGCATTCTCATAGGAAAACAACCTCAGCTCTTCCAACTCATCAAGTTGTAACATCCTTCTCTCACCGGCTTGCTTAAGATCAAATTTCAACTACTTCAAAGCCCAGTGAGCTCTATTCTCCAACTCTAATGGCAAATGACATGCCTTTCCAAAGACTAACCGATAAGGATTCATTCATAATAGTGTCTTAAATGTTGTTTGATAGGCCCATAATGCATCATCAAGCCTTCGAGACTAATCTTTTCTACTAGGGTGTACTACCCTTTTAAGGATACCTTTGATTTCACGGTTCACTCTTTCAACTTGCCTATTAGACTGGGGATGATAGGCAGTAGCAATCTTGTGCTTCAAATCATATTTGTCAAGCTACCACTTAAGCCATTTGTTCACAAAGTGAGAACCTTCATCACTAATAATAGCTTTTGGTGTCCCAAATCATGTAAACACATGCTTATGTAGGAATCGCATGACTACCTTAGTATCATTTGTAGGGTATGCTTCAGCTTCAACCCACTTGGATACATAGTCCACAACAACTAAGATGTATTTGTTCCCATACGAAGAAGGAAACAGGCCTAAGAAGTTAATTCCCCATACGTTGAATAATTCAATCTTCAAAATGTTTGTCAAATGCATCTCATTCCTCCTTGATATATTTCCGGTCCTTTGGCATTTATCACAGTTCTTCAAATAAGCATAAGCATCTTTAAATAATGTAGGCCAAAAGAAACCTGCTTGCAAAATGTTTGCTATAGTACGTGAACCACCAATGTAACAGTTCGGTTTAGACCCTAGTCGGAATAGTGGTTTCGGGACCACAAATCTGAGTCTAAAAAATATTTTTAATATTATTTTCTGTGTCTGCAGTATATGATTTAGCATATGTGAAATGTTTGTGAATTAATTTGATCGTTTGCATGCTTAATTTGTGAAAAAGGATTAGATTGTATTAAATGCAGAACTAGCATGATAATTGTAAAAGTGCCTATTTGATGTGGCTTTTTAAAGTGGTGGCCTTATGAGGCAATTAAACCACTTTACAAGTTAGTGGATGGATAAATGACATTAATGCCCTTAATGTTTATATATACATATGTTTATTATAAGGTTAATATAGTAACTAGATTAATAATATGATAATAATAAAACAAAAGGCTAAAAAAAATAAGCCATTTCATCCATCTTATTGCCAAAAAATCAAAAAAAAAAAAAGAAAAAAAAAGAAAGAAGAACACTTAGGTTTCGGTTGATTTTGAGCTTGATTAAGGTATGTTTTGACTTTGGTTTTTGATGATTTTTATGTTTTTGAGATTGTTGTTTATTCTACTATCAAGCCCATTTTGTAATTTGAAGAATTGATGATGATTATGAGATGTGCCATTGATGAAATGGTGATCTTTGTGATGAGTATTGGTGTTAAATGAAAGATATGTGTTTAATGAACATGTTTTGTTCTTGAATTTTTAATGAATTTAGCTAATTAGGGCTAAATTGTAAAAATAATATTTTAGAGGGCTAAATTGTGAATTTGATGAAAAATGTGGACTTGTATGGTCCTTAAGGAGTTTCAGCTATGCATGTGTGTGGACAAATTTTGTATATTTGATGTTTTGAGAAAAATGGACTAAATTGATAAAATGTGCAAATGTGAAGGCTAAGTTGCAAATAGAACTAAATATGCGTATTTGGATTGAATTGGATGAATTAGTGAATAAAAGGGTTAATTTGAATATGTATAGATCAAGAACCAAAGAAAACGGATTTAGATCGCGGGAAATCGAAAGTAATCGAGTAGCCGTATCCGTTTCCGTTAAACCAAACTCGAGGAAGTCGATATACAAATAAATGTATTTGCATTGAACTATTTGAGTATATATGATATTTGAATCACTACGATTATCCATTGGGATGGAATGTATGTGAAACTCGAGTTAGCTAATAAGTAGACAAGATGTTAAAGTCGAGAAGTCCCGTGTGAACCTAGGAATAGATAGGAATTACGTATGTAATGACATAGGTGTTTGATACGTGATATCATGTAAGACCACGCCTGGGACGTTGGCATTGATTCGAGATTTTGTGTAAGACCACGTCTGGGACGTTGGCATCGATATGAGATTTACGTGTAAGACCATGTCTGAGACATTGGCATCGTAAAGATTCGTGTAAGACCCTGTCTGGGACAGTGGCATCGATATCTGATTGCATGTAAGACCACGTCTGGGACGTTGGCATTGTACGACTATTCTAAGCACTCTGAATATCCTATTAGTTCCGAACGGTTCAACGGGCAAATTCGAGATACGAACGACTACATGATTTGTATATCCGCTTCAGGTACGTTTGATATGTACACTAAGTGTGTATGAAAGGTAAGTGTCTATATGAACTTACTAAGATGAATGTGCACAATGAAATGATGGAATGATATGTGAAGATATGCTTAAATGAGTTACATGTATATGTGATATTTGAGTTAAAGAATGTGGTAAGACATGGCTAAGCAAATTAGCCAAAGAATATATGTGATGAATTTGCTATGAGAACCATTAATGTCATTGTATCAATATGGTTATGTGCATTTTTATGCTAAGTTTATTTGTATATGGCTTACTAAGCTTTTGAAAGCTTATTCTGTGTGTGTTTGCTCTGTTTTATAGATCGTTAAAACTACGAAAGGGTCGGGGACCGTCGAGGATCGTCATCACACTACTCAAACTTGTTTTGGTACCTTTGAAACATGTATATAGCTAAATATGGCATGTATAGGCTAGTCATTTTGGATTATGTTTGAAATGTGTATAAATAGCCATAAGATGTCGCTAGATAAATGTTGGTAATATGCATGAGTGAAAATGATATATGATGCATGATTTGGTATGGCTTGTTAGCAAATGAAATGGTCAAGTTTATGGTAAGCATATGAATGCATTATGAGTATATATGTGTGAGCAAAGGAATGATTATATGAAAGGTAAATGTAATGAATTATGCTTGGATGTATATGTACTTTAGTTGTGCAAATTGGCATGAATGGAAATGAGATTGGATGTAAAGATTTGTTGATTAGTTTGACATGTTTTGGATGTCAATTGTGCATGAAATGAATTGGTATATTGCTTGTAGAGTTGACCCAAGTGTGGGCGGCATTTTGGCCTTGCGAATGGCCTGTTTTGCCTACACGGTTGTGGCACACGGGCGTGCCTGGTGGCCGTGTGAATAAGTAATTAGCTAGCCTAATTTTACACGGCCATGGCACACGGGCGTGTCTGGTGGCCGTGTAGATAAGTCAGTATACATGCTCTGTATTGGCATGACCAAGACACTTGGGTGTGTCTGGTAGCCGTGGGAGGCATACTGCCTGCCCACACGGGCGTGTGACCTCTGTAACTTAGAAAAGTTTTTAAATTTTTGAGATATTTCATATGTGTTTGATTTAGTCCCGACCTTATTCTAAAGCATGATTAAAGTCTCGTTGACCTATGAAAGGGACATTTTGATTGTGATTGATGACTTGTATTATGAAATGTCTGTAAAAGTTTCTGATTTGTCCGGTAACGCCTTTAACCCTAATTCGGTGACGGATATGGGTTAGGGGTGTTACATTTGATTGGTATCAGAACTACGATTTAGTCGATTCTTGGACTAACGTAGCGTGTTAGAGGCTAGCTATACATGCCATATATCTGAACTGTGATAGTGTGATGAATCTTGATGTGTAAAATGTGATTAACGTATAGCAATGGATCCTGAAAGAGCCGTAATTGACGATGTAGAAAGTAATGTGCCTGCTCCCGCGCAACAGCGCCATCTGATTTGAGACCGGCTACGAGCGGTCAAGAGGGAGAAGCTAAACAAGCTTTCTTCCAGATGATGAGTGAGTGGTTCACTCAATTTGTGAGAAATAATCCGACTATTTCACAACCTCTGCCCCCGTCCAATTCCCCTCAGACTTCAGTTGTGCCTTCGGTAATGGCTATAAATCTGTTGAACAAGCCTCCGGTTGACAAAATTCATAAGTATGGGGTTTAAGAGTTCAGGGCTACCTGTGATGACAATGCCGAGAAAGCCGAGTTCTGGTAAGAGAACACAATTTGGGTATTTGATGAGATGTCTTTGACTCCGGAAAAAAGTATTAAATGTGTTGTTTCTTTGTTACGAGACGTGACATATCAATGGTGGAAGACTCTGATTTCTATTGTTCCAAAGGAACGGGTTATATGGGATTTCTTTCAGTCTAAATTCAAGAAGAAATATATCAGTCAGAGATTTATAGATCTGAAACGAAAGGAATTTCTGGAGTTAAAACAAGGCCTCATGTCAGTCACTGAATACGAACGAGAATTCGTGAGATTGAGTTAGTACGCTCGGGAATGTGTATCGTTTGAAGTGATAATGTGTAAAAGATTTGAAGATGGTCTCAACAAAAATATCCGTCACTAGTTGGGATTCTAGAGATAAAAGAGTTTGTAGTGCTTGTTGACCGAGCGTGCAAAGCTGAGGCACTTGAGAAAGATAAAAGAAAAGCTGAGTTTGAAGCAAGAGATGTGAGAAAAAGATTTCCAAGCAAATCATTTCAGTCTGCTTCGAAGAAATTCAGAGATGAGCATAGTCGATCAAAGACTAATGTGGGGCATTTGAGTAGAGATCGAGCTAGATTCCAATTGAGTTCCAAAACTCCAGCAACATCGATGGAGAGTGTTGGAAATGTTCGATCCGAGCGACCCGAGTGTAAGCATTATGGTAAAAGACATCCGGGTAGTTGTAGATTGAATGACTGAGCTTGTTTCAGATGTGGATCGTTAGATCATTTTATCCGTGATTGCCCAGAATCTGTTGAGCAAGAGACTGTCCAGAATTCGAGATCTGATAATGTTTCAGTGAGTAGACCTTCCCGGAATGCAAGAAATGTCAGTGGTAGTCAGAGATCTACGAGAGATACCGTTGTAAGATCTGAAGCTAGAGCGCATGCCAGAGCATATGCTATTCAAGCCCGTAAGGAAGCTTCGTCTCCTAATGTTATTACGGGTACATTTACTATTTATGATACTTCTGTGATTGCATTGATAGATCCTGATTCTACTCACTCATATGTATGCATGAACTTAGTATTAAGTAAGACTTTGCCTGTAGAGTGATCGCTAGAATCAGAGTCCTAAAATTTATAAAGAGAATGACCGAACCTGTAAACTAACTCTGACAACGATTAAAGGCAAGTATACCTATCGAACAGTAGTATAGCTTAGGCAAGACCGGATTGTCGAACCCAAAGGAACTAAAAGTACTAATACTAACCTTCTTTTTAATATCTAGCCTAAAATAAGTGAAGTTTGTTTAAATCTAATCTAACTACTACTAAGCTAAAGACACAAAGACAAAAAGAATGAATTGGGAAATAACTTGAAGGAAGACTCAGTTGATTTAAGACGATAACCTCAGGAAGAATCCACTACTTGTTATTTAACCCTGAACCATACGATTTATTCACTTGACTTGATCCGTAGGATTCCCTAATTTATATTAAACCCTCTCTCGAGGCGAATAATGTCTAACTCTAGGTTAATAAATTGAAATCTCTTTCTCATTAATAACCCCCTAGAATAGCAATAAATCGATCTATGGATTCCCATATTAGGTTTCACCCTAATCCGGCAAAATCTCGTCACCCTATCTCTAGGCGAGCGAACGACTCCGCTTTAATTATGTTAGATCTATTCTTAAGCAGGGACTTTTGCTCCTTCACCTAAGAACATCTGAATTGAATCAATATCCCGAAAACATTAACCCAAGAATTAAGTGCACATAATTAAGAACAAATCAAGTATTTATCTTATAGTTTAGAAAACAATAACAAGATTCATCTAGGTTTCATCCCCTTCAGGTATCTGAAGGGTTTAGTTCATAACAAATAAAGAAAACATCTCAGAAGAAAAGATAAAACAAAACATAAGAAATCCCTAAAACTCCCTGAAGGAATTGAAGGAGAGATCCGTCGTCTTGAGTAGAATTCCGGCTTCTTGAGATGGATCAACTAGCTATCTTCGAGTGATTCCCAAAACTCTGACCATTTCGGCTTGGCTCCTCGGCCTAGCTAACCGCCCCCCTTTAGGTAACACTTAGGGGGTTTATTTAGGCTCTTGGAATGTGTTTCTTCGCCCCAAAGTATCCAAATCCGAATGAAATTGCTCTTTACCACGACAGGGACACGGCCATGTCACACGCCCGTGTGACTAGTCTTCAAGCCGTGTTCGGACTTCTTTAATGATGCACGGCCGTGTGAATCAGGGGTAAGGCCGTGTTCTAGATGATCAATGCGGCACGGCCGTGTGGGCTTAAGTTCAGGCCGTGTGGATTTCGTGATATGGCCCATTTACTTCGTTTTGGGCCCGTTTTATGTTATTTTCATCCTTGGGTGCTTTCCTAGGTATAAGTCATGAAAAGAAAGGATTAAGAGCACCTTTTGACATGAATCAAGAGATAAATCATCCGAAATTAAGCTAAATGTGGGATTAAAATATGTTACTTTTACGGTTTATCAAATACCCCCACACTTAAGCTTTTGCTTGTCCTCAAGCAAAATTCTCAGCTTACAATTAAAATAAACTTTCCATGATTCATAATTTCTATCAACAATGTCTCATCATAATTCATAGATAATTTATACATGGATGATCTAACTCGAAGAGTCCTAAAGATTCAAACAATCAAAGTCATACATTTATAGCATAAAAGCGCAGGTGTCTCCCCTTATCTAAATAATTACCTTTGATTCAAAATCGACGCGGATTGACATCCTCACTAAAGATTCACTCAAATTACTCGAGGTGTTTAAGGTTTAAAATTTAAGCTCTCAAAAGTTGAAGCTGAAAACTTAATCCCATAGGCTTGCCTGAAAATCAAATCCCCACCACTGTAAAATGAGATGTTACACAAATCAAAAGGTCTTTATTAGGGTTGTAACGGGGCTTCGGTTAAGGGTATGGATATAGGCTGAATTAGAAGGTTAGAATCAAGATTGAATTGACAAGTACCTACCTAGAAAATACTGAGATAATATTTACATTAACTGAAAAGTAATAATCCTACTAACACGAGCTTTTCTTTCGAAAAATAGACTTTAACTGTATAATCTCGCCACTAATACTGAATATACTTCTATTTTTTTAAGAACAAATCAAATAATAAAAGATGAATTCAACTACTGAACTAATTTCATTAGGTAACTTAATCAAATCATATCTCGATCAAAGGGTAGTCAAAAGGAATGGTGATAACAAATACAAAGGGGTTTTGGGTTAATATTAGCTGGTGAGTAAATAAAAAGGGTTGTTAGGATTAAACGGGGTTCACTAGGGGTTAAGTGGGTTAATTCCTAAGTGCCTTTATCATCTTGGTATATCAAATTATAAATGTGGTCTTAACATGTATAATCGAGGCAAGTTCTAGAATAACAGTTCATAGTTGACACACTCATAATCAATAAAGTGAGCATGGAAAAGAGTATATGCTCTAATAAGCTCAAAATCTCACAAAAATTATGGGTGTTTTTGACATCATCCTTGTAAATTTCAAATTTCAAATAATATTCAGATTCAGGTTAACAACCTAGCAAAGATTTTAATTCTGAAAAATAGACTTATCATGCTTGATTCTCTAATATTCTTCTAATTTAATCATCAATGCATAATTAACTATGACTTAATCTAAAACATATCAATAAAAATCATAAACCATCAGAAATTTCATCCTAATTAGTAATATGAGGAAATTACTTAAAAACAAGACTAAATTCAGGGATTTGAGAATAATGTAGAAAGCTAGGCCGGGTTTGAGAATAATGCAAAAAGTTAGGCCCTTTCTTCAAATAAATATTCACCCCCCACACTTAAGGTGTACATTGCCCTCAATGTACAAGGATAGATATTCAATTTAAGAGAGAGGGAGAGGTGAAACTTCCTGAATTTGGCTAGTTTCCCGGAGTTGGAAGTCGATAGGGGTGGTGGCTGCTACCGAGCTCTGCGCTAGATGAAGAAATTGAGGAGCTCGGGAAGAATTAGCCAAGAGTTATTAAGACACATTTAAAATAAACTAAATATATAGATAAAGATAAGAAAGATAAAGAAAAAGAGACTAAGAAGGAAAATAAACTAAGATTAGAAGATAAAAGGGCTTGAGAATCCTTATTGGTAGATGGTTCGTGAGGTGGGTGTAACTTCTAAGGCAATGGAGGTGCTGGCGGTGGCGGAAGTGGCGTGATTCCCAAGCAGCCTTTTGAACTTTTTAGGCTGTGGAGGTGGTGGTCGTGATTCCCAAGGTGTGATACCCTAACAGCCTGAAGAACCTAACACTAAGAAACTAAAATATATTAAACTAAATTAAGCATAAGATTGTCAAAGAGAAGGAAATTGAAGCAAAAAAGAAAAGAAAAAGAAAAGATAAATGGTCTCAAAGACCCTTGGCTTGTTGTTGGAATGAAGCGGCCGGCATGAGCTTATGAATGTTGGTATCCCTAAGGAGACTACGATTGCCTTCTTCCGCTTCATCGACATTGATATTTGTAGCTCAAGAGTCTGGAGACTTTGTTATTGAGAGGGGAGAAAATGAGGAAAAGAGAATCAGAAAAGTAGTGGAAAGTGGATGAGAAGAATGGGGAGGGGGTTGGTGTTTAAATAGAGGCTCAATTTTGGTACTTGCCCACGCCGTGGGCTGAGGGCGTGTCGATGCACAAGGCCACTTCCCACGGCCGTGTGTCTAGGCGTGTTGTTTCTCCATGCCCATTTTTCAGCCAGCCACGCCCGTTGGTGGCAAGTTAGTATGTTGGCACGATTTTAAGGCACGGGCGTGTTTTGCCCGTGGTTTGCAAGTCAGTAGCTTCACACGGTCGTAGGGCACGACCGTGCCACTTTGTCGTGCCCGTGGAGGAGTGGTTGAGTCCATTAATTCAAAAGTTGGTTGGGACTGATTCGTACCGCCTCTGTTATGTCAGTACGGAGATTTTCGTGGTCCACACGGCCACGGCCACGGCCGTGTGCAAGGTCGTGTGGCTTGGAAATCTATACTTTTGTGTTAGTTTAAAAACTAAATTTTCAGAACTAAGAAAAGAAAAGAAACTAAAAATAAATGTGAAAGTAGATAGGGTTAGTACTCGGGTTGCCTCCCGGGAAATGCTCGTTTATAATCTTAAGCTAGACGTTCCTTATATTTGAGAAAAAGAATCAGGGAGGTTTAAAGGTTTGAATATCTTCCCTCATGCTTACAGTTCTATTTTCTTGATAAAGTTTAAGTCGAGAAGCGTTTACCTTAAAAGTGTCGAATGTTGAATTGCTTATCTCGATTGTTCCGTGTGGAAAGATATTGTGTACCGTTAGAGGAATTTCTTCGTTTGCTTTCAGGTTTGATGTGGTGATGTGAGGATCTGCTTTGTCTAACAATACCTGGTCTCCTATTTTGAAGTGGTTTGATGTTCCTATGAGCTCTTCTGGGGGCTCCTTAGGTTTTACTTCGTGCGGTTCCTGTTCTTCTTTGATTTGTGTTTCCTGCTCTTTTAGTTTGTCGACCCTAAGGCTTTGTTCCTTATGTAAATTCTCTTCGTTGGTATTAGGTTTGTGATTCGGCTCAGGCTTGTATCCTTGTGGTGTTTTCTGCGATGAAGGTTGCACAAATTGATTATCAACTGAATTTACTTTCTCACCTTCATCAGTTGTTGTCTTGGCCGAGTCAAGAGCTTGTAGGCTGATCGATTCGTCACCAACTTGAAATATTAATTCTCCTATGCTAACATCAAATTTAGTCATGGCAGTTGCTAGGAAGGGTCTTCCTAAAATTAAGGGAATCAAATTATCATCATCCTTGTCTAAGACAACAAAATCTACTGGGAAAACGAATTTATCAATTTTTACAAGAACATCTTCGATAATACCCCTAGCTAACAGTTTTATCAGCTAATTGAATGCTCATCCTAGTCTGTTTGGGTTTCCCTAGACCTAGTTGTTTAAACATTTTGTAAGGCATGACATTTATGCTTGCCCCTAAATTAGCTAACGCATTATCAACAGTTAAATTACCAATTAAACATGGAATTGTAAAACTCCCTGGATCTTTTTGCTTTCGCGGTAGTCTATTCTGTAACATCGCAGAGCATACTGCATTTAATTCCACATGCGGTTCTTCGTCTAATTTGTGCTTGTTCGTCAAGAGCTGTTTTAAAAATTTTCTCAAGTCTGGCATCTGAAAAAGAGCTTCAAGAAGAGGTAAGTTGATATGTAATTTCTTTAAAAGTTTAAGAAACTTACCGAACTGTTCTTCTGTATCATCTCTTTTCATTGTTTCGAGATAAGGTATGCAAGGTTGGTACTCTTTGATTACCGGTTTTGGCTTTTCCCGTGTTACCTCTACTTTACCTTCTTCTACCTCGTTTTTTTGTATTGGGTTGGGTTCATCTACCCCTGTGATGGCTTGAATTTGCTCCTTTGGGTTAATCTCTGTGTTACTTGGTAGACGTCCTTGCGGTCGTTCGGACATTAACTTTGCAAGTTGTTCGACTGCTTTAGTCACTTCCCCTACTGACTTAGTAAGTTCCCCGACTCGGTTCTTGGTCTCTTCAACCGATGTTTGTTGACTTTTAAGTGTTTTCTCAGTATCTTGGAGATGATTTTCTGTGGCTGTCATGAATTTTGTCAGCATCTCTTCAAGGTTTGGCTTATTCTCTTGCGGATATGGCTGATTTTGGAAATTTTGAGGAGGTTGTTGTCTTTGATTTCCTTGATTTCCTTGACCTCCCCATGAAAAATTTGGGTGGTTCCTCCAACCTGGATTGTAAGTATTACTATAAGGATTATTATTGGATCTGAAATTATTACCTATATAGTTCATCTGTTCACTTTCTGTGCTCGGTTGGTAGGGTGGGTACTCAGGATTCGCCACAGTTCCACTTGCGTCGCACTACATGGCTGGGTGTGCCTGCGAAGAACACAAACTATCAAGCTTTTTATTCATCATCTCTATTTGTGTTGATAGTATGGTCACTGCATCGAGGTTGTAAACTTCGGCTGATTTTGTCGGTTTAGTCCTTGTAACTTGCCACTGATAGTTATTCAGTAACATCTCTTCAATGAACTCGTAGCCTGCTTCAGGAGTTCTGTTGTTCAGGGTTCCACCGGCGGCTGAATCAATTAATTGCCTCGTTGAGGGATTTACACCGTTATAGAAGGTTTGGACTTGTAGCCATAAGGGTAATCCATGGTGCGGACACCTTCTCAAGAGATCTTTGTATCTCTCCTATGCGTCGTATAATGTCTCTAAATCCATCTGCACAAAAGAAGAGATATCATTCCGTAATTTAGCCGTTTTGGCCGGTGGGAAATATTTTAATAGAAATTTTTCAGTCATTTGTTCCCATGTGGTGATTGACCCTCATGGTAATGAGTTTAACCACTGTTTGGCTTTATTTCTTAATGAGAAGGGAAATAACCGAAGACGTATGGCATCATCAGAAACGCCATTTATTTTGAAGGTATCACAGAACTTTAAAAAATTAGATATATGAGTGTTTGGGTCTTCGTCCTATAAACCATCAAATTGAACAAATTGTTGAATCATTTGTATTGTGTTAGGCTTTAATTCAAAATTATTAGCAGCTATAGTAGGCCTAACGATACTCGATTCTGCTACTGTTAAATGCGGTTTAGCATAATCAAACATAGTATGCGGAGCATTGTTTTCTCCCACGTCATGTGGTTATGGATTATTCTCGTCCATCCCTGTAGTAGGATTGGATCTGCCTTCTCGATTTTCCTCTGTGTAATTTAAGGCTCGCCTGATTTTTTTGTGATTTCTTCGAGCGGTAGCTTCGATATCACTGTCGTATACTAAAGGCCCTCTTGGGTTCCTTCTAGTCAAACTAAAGGTACCTGCTGAAATAGAAAGAAAGAGAATATAGCAAAATCAAATTGTTAACCTAAAAATAAAAGTAAATTGCAACAAATAAAAAATAATGGCTAAAGTAATAAAAATAGAGTTTTCTTAATATTTTAGTTCCCCGGCAACGACGCCAAAACTTGATCGCTGGAATCAGAGTCTTAAAATTTATAAAGAGAACGATCGAACTTGCAAACTAACTCTGACAACGGTTAAAGGCAAGTGTACCTATCGAACAGTAGTATAGCTTAGGCAAGACCGTATTGTCGAACCCAAAGGAACTAAAAGTACTAATACTAACCTTGTTTTTATTTTCTAGCCTAAAATAAGTGAAGTTTGTTTAAATCTAATCTAACTACTACTAAGCTAAAGACGGAATGACAAAAAGAATGAATTGGGAAATAACTTGAAGGAAGACTCAGTTGATTTAAGACGATACCCTCAGGAAGAATCCACCTAGACTTCACTTGTTATTTAACCCTGAACCATACGATTTATTCACTTGACTTGATCCATAGGATTCTCTAGTTTATATTAAACCCTCTCTCGAGGTGGGTTAATTAATTGAAATCTCTTTCTCATTAATAACCCCCTAGAATAGCAGTAAATCGATCTATGGATTCCCATATTAGGTTTCACCCTAATCCGGCAAAATCTCGTCACCTTATCTCTAGGCACGCGAACGACTCCACTTTAATTATGCTAGATCTATTCTTAAGCAGGGACTTTTGTTCCTCCACCTAAGAGCATCTAACTTGAATCAATATCCCGGAAACATTAACACAAGAATTAAACGCACATAATTAAGAACAAATCAAGTATTTATCTTATAGTTCAGAAAACAATAACAAGATTCATCTAGGTTTCATCCCCTTTAGGTATCTGAAGGATTTAGTTCATAACAAATAAAGAAAACATCCCAGAAGAAAAGATAAAACAAAACATAAGAAATCCCTAAAACTCCCTGAAGGAATTGAAGGAGAGAGCCGCCATCTTGAGTAGAATTTTGGCTTCTTGAGATGGATCAACTGGCTATCTTCGAGTGATTCCCACAACTCTGACCTTTTTGTCTTGGCTCCTTGGCCTAGCTAACCGCCCCTCTTCATGTAACACTTAGGGGGTTTATATAGGCTCTTGGAATGTGTTTCTTCGCCCCAAAGTATCCAAATCTGAATGAAATTGCTCTTTGCCACGACAGGGGCACGGCCATGTCACACGCCCGTGTGACTAGTCTTTAAGCCGTGTTCAGACTTTTTTAATGACGCACGGCCGTGTGAATCGGGGGTAAGGCCATGTTCTAGATGATCAATGCGGCACGGCCATGTGGGCTTAAGTCCAGGCCGTGCGGATTTCGTGATATGGCCCATTTACTCCGTTTTGGGCCAGTTTTATGTTCTTTTCATCCTCGGGTGCTTTCCTGGGTATAAGTCATGAAAAGAAAGGATTAAGAGCACCTTTTTACATGAATCAAGAGATAAATCATCCGAAAGTAAGCTAAATGTGGGATTAAAATATGTTACTGTTACGGTTTATCATAGAGTCTACTGAGTTTCTTATAAAAGTATCGAACCCTTTAGGTAAAAGTGTCCTGGTTGATAAAGTATGCAAGAACTGTCCGTTAATGTTTCGAGATATCTTTTTTCCTGCTGATTTGATGCTGCTACCTTTTGATGAATTTGATATAAGTTTGGGTATTGATTGGTTGACATTGCATGATGCGGTTGTGAATTGCAAAAGAAAGATCATTGATTTGAAAGGTCAGAATGATGAAATGGTTCGGATTGAGTCGAGTGAATTGAACGGATTGCCTGCTCTGATATCTGTGTTGAAAGCTTAGAGTTATGTGAAAAAGCGGTATGAAACATATTTTTCTTATGTGATTGATTCGAAAGTGTCTGAAAAGAAAGTTGAATTAGTGCCAGTTGTTTGTGAGTTTTTTGATGTATTCCCTGAAGAATTACCGGGATTGCCTCTAATTCGCGAAGTTGAATTTTGTATTGATCTGTTGCCTGGTACGACACCTATTTCGATAGCTCCGTATAGAATGGCACCAACAGAGTTGAAAGAGTTAAAGTCACAGTTGTAAGAGTTGACTGATAAAGGGTTTGCAAGACCGAGTTTTTCACCTTGGGGTGCTCCTGTTCTGTTTGTGAAAAAGAAAGATGGAATGATGAGAATGTGCATTGACTACCGTCAGTTGAACAAAGTGACTATAAAGAACAAATATCCGTTGCCCAGGATTGACGATTTATTTGATCAGTTAAAAGGAGCCACTGTGTTTTCTAAGAATGATCTGAGATTGGGATATTATCAGTTGAGGGTGAAAGATTCAGACATTCCGAAAACTATTTTCCGAATGAGGTACTGGCATTACGAGTTTTTAGTTATGCCTTTTCAGACTAATGAATGCTCCTGTTGTTTTTATGGATCTGATGAACATAATTTTCAGACCGTACCTAGATAAATTTGTTGTTTTATTCATTGACGACATTTTGATTTATTCACGGGATGAAACTGAACATGCAGAACATTTGAGAATTGTGTTGCAAACTTTGAGAGAAAAGCAATTGTATACGAAATTCAGTAAATGTGAATTTTGGTTACGTGAAGTTAGTTTTCTGGGGCATATTGTGTCAACATCAGGAATACGAGTTGATCCGAGCAAGATTTCTGCTATTCTGGAATGGAAACCTCCGAAGAATGTATCCGAAGTTCGTAACTTTTTGAGACTTGCTGAAGGCTTCTCGATGATAGCTACTCCGTTGACTAGATTGCTTCAAAAATATGTGAGATATGAATGGTCCGATAAATGTCAGAAAAGTTTTTATCGATTGAAAACTCTTTTGACTGAAGCTCCAGTTATGGTACAGCCAGAATCAGGCAAAGAATTTGTGATTTACAGTGATGCTTCGTTGATTGGTCTGCGATGCGTATTGATGCAAGAAGGCAAAGTTATAGCTTATGCATCGAGACAATTGAAGCCCCATGAAAGGAACTATCTGACACACGACCTTGAGTTAGCTGCGATTGTATTTGCATTAAAGATTTGGCATCATTATCTTTTTGGTGAGACATGTCATGTTTTTTCAGATCATAAAAATTTGAAATATCTAATGACTCAGAAAGATTTGAATCTACGACAGAGAAGATGGTTAGAGCTATTAAAAGACTATGAGCTTGTGATAGACTATCATCCGGGTAAAGCAAATGTCATTGCTGATGCACTGAGTAGAAAATCATTGTTTGCACTACGTGTGTTAAATACTCAATTAGATTTGTCTGATGATAGTTCAATGATAGTTGAATTGAAAGCAAAACCATTGTTTTTACAACAGATATGTGATGCTCAGAAAGTTGATAATGAAGTAATAGCAAAATGAGCTCAGTGTGATTCAAACTTTGATGCTGAATTTCGAGTGAGTGATGATAATTGTTTAAGATTCCGAGATCAAATTTGTGTTCTGAGAAATTCAGAGTTGATTCAGTTGATTTTGAATGAAGCTCATAATAGTCGCTTATCTGTTCATCCGGGAAGTACAAAGATGTATCATGATTTGAAGTAACACTTTTGGTGGTCTAGTATGAAACGGGATATTTTTGACTTTGTTTCAAAATGTTTAGTCTGTCAACAAGTTAAAGCTGAACATCAGGTTCCGTCTGGTTTGCTACAACCGGTTCTGATTCCCGTGTGGAAATGGGATAGAGTAACGATGGATTTTGTCTCTGGATTGCCTTTGACTCCGAGAAAGAAAGATGCGATATGGGTCATAGTTGATCGATTGACGAAATCCGCCCATTTTATTCCAGTGAAATCTGATTACTCACTTAATAGATTAGCTGATCTTTATATTTCTGAAATTGTGAGATTACACGGGGTGCCACTATCCATTGTGTCAGATAGAGATCCGAGGTTTACATCAAGGTTCTGGAAGAAATTGTAAGAAGCTTTAGGTACGAAATTGCATTTCAGTACTGCTTTTCATCCGCAAACAGATGGCCAGTCTGAACGGATTATTCAGATTCTCGAGGACGTGTTAAGATGATGCATTCTTGAGTTTAACGGTATGTGGGAACAGTACTTACCACTGATTGAATTTGCACATAACAATAGTTTTTAGTCGAGCATCAGAATGGCACCTTATGAAGCTTTGTATGGACATAAATGTCAAACATATCTATATTGGACTGAGCTCAGTGAAAGTAAGTTATATGGGGTGGATTTGATAAAAGATACAGAACAGAAGGTGAAAGTGATCCGAGACAGTCTAAAAGAAGCGTTTGATCGTCAGAAATCTTATGCAGACTTGAACATAAAGATATTGAATTTGAAATCGGCGATAAAGTATTTTTGAAAGTGTCTTTGTGGAAGAAAGTACTCCGATTCAGACGTAAAGGCAAGTTGAGTCTGAGGTTCATCGGACGGTATAGGATCATTGAGTGTGTTGGACCTGTTGCGTACAAATTGTTATTGCCGTCTGAGCTAGAAAAGATCCACAATGTATTCCATGTTTCGATGCTCCGTAGATACCGTTTCGATCCGTCACATGTGATTCCTCCGTTTGAGATTGCAATCCGATCCGATATGATGTATGAGGAGAAACTGATCTGTATCTTAGCTCGTGAAGTGAAAGAGTTGAGAAATAAGAAAATTCCGTTAGTGAAAGTATTATGGCATCGACACGGAGTAGAAGAGGCTACGTGGGAGCCTGAAGGCTCAATGAAATAACAATATCCGAATCTATTTAATGGTAAGATTTTCGGGGACTAAAATCCCTAAGGGGGAGAATTGTAACAATCCGGTTTAGACCCTAGTCGGAATAGTGGTTTCGGGACCACAAATCTGAGTCTGAAAAATATTTTTAATATTATTTTCTATGTCTGCAATATATGATTTAGCATATGTGAAATTTCTGTGAATTAATTTGATCATTTGCATGCTTAATTTGAGAAAAGGATTAGATTGCATTAAATGCAAAACTAGCAAGATAATTGTAAAAGTGCCTATTTGATGTGGCTTTTTAAAGTGGTGGCCTTATGAGGCAATTAAACCACTTTACAAGTTAGTGGATGGATAAATGACATTAATGCCCTTAATGTTTATATATACATATGTTTATTATAAGGTTAATATAGTAACTAGATTAATAATATGATAATAATAAAACAAAAGGCTAAAAAAAAATAAGCCATTTCATCCATCTTATTGCCAAAAAATCAAAAAAAAAAAAAGAAAAAAAGAAAGAAGAACACTTAGGTTTCGGTTGATTTTGAGCTTGATTAAGGTATGTTTTGACTTTGGTTTTTGATGATTTTATGTTTTTGAGATTGTTGTTTATTCTACTATCAAGCCCATTTTGTAATTTGAAGAATTGATGATGATTATGAGATGTGCCATTGATGAAATGGTGATCTTTGTGATGAGTATTGGTGTTAAATGAAAGATATGTGTTTAATGAACATGTTTTGTTCTTGAATTTTTAATGAATTTAGCTAATTAGGGCTAAATTGTAAAAATAATATTTTAGAGGGCTAAATTGTGAATTTGATGAAAAATGTGGACTTGTATGGTCCTTAAGGAGTTTCGGCTATGCATGTGTGTGGACAAATTTTGTATATTTGATGTTTTGAGAAAAATGGACTAAATTGATAAAATGTGCAAATGTGAAGGCTAAGTTGCAAATAGCCCTAAATATGCGTATTTGGATTGAATTGGATGAATTAGTGAATAAAAGGGTTAAATTTGAATATGTATAGATCAAGAACTAAAGAAAACGGATTTAGATCGCGGGAAATCGAAAGTAATCGTGTAGCCGTATCTGTTTCTGTTAAACCAAACTCGAGGAAGTCGATATACAAATAAATGTATTTGCATTGAACTATTTGAGTATATATGATATTTGAATCACTACGATTATCCATTGGGATGGAATGTATGTGAAACTCGAGTTAGCTAATAAGTAGACAAGTTGTTAAAGTCGAGAAGTCCCGTGTGAACCTAGGAATAGATAGGAATTACGTATGTAATGACATAGGTGTCCGATACGTGATATCATGTAAGACCACGCCTGGGACATTGGCATTGATTCGAGATTTCGTGTAAGACCATGTCTGGGATGTTGGCATCGATATGAGATTTACGTAGAAGACCATGTCCGAGACATTGGCATCGTAAAGATTCGTGTAAGACCCTGTCTGGGGCAGTGGCATCTATATCTGATTACATGTAAGACCACGTCTGGGACGTTGGCATTGTACGACTATTCCGAGCACTCTGAATATCCTATTAGTTCCAAACGGTTCAATGGGCAAATTCAAGATACGAACGACTACGTGATTTCTATATCCGTTTTAGGTGCGTTTGATATGTACACTAAGTGTGTATGAAAGGTAAGTGTCTATATGAACTTACTAAGATGAATGTGCGCAATGAAATGATGGAATGACATGTGAAGATATGCTTAAATGAGTTACATGTATATGTGATATTTGAGTTGAAGAATGTGGTAGGACATGGCTAAGCAAATGAGCCAAAGAATATATGTGATGAATTTGCTATGAGAACCATTAATGTCATTGTATCAATATGGTTATGTGCATTTTTATGCTAAGTTTATTTGTATATGGCTTACTAAGCTTTTGAAAGCTTATTCTGTGTGTTTGCTCTGTTTTATAGATCGTTAAAGCTACGAAAGGCTCGGGGACCGTCGAGGATCGTCATCACACTACTCAAACTTGTTTTGGTACCTTTGAAATATGTATATAGCTAAATATGGCATGTATAGGCTAGTCATTTTGGATTATGTTTGAAATGTGTTTAAATAGCCATGAGATGTGGCTAGATAAATGTTGGTAATATGCATGAGTGAAAATGATATATGATGGATGATTTGGTATGGCTTGTTAGCAAATGAAATGGTCAAGTTTATGGTAAGCATATGAATGCATTATGAGTATATATGTGTGAGCAAAGGAATGATTATATGAAAGGCAAATGTAGATGAATTATGCTTGGATGTATATGTACTTTAGTTGTGCAAATTGGCATGAATGGAAATGAGATTGGATGTAAAGATTTGTTGATTAGTTTGACATGTTTTGAATGTCAACTGTGCATGAAATGAATTGGTATATTGCTTGTAGAGTTGACCCAAGTGTGGGCGGCATTTTGGCCTTGCGAATGGCCTGTTTTGCCTACACGGCTGTGGCACACGGGCGTGCCTGGTGGCCGTGTGAATAAGTCAGTAGCTAGCCTAATTTTACACGGCCATGGCACACGGGCGTGCCTGGTGGCCGTGTAGATAAGTTAGTATACATGCTCTGTATTGGCACGGCCAGGACACATGGGTGTGTCTGGTAGTCGTGGGAGGCACACGGCCTGCCCACACGGGCGTGTGACCTCTGTAACTTAGAAAAGTTTTTAAATTTTTGAGAAATTTCATATGTGTTCGGTTTAGCCCTGACCCTATTCTAAAGTATGATTAAGGTCCCGTTGACCTATGAAAGGGACATTTTGATTGTGATTGATGACTTGTATTATGAAATGTCTGTAAAAGTTTCTCATCTGTCCAGTAACGCCTTTAACCCTAATCTGGTGACAGCTTTAACCCTAATCCAGCGACGGATACGGGTTAGGGGTGTTACAACCAAAGTGTCCCCCACTTGGAGATGAATGGCAATGATACAAGATCTCAGCAATCTCACTTTCAGCTACACACTTTCAGATTGTATTATCTGCACACTGTTTAAACAAAAACGAATCCTCCCAAAAATAATACCGACTATCATGAAGGAATTTTTTCCTTTTTCGGTATGTTATTTCTCGAGGAATTATTCCACATGCAAGATAATTGGCAAAATCAGCAAAGTAAGGTGTTTTATGAATTCGACTTACCTCAAATAAGTGTTCATCTGGAAAATTCTCGTTGATAGGCACACATGATCGAGTTACCTTATCTTACTCCAACCTCAACAGATGATCAGCTATTTGATTTTCGACACCTTTTCTGTCTTGGATCTCAAGGTCAAATTCTTGGAGTAAAAGTATCCAACGAATTGGCCTCAGTTTCACATATTTCTTCGTGAGCAAGTATTTAATGGCCACATGGTCAGTAAATACTGTAACTTTAGTACCTATAAGATATGAGCGGAATTTGTCAAAAGAAAAAATTATTGCAAAGAGTTCCTTCTCAGTTACCATATAATTGAGTTGGGCTCTTATCAAAGTTCTACTTGCATAGTAAATAGGGTGAAACACTTTGTTTCTTCTTTTTGACCCATCACAGCTCCAACGGCATAATCACTTGCATCGCACATCAACTCAAAAGGTGAGCTCCAATCAGGTGTAACGATTATTGGGGCTGAGATTAACCCTTTTTTTAGATTTTCAAAAGCTTCCAAACATGCTTTGTTGAAACCAAACACTGTATCTTTCTCTAACAACAAACACAATGGTTTAGAAAATTTCAAGAAATATTTGATAAACTTTCAGCAAAAATTGGCATGGCCTAAGAAACTTCTGACTCCTTTCACATTAATTGGGGCCGGTAATCTTTCAATTATGTCCACCTTTGCTTTATCGACTTCAATTCCTCTCTTTGAGACTTTATCCCCTAAGACAGTCCCTTCTTTAACTATAAAATGACATTTTTCCCAGTTAAGGACAAGATTCATCTCTTCGTATCACTTCAGTACCTTAGCCAAATTACTCAAAAAATATCATAAGTGTTACCAAAAACAGAAAAATCATCCATGAAAACCTCAACAAAATTTTCAACCATATCAGTGAATATTGCCATCATGCATCGTTGAAATGTTGCAGGTGCATTGCATAAACCAAAAGGCATTTGCCTAAAAGCAAACGTATCGTATGGACAAGTAAAGGTTGTTTTATGTTGTTCCTCTAGGGCTACAACTATTTGGTTATATCCCAAATAACCATCTAAAAAACAATAGAATTCATTACCTGCTAGTCGATCTAACATCTGATCCATAAAAGGCAACAGAAAATGGTCCTTCTGGGTGGCTTTGTTCAACTTTCTATAATCAATACAGATTCTCCAACCGGTAACAGTTCTCGTTGGGATTAACTCGTTACGTTCATTTTCAACAATCGTGATTCCACCTTTCTTCGGTACACACCGGACTTATCCACGAACTATCTGAAATAGGATAGATGATTCCCGCATCTAACCATTTGATCACTTCCTTTCTCACAACTTCTTTCATGATAGGATTTAGCCTTCTTTGCCCATCAATTTGAGCTCTTTCACCTTCTTCTAAAATGATTTTATGCATGCAAAAAGAAGGGCTTATACCTCGAATATCAGCTATGGTCCAACCAATTGCTTTCTTAAATTTCTTTAAAACAGTAATTAGTTGCTCCCCTTGATCTTTCGTCAGTTCTGCTGAAATAATCACAGGCAAAGTAGAACAGTCACCTAAATAAATGTATTTCAAATGGGAAGGAAGTACCTTTGTTCTTCAATTGACAACTTGGGATGCACAAATTCTCTGACTTCCATCTCCAACAGTTCAAACTGTGTGGATTGAATAAAATTTCTTGGATTGGCTTCCATCAAAGTCATGTTTTCTTCACCTTCTTCATCCTTCAAAGGGTCAAGATCTAAGGCTTTCTCCAATGGATCTTCTTCAAAATTGCTTTCCATAGAAACCAAGGTTTCTATCTCTTCCATAACTGAACACTCTTCTGGCGAATCAGGAAATTTCATCGCTTTAAGAAAGTTAAAAGTTACTTGATCGTTTTGAACTCGCATGGTGAGTTCACTTTTCTGCACATCAATTAACATTCTTCCTATGGATAAGAAAGGTCTCCCAAGGATAACCGTCACTTCCTCATCAGCTTCAAAATCTAAGACAATGAAATCAGTAGGAAAAATAAATTTATCGACTCTTACCAAAACATGCTTGATCTTTCCCTTGGGATATGCTAAAGATTGATCTGCTAGCTGAAGCGTCACAGTTGTAGGTCTTACTTCACCTATCCCTAGCATCTTGAAATAGACTTAGGCATCAAATTGATACTCGCTCCTAAATCACACAAAGCTTTACCACAGTAAGATTCACCAATGTTACAGGGTATAGTAAAGCTTCCTAGGTCCTTCAATTTCGGTGGTAGTTTGTTCTGCAAGAACGCACTGCACTCCTTTGTCAAGGCAACAGTCTCATACTAACTTAGTCGTTTATTCTTGGACAATATATCCTTCATAAACTTCACATAATTTGGCATTTTTCTAAAGCCTCTACCAACGAAATATTGATGTGTAACTGCTTCAGAATATTCAAAAACTTATTGAATTGCACCTTCTATTTCTACTTGTGTTGCTGCAATCTTTGCGGATATGGATGTGATGGAACTTTTGGTTGAATTGGATAACTCTTCTGAGTAGGAAAATCTACATCCAAAGAAGATGTTAAAGTATCTGAATTCACTAAGTTAGGATTTACCTTGTCAATCTTTGCAAATTCCAACTCTTTTGGTGTAGGAATTTCAATGGCTAGTTGACTCTTCTCAACGGATTTATCTTCGACATCAATCAATCAGGGTTCCAGGATTTTACCACTTCACAATGCCACTGCCTTGATATGTTCTTTACCCAAATTTCTTGGATTCTCAGTATCATTCGGCAAGGTTCTTTGCGGTCTATTACGAAGCTCTGTAGCTAACTGACCCATTTGGTTTTCTAAATTTTTTAGTGTTGCTGCTTGGCTTTGGATCAAAGTGTCACTCTTTGCCATGTATGCTTTCAACAAGTTCTCCAAACTGTTTCATGCCTCAGCTTGAGGTGGTTTTGAAGCTTGCTAATTAAACCCTTGAGATTGGTTGGGTCTATGCTGCAAGAAGTTGTTGTTCGATCCATTTCCTTGGTTGCTCCAAGAAAAATTAGGATGATTACACCATGAAGGATTGTAGAAGTTGGACTGGAGTCCTTGTCCACTCCTATTTCGATGTTGGTTCCCCACATAGTACACTGACTTGGGATTTGATGGACAATTCTCAAAAGAATGACCTTCCCCGCAGTACACACAAGAAACTACTTCAAATGGACTTGGTGGTTGAGCTACAAAATTATTAGCACTATTAGCAATAAACTATTTTAACATAGAGGAAATAGACGATACCTGAACAGATAACGAAGTGAGGGCGTCAACTTCATGAACTTCGGCTACACATCTTCCTAAAGCTGTTCGATTTGTTGGCCATTGATAGTTATTACTCGCAATCCTCTCGATGATCTCATAAGCCTCATTATAAGACTTAGAAAAAATTGCACCATTCGTAAAAGCATCTACCATCAATCTTGTACGTGCATTGAGACCATTATAGAATGTATCCAACTGGATACAATGAGGAATCCCATGATGAGGACACTTACGAAGTAACTCCTTGAATCGCTCCCAAGCCTCATACAAAGACTCGTCATTCAATTGTTAGAAAGTTGTAATCTCATTCCTCAACTTAGTGTTTTTGCTAGGCGGGAAATACTTAACCAAAAATCTCTCTGCTAATTCTTGCCATGTAGATATGGAACTTGGTGGCAATGAATTGAGCTATGCTCGTGCTCAATCTCGCAATGAGTACAGAAACAACTTCAACCTCAGTCCGTCTTCAGTCACACCGGCTATCTTGAATGAATCACTCACCTCTATAAACAATTGAAGGTGGAGATGTGGATCTTTCGTGCGTATACCACTGAACTGGCCCACCATTTGAAGCATTTGAAACAAAGAACACATAGCAAACATTTTTATATTAAATTAAAGAAAAGAAAGATTAAACCCAAATCAAAGTGGCTGTCACCCAAGACTCTGATCGACAAGGTTCTTTCACTCCTTTGCTTTGCACCTTTGTTGATGGCTCTCCAAGGTGGCCAACCAAGGGCTCTTTAAGAAGCTTAATTGCTAAAATCTCTATGAAGAGATGATGCTAGGCGTGGGGAATGGAAAATGCTAAAAGTATTGAGAGAAAAGAGAGAATGATGAGGAATGAGGGGGTCTTATTTATAGGTGAAGAGAGGGGGATAGTTTACTAAAAATAGCGGGGTTTAATCTCTTCAAGTTTCTTCAATGAGTGGTCGGCCATGCTTAGTGGTTTTTGACTTGGATTTTGCTTGATTTTTAAGTAATTTAAAAGCCATGACAACTCAGGACAAAGGCTCGGTCAAATGTAAATCTTCGGGCAAATCTCCAATTTGTTCAATATTGCGAAGACCTTGTGTAATTAAACCAAAAGTGGTTTTATGTGGACAACCATGTGTAGCCGAATTTGGGTTGGCTCGGTCTTCAATTTGGACGGTTTTTGTAATCCAACAAAGCTACCAGACCTGTCCAAAATAAATCAATAAGTTGAAGGACCAAAGAATAAAATTTATTCAATTTAAATAATTAATTACAACCCAAATTATTAATGAAATATTTAAAATGAATTATATATAATTTTATATTTTATTATTTAATTTAATCATGCATGGCCCATTTTATGTCTTAAAAATATAATATGTTCAAATAAATATAAAATAAGCCATGTTATGCATGAAAACTATATAATAAAGCATAAAATCAAATTTTAATAATTTCTATGTCCTAATTTCATATTTTCACATATTTCATTAATTTATTAAATAATTACTTATTTTTAACAATGAATTTAAGTAAAAAGGTGATAAATTACAAAGGAAAAATCCTATAAATTTTTCAGTTTACACACCCCCAAACTTAAATCATTGCTCATCTCGAGTAATGTTTATGCACAGCAAAAGGTCTTGCTGAGGCAAAATTGCTAACTGTGTAAGCAGCACCAATCTTTTTCCCATAATCATGCATTAATAACTTCATGTTCATGATCTTCTTTGTTAACAAGTAATTCATATGAAAAATATTTTTAAAGTTTTATACTAAGTTTCAAAATATGCCAACATGAATCATAGTTTGTATGTATGTCACAGCCACATATAACATTCTTCATTCAACATAATTTCTCATCAATCAAGCAAACAATCATAAGGCTTATTTATGATCTTCATATGTTGAACTTAGTACTTCCTCTCCACTAATGTAGGTGACATAATCATCAAATCAATAGGTCTTTTATAAGGTTGTAATGGGGCTCGGTTAAAGGTAGGGACGAAATCGTCATTAATTAAAAGTTTAGTGGCAAAATGGGAATTTTACCTAAGATGTGAATTGGACTGAATTGAATATGAATTGTATTAAATTGATGTCAAATTTACTCGTATAGATCCAGATAGACCAAATTCGGTGTTAGAGCGAGGAAAAGAGAAAGTGTCGAATTAATAGATTTTACGTACATGAACATTTGTTGAGGTAAGTTTGTGTAACTAAATTGTATATTTATGTGTTATGCTTGATTTATATGTATTTGATTTGAATAATTGTTAAGTATGAAAATAACTCACATATCCAACAATGTCCAACAAGAAATAAATCCTATTTGAACAAATGAAATTAGATGGATACAAGGTTCTCAGAGTGGTTGTGGTTCTGCATATGTTGTGGACACACCATAGCTCTTACGAGCATTCTGTTATAAGACCTCTCGAGCTTCCTGTTACATGGTTCCTGCGAGTATCTTGATCGGTAGTGGTCCTGCATGTGTTGCAGACTACCGCATCTTTTTGTGAGCGTCCTGTTTTATGATCGATTATGATCCTGCATATGTTGCAGACACAAACACAACTCTTTATAAGTGTCCTGATATGGCTCGCTTGAACTTACCAATATATGGCTATCTAGAGCTCTTGATTAAAGGCTCTTTGTGAGCTTCCTGATTAAAAGTTATTTGTGAACTTCCTAATTATGGCTCTTATGAGCTTCCTGTTATATAGCCAGGATAAGCTTCCTTATAGGCTCTTTGTGAGCTTCCTGTTACATGGCTCGAGAGAGTGCTTCCTGATTTTGTGCCCTAGTGGGTACCCCTGAATATGAGTTGACGGATTTTGATTTGTACACTTCGAGTGTACTACCTGTGTATCCATCGATGTTTTCAATGATTCAGCGGGCAAAATCCTAACATGAGAAAATATGAACATGAAATGAATTAATATATGTATCTACCTGAAATACATGAAAATAGATGATACAAGATATATGGAAATGATATCACTTGATATACTGAAGCATGACATGCTTGGTACACGAGAGTGGAACATGCTTAATGACTTTGTTTATCCTTAATCTGGTATATGTCTGAAATACATGAAACTGATGTTACAAGACATGTTGAAATACGAGAGAATAATATATGAACATGGAATTTGTTTGATGACTATGTTCATTCATGATTATAGATTTGTACACCTTGAGTGTATTACCTGAGTGACACTAACATTTCAAATGATTTAATGGGTAAAGTTCCGACATGAAATAATCTGAACTCGAGATGAACTATTATGAAAATGTATTTGAAATACAATGATATAATTTGTATATGTTATATGAATACATGATGTGGAAAGTACATGTACATGGAAATATAATTATTGTTGAGCCCATACATGTTTCTTGATATTTATATGAAATATATGACTAACAAGGGTGATGAGGATATGTGTTAGGGCTTGTGACCAAATTGGTTGATTGTGTCTTGCATGTTTATCTTGAACATGAATGAATGGTAAGTTAATTACCATGTTATACGAACTTACTAAGCATTTCATGCTTACTCTGTTTTATTTTCCCCTGTTCTATAGCAATTCGGAAGCTCGTTGGATTGGAAACTTGGCGGAGATCACTCACACTATCCATCGGCCCATTTTGGTATATATGGTAAATCAATTATGGTTATAATGGCATGTATAGGTTAATTAGCCAAAATTGGCATGTAACTGTTTTGGTTATAACTAGCCATTGGAATGGCTTGTGATGAACATGTTTTGATATGTATAAATGAGGCTATGACATGTTTGGTGTGTGCTTAAATGGTTGATTGATAGAAATCCCGTTGGCATATTGATGATTAATTTTAGCATATTTGGTAAAATATGCATATAGGTGAATTTGATAAGTTAAGTAAGTTTGTATATTTGGTTACATAATGGTAAAGTGTCATCTGAGGTGCTTAAGAGTACATGGGTTGTATGTGATGATATGTCATGCATGAGACTCAGCTTTAAAATGTCAAAACAGAATGCTCAGAATTGATCACACGATGTATAACACGAGCGTGTGGATTGGCTATGTGACCCCTGAACCTACACACAACCTAGCACACGGGCATGCGGATTGGCCGTGCGACTCAAGTCAGAGAGTTACACAGCCTGAGACACGGGCTTGTCCCTGGCCGTGTGAGCCCTTAATCATAGGTCAATGAGCCCTTAATCATGCTTCAAAATTGGGTCGGGACTAAACCGAACACATATGGAATTTCTCAGAAATTTAAAAACTTTTCTAAGTTACAAAGGTCACACGCCCGTGTGGGCAGGCCGTGTGCCTCCCACGGCTACCAGACACACCTATGTGTCCTGACCATGCCAAAACAGAGCATGTATACTCACTTATCCACATGGCCACCAGACATGCCTGTGTGCCATGGCCGTGTAAAATTAGGCTAGCTACTGACTTATTCACACGGCCACCAGGCACGCCCGTGTGCCATGGCCGTGTAGGCAAAATAGGCCATTTGCAAGGCCAAAATGCCGCCCACACTAGGGTCAACCCTACAAGCAATATACCAATTCATTTCATGTACAAATGACAACCAAAGTTATGTCAAATAATCAACAAATCTCCACTTTCAATTTCATTTCCAATCATGTCAATTTGCACAACTAAAACACATATATATTCAAGCATGATTCATCCACATTTACCATTCATATAACCACTTCTTTAATCAAACATGCATACTCAAATTTCATCCATATGCTTACCATAAACTTGACAATTTCATAGTTATGGAATCATACCAAAACCAACATCACATACCATATTCACAAATGCATAATACCAACATATAACTAGCAACATCACATAGCTAATTTCATTTCTCCAACTTATACCAAAATGACAAGCCTTTACATGCCATATTTAGCTATATATATATATTTAAAGTACCAAAACAAGTTGGAGTAGTGTGATAACAATCCTCGACGATTCACGAGCCTTCAGTAGCTTTGACAATCTATAAAACAGAGCAAACACACACAAAGTAAGCTTTCAAAAGCTTAGTAAGTCATATACAAACAAACTTAGCATAAAATACATATAACCATATTGATATAATGACATTTATAGTTCTCATAGTAAATTCACCACATATTCTTTGGCTCATATACTTAGCCATATCTTACCACATTCTTCAACTCAAATATCACATATACAAATAGCTTATTTAAGCATATCTTCAAATATCATTCCATCATTTCATTGCACATATTCATCTTAGTAAGTTCATATAGACACTTACCTTTCATACACACTTAGTGTACAAATCAAACGTACCTGAAACGGATATACAAATCACACAGTCGTTCGTATCTCAGATTTGCTTGTTGAACCGTTCAGAATCTAATAGGATACTCAGAATACTTGAAATAGTAGTACAATGCCAACACCCAGACGTAGTCTTACATGTAATCAGATATCGATGCCATTGTCATAGACAAGGTCTTACACGAATCAAATATGATGCCAATGTCCCAGACATGGTCTTACACGTAAATCTCATATCGATGCCAACGTCCCATACGTGGTCTGACATGAAGTCTTGAATCAATGCCAACGTCCCAAATGTGGTCTTACATGATATCACATAACGGACACCTATGTCTTGACATATACTATCCTAGCTATCCCTAGGTTCGAACGGGACTTCTCGGTCATTATCAACTTGTCGACTTATTCATATCTCGTATATCATATACATTCCATCACTATAGATATTCATAGCAATTCAATTTCCATATATACACAAATAATTCAATGCAAATACATTTATTTGTATATCGACTTACATCGGATTTGGATATTCGATCGGATTCGGTTATTCGACTACTTTCGCTTTCCCGTGATCTAAGTCCATTTTCTTCGGTTCTTGATCTATACACATTCAAATTTAATCCATTTATTCTCTAATTCATTCAATTCAATCCAAATACACATATTTAGGGCTATTTGCAACTTAGCCTTCACATTTGCACATTTTATCAATTTAGTCCATTTTTCTCAAAACATCAAATATACAAAATTTGTTCACACACATACATAGCCAAAACTCCCAAAGGACCATACAAGTCCATATTTTTCATCAAATTTACAATTTAGCCCTCCAAAATATTATTTTCTCAATTAAGCCCTAATTAGCTATATTCACCAAAAATTCAAGAACAAAACATGTTCATTAAACACATATATTTCATTTAACACCAACACTCATCACAAAGCTCACCATTTCATTAATGGCTCATCTCACAATTATCATCAATTCTTCAAATTACAACATGGGCTTGATAGTAGACTAAGCAACAATCTCAAAAACATAAAAATCATCAAAAACTGAAGTCAAAACATACCTTAATTAAAGCTTGCAAATGCCGAAAATCAAAAGAACTAAACCCTTTGTTCTTTCTCAAATTTTCGGTCAAAAGATGAATGAATTAATGCCCATTTTCATGCTTTGTTTTTATCATAAAACATTTTAATACATAAATGACATAATTAACCTTTATAAAAAAAGACAAAACATATATACATAAGGTCATTAAAGACCATTGATGTCCACACATTTCTCTTATGGCCAATTTGCCATATAAATCCTCCACATTTAAAAGCCATCTCAAATAGGTGTATTTTCATGAAGCATGCAAATTTTGCATTCAATGCAATTTAATCCTTTTATCAAATTAAGCATACAAACGAACAAATTAACTTACAAAACTTTAACACATGCTTAATCACATATTAAAGGCATAGACAGTAATATTAAAATATTTTACTGACTCAAATTTGTGGTCCCGAAACCACTGTTCTGACTAGGGTCTAAACCGGACTGTTACATGGACACCTTTTGCATTAGTCAAGGAACTTCTGTCAAGTAGATCCCGAATGTATTTGCGCTGACATAAATGAAGACTTCCAGTGGAGGATCGAGTGACTTCAATACCTAAGTAGTGAAGGTCTCCCATATCCTTAAGGGAAAACTCATTATGTAACTGTTGACTAAATCTATTTATACTGTCAGCCATACTCTTCATAATAATAATATCATCCATATAAACCAGAACATAGATAACGGGCTTGGTCGTTACTCGAACAAACAGAGACGCATCAGATTTGGACACGAGAAACTCGGTAGAAATAAGAAACCCGTATAATGCCAAGCGCATGGAGCTTGACGCAACCCGTATAATGCCTTCATCAGACGACACACCAAGTGCTCACCAGTTGGACTAGGCTAAACATAACTTGGAGATTGTTACATGAACACTTCATCGGTGAGATCACCATTTAAAAAGGCATTGTTGACATCGACCTAACGAAGTTTCCAACCATGAAAGACAGCAATCGAGAGTATGGTTCGAATAGAAGCAGGTTTGACCACTGGACTGAACGTTTCCTTGAAATCGTATCCGAGAACCTGTGAAAACCCCTTTGCTACCAACCGAGCCTTACACCGAACAATAGTCCTATTAGGATTTTTCTTTACTTTGAAGAGCCACTAACACCCTATCACCTTCTTTCCATGAGGTAGAGAAACAAGTTCCCAAGTGGAGTTAGCTATGAGAGCATCAAATTCAGCTTGGATTGCTAGTCGCCACTCTGGATTAGCAAGTGCTTCCTCAATCGTGCGTGGTTCATGATCGTGTCCAAACCAACTATGAAAACGAATAAGGCAAGCGCACCTATTGTTTGGTAGTATAGCCATGGCAAGACCTGAAATATCGTATCCTTAAGGACCAAGAGTACTAGTAATTACTATCTTTCTATTATTTAGCCTAAGAATTAAGGGAATTGATGTTTAATCTAAAACTAACTAATTACTAAGCTAAAGATGCTAAGACACAGAGAATGAATTGGCGAAATACTTTTGGGAAAACCAATTGATTAAGACAATACCCGAGGAAGAATCCACGTAGACTTCACTTGTTATTTAACTCCTAACCAGACGATTTATTCACTTGACTTGATCCGTAAGATTCCCTAATTTATATTAATACCTCTTTCAAGGCTACTAACGTCTAACCCTAGGTTGATTAATTGAAATCTCTTTCTAATAAAAACCCTAGAGTTGCATTAACTCGATCTATGGACTCCCATATTAGGTTTGACCCTAATCCGGTAGATTTTCGTCGTCCTATCTCTAGGAGTGCAATCAACTCCGCTTAACTATGCTAAATCTACTCTTAAACAGGGACTTTTGCTCCACTACCTAAGCACATCAATACTTGAATCAATATCCTAAAATAAAACAAGAATTAAGAACATATAATTAAGAACAAATCAAATATTTATCATATAGTTCAGAAAACAATAACAAGATTCGTCTTAGGTTTCATCCCCCTCAGGTATTTGAGGGGTTTACTTCATGTTTATAAAAGAATACATATCAGAAGAAAGTATAAAACAAAGCATAAGAAAAACCCTAAAACCCCTTGAAGGAAATTGAAGGGAAGATCTTCCGTCTTGAGTATGATTCCGGCTTCTTAAGATGGATCAACTGGTTGTCTTTGAGTAAATCCCACAATTCGGCCCTCTCTGGCTTCGCTCCTCAGCCTCCCCTTTTTTGGTTACACTTAGGGTGTTTATATAGGCTTTCGGAATGTCTTTCTTGGCCCCTAAGTAACCTAATCCGAATGGAATTAAAATGAGTCACGGCAGGGACACACCTGTGTGGCACGGTTGTGTGAATCGAGCCCAAGTCGTGTTCGGGTCTGCTAAAGTGACACGGCCGTGTGGTTGTGTCCAGGCCGTGTAGACCCCTTATTTTGGCCCATTTTCTTCTTTTTTGGCCCGTTTCTCGTTCTTTTCATCCTCCGATGCTCTCCTAAGTATAAAACATGAAATTAAAGGATTAGGAGCATCAAATTCCACAATTCAGGGGATAAATCATCCAAAAGTATGCTAAATGTGGGATTAAAATATGTACATATTACGATTTATCAAATACCCCCACACTTAAGCATTTGCTTGTCCTCAAGCAAAATTCTCAACTCACAATTAAAATGAACTTCCTCAATTCATAATATTCATCAATAGTATTTGATCATAATTCATAGGTAATTTATACATTGATAATTGAACCAAAAGGGTTCTAAATACTCAAACAATCAAAGTCATAGTTTTTTAAAGTACGAAAACATATGTGTTTCCCCTTACCTAAATAATTACCTTTAATTCAAAATCGACAAGGGTTGACATCGTCACTGAAGATTCACTCAAATCACTCAAAGTGTTTAAGGTTCAAAATTAAGCACTCAAAAGTTGAACATGAAAAGTTAATTCCATAGGCTTGCATGAAAATCAAATCTCCACCACTGTATAATGAAATGATACACAGATCAAAAGGTCTTTTAAGGGTTATAATGGGGCTTCTATTAAAGATGTGGATAAAAGCTGAATTAAAGGGTTAGAATCGAGATTGAATTGACAAATTACCTAACTGGAAAGATGAACTAGGACTCGAATAATTACATCAATTAAAATTTCATAACACGAGCTTCTTCTCAAGATGTAAAATTTAAACGTATAAACTCAATTAATATAGAACTAATAATGAATATACTTCGATTTTTTTTTAAGAACAAATCAAGTAATAATAAAGAATTTAACAACTGAAATGGAAATCATAGTTAAGCTAAGTAATCCGTTCAAATCAGATCTCGTCAGAATAGGGGTCAAATTAATTAAAGGGATTTCAACAAATGGTTTTTGGTTAATGTTGAGGGTAAATCAATGAAAGGGTTGTTAGGATCAAAGGGGTTGACTAAGGGTTAAACATGAAGGTAGGCTTTTTAGGAGTAAGTGGGTTAAAACCTAAATGCCTTTATCATTTCAGTATATCAAATCAATGATGTGGTCTTGACATGTATAATCGAAGCAAGTTCTAGAATAACAAATCAATGTTGACACACTCATAATCAATAAAGTGAGCAAGAAAAGAATGTATGCTCTAATAGGCTCAAAATCTTACAAAAATTATGGGTTTTTTATATCAACTTTGTAAATTTCAAACTTCAAGGTAATAATTAGATTCAGGTAGACAACCTAACAAATTTTTAATTCTTGAAAATAGACTCATCATGCTTGATTCTCTAGTCTCCTAAAGTTTAAATCATCACTGCACAATTATCAATGACTTAATCCAAAACATATCAATAAAAATCATGAATCAAAGGAAATTTCATTCTAATAGTAACATGAGAAAATTACTTAAGAACAAGACATAATTCAGGGATTTGAGAATAATGCAAAAAGTTAGGAACTATTCAAAATAAAATTCACCCCCCACAATTAAGATGTACATTGCTCTCAATGTACAAAGATATATATATCTAGAGATTAATAGCATGAAATCATAAGAGATAGGGAGAAGTGAAACTTCCTGAATTTTGGATGGATTCCTTGAGTTGGCAATGGTCGTGATGTGGTGATTCCCAAGTAGCCTTTAGAACTCAAATGTCCTTGGCTTGGTGAATCAATGAAGCGGTCGGCATGAACTCATGTAATTCGGTCTCGCACGAGGAGACTGTGCTATGGTCCTTTCGCTTCTTCGATGTAGGAATGGTAATGTTGGCCTTGCCTTAGGGCATTGAGTGATAATGGTAAGGATGGTGAAATAGGAAGAGAAATTATGGTGACTAGGGTTGAGAGGAAAGAGGTTTGGTGGAGAAAATGAGCAGAAAAGGGGGTTTATATAGAAATAGGGATCTGGTAATTTCCCACGCCTGTGTACCATGGGCGTGTTGGGTCACACGGCCGTATCACACGGCCGTGTCGTGCTTCGTCCGTTTCTCCCACGCCTGTGTACAGGTCACCACGCCCATGTTGATAAATCAGTGTCGACCAAGGCTGTATCGCACGACCGTGGTGTTTAGTCAGAGCCCGTGGCTTGGGGGAGAATTTCGTCCTGTTTCCGCATGAACTCTGCCACGCTGGTGTGTAAATCCTTGGTGTCCACACGGCCACGGCCACGCCCGTGTGAAAGGCCATGTGGTAAGGAAATCTACGTGGTTAGTTTATAGGTAGGTGCTAAGAATCAAAAATATGAAAATTAATGGGGTTAGTGCTTAGGTTGCCTCCCGATAAGTGCTCGTTTAAATTCTTAAGCTAGACTTACCTCTCATTTGCACATTCATGGTGGTTTGAGGAGTTGAAACTCCTCACCCCTGCTATCAGTTCTACGATTACTATATAGTTCGAGTCGACTAGTGTTTACCTTAAAAGTGCCGAACTTGGGATTAGTTACCTTGACTGTTCCGTGTGGAAAGATATTTAGTACCTCAAAAGGGATTCTTTCGTTTGTATCAAGGTCTGAAGTGGCAATTCGAGGATCTATTTTATCCAACAGTACCTGATCTCTGATCTTAAATTGGCTTGGCTCATCCCTAAGTTTGGCATGGTTTTGCTTTGGTTCTACTTCGTGTGTTTCTAATTTCTCATTGAAATGTGTCTCTCACTCGTCTAGTTCATCGATCTGAAGCCTTCGTTCCTCATGAGTTATTTCCTTGCTGGCATAAGGTCTAGGATCTGGCTCAGTTGTGTAGTTCCGTGGTGCTTCCTGAAAAGAGGGTTTAATCGAATGGTCATTAATAGAATTTATGTTTTCACCTTGATTACTTGATGTCCTAGCCTAGTCAAGAGCCTGAAGAGTGATCATTTCGTCACCTACACGAAGTATGAGTTCACCTATACTAACATCAATTATAGTCCTAGCAGTTGCTAAAAAGGGTCTTCCTAAAATTAAAAGGATATTATTGTCCTCATCCATGTCTAAAATGACAAAGTCTACTGGGAATATGAATTTATCAGTTCTCACGAGTACATCTTCAATTATACCCCTAGGAATTCTAATAGTCTTATCAGCTAATTGAATGCTCATCCTAGTTTGTTTGGGTTTCCCTAGACCTAGCTGTTTAAACATTTTATAAGGCATAACATTTATGCTTGTTCCTAAATTAGCTAAAGCATTATCAACAGATAAGCTACTAATTAAGCATGGAATTGTAAAACTCCCTGGATCTTTTAATTTTCATGGTAGTTTATTTTACAAAATTGCTGAGCACACTGCGTTTAGTTCCACATGTGACTCTTCGTCTAACTTCCGTTTGTTTGTCAAAAGCTCTTTTAAAAATTTCCTTGAATCTGGCATCTGTGAAAGAGCTTCAAGAAACGGTAAGTTTTTTAACAGTTTAAGAAATTTACTGAATTATTCATCTGTGTTGTCTTTCTTCATTGCATTGGGGTATGGCACACGAGGTTGGTACTATTTAATTACCGGTTTTGGCTTATCATGACTTACTTCAACCTTACCTTCCTCTACCACATTCTCTTGTCTCAATTTTGTTTTATCTAACCCTTCACTATCATGAGCGGTTATTGCTTGAAGTTGCTCCTTCGGGTTAGTTTCAGTGTTGCTTGGCAGGCTTCCTTGTGATCGTTCAGAGAACTGGTTAGGAAGTTGCCCTAATTGGTCCTCGATCCCTTGAATCGATGCTTGTTGATTTTTGAGTGTTGTCTCGGTGTTTTGGAAATGGGTTTCTAACACTGCTATAAATTTTGTTAGCATCTCCTCAAGGTTCGGCTTCTTTTCTTGTGGGTAGGGTTGCTGTTGGAAGCTTGGGAGGGGTTGTTGTCTTTGATTTCCTTGACCACCCCATGAAAGATTCGGGTGGTTCCTCCAACCTGGATTGTAAGTATTACTATAAGAGTTATTTTGAGGTCTAGAATTATTACCCATATAGTGAACTTGCTTATTTTCAGCGCTCGGGTTGTAAGGTGGCTATTCTGTATTGCTCATCCCTCCTCCATTCGTATCGCACTGCATACCTGGATGTACATGCGAAGAACCACATAAACCATCAATATTTTTATTTAACATCTCTACCTGATTTGATAGCATGGTTACTGCGTCGAGGTTGAAAATAGTGGCGGCTTTTGTTGGCCTTGTCCTCGCGACTTGCCACTGATAGTTATTCAGTGACATCTCTTCAATGAATTCGTAGGCAGCCTCATGTGTTTTGTTATTCAGGGTTCCGCCTGCGGCTGAATCAATCAACTGCCTGGTTGAGGGGTTCACACCGTTGTAAAAGGTTTGGACCTGTAGCCACAAGTGTAACCCATGGTGTGGGCACCTTCTCAATAGATCCTTGTATCTCTCCCATTCATCGTAAAGTGTCTCTAAATCCATCTGCACAAAAGAAGAGATATCATTCCTCAACTTAGCCGTTTTAGTCGGTGGAAAATATATTAACAAAAATTTTTCGGTAATTTGTTCTCATGTAGTGATTGATCCTCGTGGTAACGAGTTCAACCACTGTTTAGCTTTGTTCCTCAACGAAAAGGGAAACAACCGAAGACAAATGGCATCATCAGAAATGCCATTTATTTTGAAAGTATCGCAAAATTCTAGGAAATTCGCCAAGTGATTATTTGGATCTTCATCCTGCAAACCATCAAACTGAACAAATTGTTGTATCATCTGAACTGTGTTAGGTTTCAGTTCAAAATTATTTGCAGCAATAGTAGGTCTAACAATACTTGACTCAGTTCCTGTTAAATTAGGTTTAGCATAATCATACATAGTACGAGGAGCAGGATTTTGATTCATTGGGTTTGCGGCAACCACAGGAGGTAGCGGATTGTTATTAGCCATCTCTTCAGTAGTATTAGTATCGTCCTCTTTCTCTTCTTCTATGTATTGTAAGCTTCGCCTTATTTCTCTTCTACTTCTGCGAACGGTACCTTCTATATCGCAGTCAAAAATCAAGGGTCTTGACGGGTTCCTTCTAGTCATAAACTAGAAAAACCTATCAGAAGCAAAGAAAAGAAAAGAAAAATTAGAGAAGTAAAAATAAAAAATAAATAAAAATAATGGCTAAAGTAATAAAAATCAAGTGTTCCTAATATCTTAGTCCCCGGCAACGGCGCTAAAAACTTGATCGTGTCCAGACTAACTATGACAACGAATAAGGCAAGCGCACCTATCGTTTGGTAGTATAGCCATGGCAAGACCGAAAGTATCGTATCCTCAAGGACCAAGAGTACTAGTAATTACTATCTTTCTATTATTTAGCCTAAGAATTAAAGGAATTGATGTTTAATCTAAAACTAACTAATTACTGAGCTAAAGATGTTAAGACACAGAGAATGAATTGGGGAAATACTTTTGGGAAAACGAATTGATTAAGACAATATCCAAGGAAGAATCCACCTAGACTTCACTTGTTATTTAACTTCGAACTAGACGATTTATTCACTTGACTTGATCCGTAGGTCCCTAATTTATATTAATACCTCTTTCGAGGCTACTAACGTCTAACCCTAGGTTGATTAATTGAAATCACTTTCTAATTAAAACCCTAGAGTTGCATTAACTCGATCTATGGACTCCCATATTAGGCTTGACCCTAATCCAGTAGATTTTCATCGTCCTATCTCTAGGAGTGCAATCAACTCCGCCTAACTATGCTAGATCTACTCTTAAACAGGGACTTTTGCTCCACTGCCTAAGCACATCAATAATTGAATCAATATCCTGAAATAAAACAAGAATTAAGAACACATAATTAAGAACAAATCAAATATTTATCATATAGTTCAGAAAACAATAACAAGATTCGTCTTAGGTTTCATCCCCCTCAGGTATTTGAGGGGTTTAGTTCATGTTTATAAAAGAATACATCTCAGAAGAAAGTATACAACAAAACATAAGAAAAACCCTAAAACCTCCTGAAGGAAATTGAAGGAAAGATCTTCCGTCTTGCGTATGATTCCGGCTTCTTAAGATAGATCAACTGGCTGTCTTCGAGTAAATCCCACAATTCGGCCCTCTCTGGCTTCGCTCCTCAGCCTCCCCCTTTTTGGTTACACTTAGGGTGTTTATATATGCTTTCGAAATGTCATTCTTGGCCCCTAAGTAACCTAATTCGAATGGAATTAAAACGAGTCATGGCAGGGACATGCCCATGTGGCACGGCCGTTTGAATCGAGCCCAGGCCATGTTTGGGTCTGCTAAAGTGGCACGGCTGTGTAGTTGTCTCCAGGCCGTGTGGACTTCTTACTTTGGCCCATTTTCTCTATTTTTGGCCCGTTTCTCGTTCTTTTCATCCTTTGATGCTCTCCTAAGTATAAAACATGAAATTAAAGGATTAGGAGCATCAAATTCCACAATTCAGGGGATAAATCATCCAAAAGTATGTTAAACGTGGGATTAAAATATGTACATATTACAGTTTATCAGTTTATAGTCAACAACTTCAACAGACAGAACCTTAGGTTTAAAAATCCTGGCTTTAGACCTAGTAATCATAGTATGAGTATTTCCTAGTGGAACAGTCGAAGGAGCCGAAGGAACTATACTGGATACAGATGGACCACCCGCATCTGTCGAGGTTGAGGGCCAGAATTCCTCATGAGCAGACCCCAACTCAATCGATGAACAACCTAATGTAGACTGCATGGAACTACAGTGAGGAGAAGAAGATGATATACCAATGGGACTCTCGATTGTTGCAACAGGGCGGGAGGTAGTACACTGAACAAGAGGAACATATGTGGAGATACACGGACTAGGTTTAACACGGTCTATGTTAGATGAAGAAAACAAGAACCTTCGTTCATAAAAAACAACATGACGAGAAACAATTACTTTACCATTTTATGTGAGACAGTGATAACCTTTATGTTAGGAACTATACCCTAAAAATGTACATGGCTGAGAATGAATATCCAACTTGTGACACGCAAACGGTCGTAGGTACGGGAAACAACAGCACCCAAACACCTCTAAATGATCATATATAGGCTCACGACCATGAATAACTTGGTAGGGAGACTGGCCTTTCAAGACTGGAGTAGGTAGATGATTTATGAGATGAACGACACTACAAAAGGCATAGCCCTAGTTATCCATGGGCAAATTGTCTTGGGCTAAGAGAGTAAGACCAGTCTCAATAATGTATCTATGTTTTTGCTCAGCAACTCCATTCTGCTCAGATGTATGTGGGTAGGATAGGCGATGAAGTATCCCAAGATTAGCCAGCATTGCTGTGAATGCACGATACTCACCACCCCAATCACTTTGAAAGCTCTTAATATCTTTCCCAAACTGAGTTTTGACCATCTGTTGGAACTGAAGAAAACACTCAACTGCCTAAGACTTACGTTGAATGAGATAAACCCACGTAAAATGACTACACATGTCGATGAATAAAACACAATACAGGTTAGTACCACATACAACCGACGCCAGATCTCATAAGTCAGAGACAATCAAATAAAAAAATCCTTATATTCAGTAGAAGAGTTTAAAAAAAGCAGTTTATGAGATTTCCCCTTTTGACATGCAATACAAATATTATCAAGACACATTTTATTGGAGACAATTTGGCACTTATCAAGAACAAATTTAACAATCGAAGCATACGGATGACCAAGTCTTTGGTGCCATAACGTGAAAGCATCATCACCACCATTACGAGTCTGTAATCTAGTGTTGTGGATAGAAAGAGCATCGATAGAATGATCAGGAGTAACCGGTGAAAAATAATAGAGCCTGTCACGAGTGTGGCCCCGCAGTAAAATTTCACGAGTCGAGATGTCCTTAACAGCACAATAAGATGGATGAAATTCAAAGAACACGTTATTGTCATTAGCAAACTGAGAAACAAATAACAAATTCTTCCGTATATTTGGCACACACAGAACATTAGAAAAATGAAGCATCTTACTTTTCGTAGGTAAAATAGAGTTCCCAACACACAATATTTTTGTAGGAGTCCCATCACCCATGAGAAGAGAAGATGTACTTGAATATGGCGTGGAATCATGCAAAGTGGCGGCCTCTCGACAGACATGATGTGTAGCCCCTGAATCAGGGCACCAAGAGGATGTCCCTATAGGCATAGGAATATAAGAATTGTCATTATCAAAATTAGACCCATATTGAGTAGTATTGGCATTAGACCTAAAGATGGTCAAAAAATTGGAGGCATGAAAATTAGGTATACGAGGTAAGCCAACGCACGACGAGGCATCAACATCATGAACACGAGCCCTCAATTTAGTTCGTCATGGCACACCTGTCCGATTATTTTGGACTGAATTATGTCCATTGGTCTCAAACCCAACAAGGTTTGCATTCGGCCTAATATACTAGCCCACATTAAGAGCTGGAGCAACTGGCCTAGCATATGGCTCAAATCCACGGCCTCAAGCAACCGGCCTAGTAGCATCAAAACGCGACCCATATTGAAGACCCAAACCTTGCGGCTAGAGAAGGGCGCCATTGTGGCCATAGTGCGGGCTCGATTCATTACCATTTGGCCCAACCATTTGGCCTACCCCATTGCCATGACAATCAACAAAGCATTTTGTAACCCTTGTAGATGGCGGAGTGGGCATAGAGAAATTGTTTTGCAACCTTCCCCATAAAGCGCCGTAAGGAAACGCCATCGGAGCCGCCACCGAGGTTCCAATATATTGCCCAGGGCCACCGAAGGAAACCGGACCACCACGAGCCGGCAGACACCAGCCAAGCTCACCAAGACAGTCCTCGCGCGATCCTTGACCCGCACGACCGGAGAACATCGGAGCCATGGTCTGAGTCGGAGCAGAGGGGCCATCATAGTCGCGATCAAACCTGTACTAACACCGTTGCGCCATATGTCCATATCTACAGCAGATTTGGCTTTGAAGCCTAGTCTAAAAGCGTCAGCCACCTGTATCATCAGAGCGGCCTCTACTAGATGCGCATGAAAAGGCGTTTCAGTCACCACGCGAGCTTGCCGACTCTCAAACTCTAAAAGCACATCAATAAGCTTCTGAAGAGGAAGGGTTTCAGTCGAGAACAACGCCAATGTTAGAACGGCATCATAGTCCAACGAGAGGCCGACAAGGATGATCTCTACCTTTTCTGCCTCTGGTACCATAGATCTAGATGCCTCGAACAACTCGCAGGTATTTTTTATTTTAGCCACATATTCTTTGACTGACATCACCCCTTTCTTCATGGAGTGGAGTTTGTGCTTTATGCACTACAACTTTGCTTTAGTGGCACCAGCGAAAAGGCAATTGGCAGTGCTCCACACCTTACACGTCGATTTCACAGTTGTAAAAGAAGACAACAAAGAATAGCTAATCATTGATAGTAACCAAGAAGCAAGAAGCTTATCTTGTTGAAAAAACAGAGAGGCATCGGGATTTGGAGTCAAGACTCCATTTGGAGAAGGGACAAAACGAGGCGGAACAGGTAAGGTCCCTTTGAGAAATCCTAGCAATTCATAACCTTCAATTATTAACCGGATATGCTATTGCCATTGCACAAAATTTCCTTCATCTAACTTCATTGTATCGTGATGTGGAAACGTTTAAACTAAACGAGATTCGGAGAATGAGAGACTGCCACAATCAGCAGCGGTAGAATCAACAGAAATGGCCATGAATTGGTAGTAGGAAGGACCTCTAGGAACTCAAGCGTCTGGTACCATGTTAGTAACTGTATGAAATCAGAATAATAGAGAGTGATACAGAATGAAAATGACTGAATATTTTAGTATTATTTACTTACTTGGATCAGTACAAAAATAGAACTTATATACATGAGTGATTGTGACTAACTGCTGCTAACCAATTCTATTAACAATATACCAGATTGTATAATGGATTACTAACAACCTAACGTAATCTTATACTCTAACACTTACTAATTTTCTAGCTTGTCTATATGATGAATAAGTTGGCATTATGTCAAACAAAAAGGGGGAGGATGATGGATTGAAAGGGAGAGATGATGATGTTGTATGAACTAGGGGGATAAATGCTAATTTGATTACTTTTATTTTTTTTCTTTTTGCTAATTTTGAAGTCTAATTTTAAGGGGGAATTTTTTGAAACTCTTTTATAGTTTTTCTTACTATCTTTTACTCTGATTGGATGATTGTAATTTATTAACTGCTACAACTTTTTTTTTTTTGTGATGAATTTGTGTTGAATTCTGCTATGAATGTCAATTATATTGTCGCATTATTCCATTGCTTAATTAGCTTACTTAGTTATAATTATTGTTGGTTGATTATTTATGCAAATCTATCTTAGAATTAATAATTAATTACTTAATTATCTACAAAGTTAAGTTTTTTGAGTTAATAAGAATATGCTAAGGGGGAGCTAAGGTTACTTGATAACTTAGTTTCCTACATTGTGTATGTTTTGTTCAAATAAATTGTCAAAGGGGGAGATTGTTGAAAATATTGAACTGACAAATTGAGTGCTAAAGGAGTGCTCACTCCTTAGCCATTAGAACCGTGTTAAGAAAGTTTCCAAATTTAAAGTGTTGGCAATTTATTGAATGATGTATATGGGTTGTATTGAGTTTTTGGTTGATATCTAGCCCATTAAAGATCATATCGCATGGGGCAACATATTTTGGAGGTTGGATCGAATCAAATCACCTTATCTAATCCCTTGGATCATGGATATTGGATTGGATTGAAACTCTGATTGATTAGTTGCCAAGATTCCATGTTTTCATTACTTGTTATTATTATATTGTATCCAACTTATTTTATTGTTGTTTTAGTGGGATTGCGATAGATCTTCTTATGTTTGCAAGTCTCGAAATAAATTTATATAATTGAGAGACTTGTATAGGTTAATGTATTGAGAAAATTAAGTACTAAACCTACTCTTGTGAGGAATATTATTGTAAGAGTGCATCTTGATAGTACAACCTTTATGTTGTGGTTTTACTTGTTGAATTCACAATGGGGGAATTTAATGGTTAGAGTATCGAGTCTTCAATATACAAAAGTGAGGAAAATTGTTACGAGATATAATAGGATATGATTATTTGTTGTAATTATTGAAGAGAGTGAATATTTCTCATCGACCTAAGCTCTAGAGACTTAAGGAAAACCAAACTATGTAAACAACTCCTTTGTGTTCTGTTTGTTTATTGTTTTCATTTTAGTGGTAAAGGAGTAGACACTCCTTTGTCACTCCTTCACTATGATAGATTGTTTCCTAGCAATTGTTTGAGGTAATAAAATATTTACTTATATTTAAAAAAATTTAAAAATAACTAGTGAAATTTAAATTAGAGTGAAGTGAGATAAATTGGGGCATAAATATATGTAACATCTATGAAATTGATAGTAGTTTTCAAAATTCTCTATAGTAAAGTGGGCGTATAATATGCAAATTGTAAAATTAATAATGAATTTGACAACATTGACCTTGTTACGTTGTATTACCATCCTAATATTATGGAAGGACGATGTTGTAATAATGGGATTTACCCACAGAAACTATATGTTTGAACCGGAAATGTGTAGAAATTAGCAAGAATAGGATAATCTTCGAAAGGTATAATTTAGGGAAATGAAAATCACGGTAATATTTGAGGTTGGAATAATTAAGATTATCCCTTGCCTTTTCCCTGTCTTAAAGGACAAAAAGAATCAAAACACTGGATATTCAAATCCCACCTTTCGTGGGTTAAACATATATAATAATACTATTAATTAATCCCTTTTCTCCTTTTGGAAAATTTTGCTTAGTAAACCAACAAAGGAGCCAAAAAGTTGCTTAAGATTCCTCCCTATCCATCTTAAATCCAGCCGGCCTTTTCTACATAATTCTAATGCAAAACAAAAACTCACCAGATATATACATATATATTATAGGATATCTTCTGTTTATATAAATAAACAGCAATTAATTAAATTTCGTCCACTCATTCTTTTAAAGGTTTAATTCACGGTTTAATCCGTAAAGTATACTCAATTTTTTATGTTGGTATTCAAATTTTCTTTTATCCTAATTTAATATTTAAAGTATCAATTTTTTTATTTTTAGTCCATTTCTATTAAGCTACTTTGTCCAATGGAAAAGTGCACCGCGAGTCTGTTTTTTGCCAATAAAAAAAATGACACATGGTAATTAAATTTATTTAAAATAAAAATATTAAATTTAAAATTTAAAATAAAAAATTATAATTTTAAATATTTAAATATTAAAAAATTTTGACTTTTAGCAGCCATTAATCGATGTTGGTTGATGTTGACCAAACATTAACCTGCCAAGTGATGCTATTAGAACACGCAACATGTCTTTTTTATTTTTTAATATTATATTTTATATTCATTAAAAATTTAAAAATATATATAATATATAAAAACTTTTATAAAATTCTAAAATATATATTATAAATTTTAAGAAGTTAAAATAATATATAAAAATTGAAATTTTTTATAAAAATTAAAAAAAATAAATTCCAAGTAATTGGAAAAAGCCTTGAACCCTTTTAGAATTTTATAAAAAAATATTTTTAAAGTTTTTTAAATATTTATTTTATAATTTTTAATAATATTATTACTTTCAATTAATTTCTTTTGAATTATCGTGTTTTTTTTTTGTAAATTTAATTTTTATAATTTTTCTAGATTTAAGTATATTTAAATGATGAAATCGTGAACGAAGTGTTTCAGCCCCACGATTTCGTTTTCCCTACAAACATGGTCGGTGCCACTATGTGGCCCAAACCAAGTCACGACCTCATCACCTCTTTTTTTTTTTTTTTGTTCTTTATCATTATGATCTTCACACATTCGAACAAACAGAAAAGGAAAGAAAGAGGGGTTGGGTCACCCCTCACATGGAGGAATCATTCATTACCTTCTCGACAATTCTATTAACTCCATGTTAATGACAGCTAGGACATAACGGATAATTAACATAATTCCAATCTAATCCATGGATTTACTATCTCTATCGGATTTGCATGAAATTTAGATATTGTATTTATGTCGTTTTTTCTAAATTAGAAAAAAAAAAAAAAACTTGAATCTAATTCTAACCGTGTTCAGATTTAATTCAATTAAGTCATATAGCTATAGAGCAAGAGTATTATAGCTAGGTGGACATGAGCCTTGGCCCTATGATTAAATGTTACAATTTTAACATTAGTCATTCTCGAATCTTAATAATTTAATTTATTTCTTTTGGCCATTTTTTTAAATAAAAAGAATTTAGATTCATCCCAAAAATAAATAAAAAATTAATTTAAACTATTTTAATATAAACTTTTTAGCCTTGGCCTTTATTTATTTATTTATATATTTTTATCTAGATTTCCCATTTTGCAATCACATTGCTTTGCCCTGCTAAAGAAAATATGCATGGAATTTGGATATGTTTATGCAGAATTTCCTTTATTTTTATCTTGTCATCAAAAAGTATAGATAATATAAAAAAATAATGGAAGTCATAGACCACTTCTTTAATTTTTGTAGTATTTATATGTGATGAAACAAAAGGGTTTGAGTGTGGGATTAAATAGAGCTTCTTTCTAGCCATATCCTTATCAGCTTTCAAAGATGGCAGGAATCGCCTTTGGTCGCTTCGATGATTCCTTCAGTTTGGGGTCTGTCAAGGCCTACCTTGCTGAGTTTATCTCAACTTTGGTGTTTGTTTTCGCCGGCGTTGGCTCTGCCATTGCTTACAGTTAACTTACTTCCCTAACCTATACTCATCACTTCAGTAACTAAACATGGCTTTTTGTTTTAATGCCTTACCCTTTTCTTTTTTTTTTTTTTTTTTTGGTGCAGACAAGTTGACAACCGATGCAGCCCTAGATCCCGATGGGCTAGTCGCCATTGCTGTTTGCCATGGATTTGCTCTGTTTGTTGCAGTGGCTATCGGTGCCAACATCTCAGGAGGCCATGTCAACCCTGCAGTCACTTTTGGGTTAGCTCTTGGTGGCCAAATCACCATACTCACTGGCATCTTTTACTGGATTGCCCAACTTCTTGGATCCATTGTTGCTTGCTTCTTGCTCAAGGCTGTCACTGGTGGCTTGGTAATGAGCTGCCTTAAATAACAGATACATACATACAAACACAAAACATTTTCTTCGTATATATATATCCGAGGAAACCTAGCTAATGTTTTGGGGTGTGTGATTGCAGACAGTTCCTATCCACGGTCTTGGAGCTGGAGTTGGAGCTATTCAAGGAGTGGTGATGGAGATCATCATCACATTTGCATTGGTTTACACAGTGTATGCAACCGCAGCTGACCCAAAGAAGGGATCACTCGGGACCATTGCACCCATTGCCATCGGCTTCATTGTTGGTGCCAACATCTTGGCCGCTGGTCCATTCTCTGGTGGATCCATGAACCCAGCTCGCTCCTTCGGACCAGCAGTGGCTAGTGGCGACTTCAACGGCATATGGATCTACTGGGTGGGACCACTGATCGGTGGTGGATTGGCTGGTCTCATCTATGGAAATGTGTTCATGAACTCTGACCATGCACCATTGTCCAACGACTTTTAATCAAATTATTCTCAGGACAGTCTAATCTGCTTCATTTGATCCTTTAATCCATTGCTTAGTGTAATAAAATGGCACTTGTTGTTCTTTCCTCTTTTAGCTTTGGGTTTGGTTTTGTTTTGTTATTGTTTGTAAAGTTATTGTCGCCAATAGTTGCTATTGTGGAAATGGATGAGGTCGTTTTTTTTTATTACCAATTTAGTCGTCTGCTTGCTTTATCGTGCTTATTTTATGGTCCCATCGTTTGCAATAATGGAAATTGTGCTTATATTAATGTATCTTTAAAACTAAAGTGTGTTCTGAAAGTTGGGTGCAGTGCTGTGTTTTTAATTTACATTTTATCTTATATTATATTATTTAATTTTATTGTCATATATGTTTTTATACTAATAGCAGGGTAATACACCACTCATTTAAATTAAATTTTATTCAAACTCAAAAATATATTAGATGTAAAATGATAAATTTATATGAGTTTTAAATTAATTTGCATGGGATTTAGAGTTTAATTTTTATGTTTATAAATATTTTTGTCTACTTATATGAAAAAAAATGCATTAGATATAAATGGTAAATACATTAAATAAGCCCTCGAACCTTTGTTACTTTATTTAGATAAGTCTTTATACTTATATTACACCTAAATAAGTGTTTCAATTCTATTTAATATTCAAATAAGCCTATAAGTTTTGATTGACACCCAAATAGGTTGTTAATATTTGAACTTCTATCAAAATAAACTTTTGGCCATTAATTTATATTTAAATTTTGATATCAATATTTCATTTGAAATAAGGACTCATTTAAATGCAAACAAAAGTGTAGGAGCTTATTTTGGTAAATTTTATATTATTATTATGTTAAATTTAAACCATGTAGAAGTATATCTATAGACATTTATTGAGTTGTTTTATGTTTATTTTTGTATGTGTTCTATATTACGTTTTAATTATTCTTTGAGTTTTGTTTTTATTGTATAATAACATTTAGTCCTTGAAGCCTTTCTTTTTAACACGTCTTCCTTCCCTTTCTTTACTAAATTGTCATATTTTTGTGTTTGGTCCTTTACTATGCCTATATTGAGATTTGTTCTTATATATAAATTAGTATTTATATTTTTATAATGTTATTAGTTATTCCAAATAATTAATATTAACTTGATTTTTTATAATATAATATTTTTATTTTTATAAATAATTAATTATTTAAATTAAAACATTGACGTTGATTTTTTATTAAAAAAATACCATTCTATGATCGCGTTCGTTGGGATTTCATAGACGCTTCTCTACAGGCTACAGGTATTCCTAACTTTTTTCGTAATGTCATTATGTCAACTATTTCTAGTTCAACTATGCAAGTGCTTTGGAATGGAGTACCATCCCAGAGATTCAAACCGGCAAGAGGAGTTTGTCAAGGATGCCTGCTTTCACCTTATCTTTTCATTCTATGTATGGAGTGGCTAAGGGATGGTATTCACGCGGCCATGGCATATGGTAGATGGTCGCCTATCCGGTTGTCTAGAACATGTTCGTCCCTTTTTCATCTTTTTTTAACAGATGACTTATGGCCAGCGGAGGAGAAGCAGGCACGGGTTATCAAGGAAGTTTTAGACATATTTTGTGGTTTTTCGAGGCATAATGTAAATCTACAAAAGTCAAACATATTTCTCTCTAAAGGGGTGGATGAAGACATTCAAAGGCGTATTAGTGGATTTTTTGGGTTCCGGGTGGTGCAAAATCTTGGTTCATATTTAGGGGTCCCCCTCTTTCATGAGAAGGTTACGAATAATACTTTGCGCTTTGTCGTGGATAAGGTGTGTAGTAAACTTTGTAGTTGGGATGCTAGACAACTCTATCTTTCAGGTAAAGTTGCCTTAGTTCAATCGGTCTTGTTATCAATTTTGAGTTACTTTATGCAATCGATGATGATCCCGAAAGGTTTGTGTGATGAGATCGAAGTTATGGTTAAACAATTCATTTGGGGATCCACTAGTGGAAATAAAAGAATAGCTTTGGTAAGTTGAGATTCGATATACCAACCTAAATCTCATGGTGGTCTTGGTATAAGGTCTTTACATGATCATAATACTTCTTTCATGATGAAGTTGGGGTTTAATTTAGTGACTGATTCTTCTTCTCTATGGGTTAATGTGCTTCGGTCTAAGTATGGGGTTCAAAGTGGATTGCCAGAATCATTATCGAGGGGACGGTGTTCTTTCTTATGGAGATCTTTATCGAAGATTTGGCCTCTCATACGTGAAAATCTACTCTGGTCAGTTGGAGATGGGTGTAGTATTAACTGTTGGAGGGAATCTTGGGTTCCTAATGTTGGGCCTTTGTGCAAAAGGATAGCTTGCAATTCTAGCTTGGATATGGATTGTACCTTTAGCGATATGGTCACGGAAAATAGGGATTAGAACTTTGATTTCTTCCGTCTTTGGTTACCTGAAGATATCATTCACCAGATTGTAGGGATTCCGCCACCTCAACTAAATTCTGGCATGGATAGAATTATTTGAGGGGACCACATTTGGCTCTTGCTCAATTAAAAGTGCGTACAAGAAACTTCGAGAAGATTCATGGAATGCAAAAGAGGATGTTTGGAAATTACCGCGAAAATATCAGGGACGACAAAGGGCTAGAGTGTTCATTTGGCTTACTATTAAAACCGTTTACTGACAAATGTTGAAAGGATACGAAGATGATTGGGAACAGATACTACTTGTGGTACATGTCGCCATAATTATGAGAGTGTCCTTCATGTTCTACGATATTGTACAATGGCAATGGAAATATGGACGCAGTTAATCCCTATAAGTAAATAATCTATTTTTTTGCAGGGTCTCTATACGAATGGATGGAGCTTAATTTACGGAATCAGCAAGTTGTAAACCTAGTGGGAGGAGTTAATTGGTCTTGTCTGTTCGGGATTATCATTTGGCCCATTTGGAAGAATTGAAACCTACGCATACTTCAAGGTCTTTCGTGGAGTACTAATGAGGTTATCAAAGCCTCTCTCTGTTGGGCAAAGCAGTATGTTTCGATGTTAGGTTCGCATCTCACTAAATTTTCAAGATCGGCTTTCATTCTTGTTTCTTAAGATGGTTGGGTCTATTTAAACACAGATGGTTCAGTTAAATCTGTGGATATGTTTGCTGCAGCTGGAGGGCTTCTGCGAGATCATAATGGGAATTGGATCGTTGGTTTCACAAGGTATTTGGGAAGTTGTGAAGTTATTGATTCAGAATTATAGGGCATCATAGATGGGTTGCAAATTGCTCTTGATCGCGACTTTCAGAAAGTTATCATTCGGATGGACAATCTTGAAGCTGTTAACCTCTTTCATGAAGGAGTTCGTGAAGGTTCTAATTCTACTTTAGTTAGGAGAATACTTTTGTTACTGAAGCTTTTGAGCCACTGGAATCTTCAACGTATTCCCAGAGAAGATAATAGAATTACAGACAGGATAGTCAAGCTTAGGCGAGACAGTGAACCAGGGTTGCGGTTGGTTGATAAGGATTATGTGATAAGTTTTCTTAATATTTGATAATTGAGTTGTAATTTCTTTTTTCACAAAAAAAAAAAAATACCATTCTAATAAAAGAAGTTATACTTTAATTTTATTAATTTATAATTTATGTTAATAATAAGTTGATTTTTTTTCTAAAATTTTTTAAATTAACCTTTTGGGATTTTATTTTCTTCCAACCTTTTGTTATTTTTTTCCTATGGAATTAAACAATTCAATATTTGAGGATGAATCTTTAAAAGATTTTAAGCTATGGTTGAATTTCCTATGTGGAGCGGGGGGATCCACACTAGTTTTAATAATGGGAAAAATATAAATTGGGGTAAAGTATAAAAATGGTTACTGAACTAGTGATTTTGTTCTAGATGGTTACTCAACTATTAATTTTTTTATTATTTAGTCAATAAAATTTTTGAAATTAAATATTTTAGTCACTGAAAGTTAGTTGTTGTTATATTTTTAACAAAAAATTAATATCTAGGAGTTATAATTCATTGTTATTAGGGTCCCAAGGCACCGCCTATCAAAGTTGTTGGATAAGCGATAGATGGAGGACATGTAGGGTCTTGGTTTTGCTTAACCTCTCTATATTAATAAATCCATCGTGGCTTTAATTCAAAAAAAAATTATTTACATTTTTTGTAACACCCCAAACTCGGCCGAGTTGGTTTGACCCGAATTTGGCTAGCTACATTAGTCACCAGGGTGACATTCCATTAATTTTCAACTTATTCTCCAACACACCACGAATTTACAACACATATAATGTGCTAAGTTATCACACTGTAGTGAATATTATGCATGGAATGCAAAAAAAAAAAAAAAAACATGCGAGCTTACAAAAATAAGCAAAGGAAGGATTCACATGTCACCTAAATAGTAAAACTTAAGGATTCACATGAAAGAAATAAACATGGTATTTTACGGCACGCATACTTAAACATAAATACAAGTACATAGAAGTTATTATTAAGGTTTGCACAGCAACACAAGTTCACATACATTGTACAAAAAAGGTTCGCATAACAAGGAATCACATGAGTTCTTATAACTACATTAAGCATGAGTTCACACAAAAAGCACGAGTTCGCAAAATATCGGAGGTTTGCATACTTTCTAAGTTCACACATAAATAGACATATTTGGGTTTGCATACAAAATAGGCTCCGCAAAAAAAAAAAAAAGGAGTCATTCATACAAGGGTTCTCGGACTTTTTATAAGGTTCACTAAATATTAAGGTTATCAGTACTGAGGGTTCGCATGCATATTGGGTGTTGCAAACATACAAGGGGTCGCATGAAACAATAATACACAATATAATTGATTGATATGTGGAATTAAGACATACTTTTGCAAAATTATAGGAATACAACATGGCATGCATGCAAGGAGGAATATTGAACATTAAACTCTATTCATACCGAAAAGAAGAATTTAGCAACAAGGGCTTAATTCAAGGTTTCGTAAAATAAAATAAAATCAAACTTAAAGGAAATTGTTTCTGTAACAGCCCAGTTTAGACCCTAATCAGAAAAGTGATTTCAGGACCACAAATTCGAGGTCGGAAAAAAATAATTTAATATTATTTTTCGTGTTTACAGTATGTGATTGAGCATGTGTGAAAATTTTATCGATTGTGTGTTTAATTTGCAAAAAGGACTTAATCGCATAAAGTGCAAAAGTTGTGTGCTGATTATTAAAGTGCTTATTTGGCATGGCTTTTTAAATGAGAAGTCCTTATGTTGTAATTAGACTTTTGATAGTGGAGATGGGCAAAAATGGGTTTATATTAGTGGAATTTAAATGTTATTCAATAAGGGTAAAATGGTAAAATGTCACTTAATGTATATTAAATAAAACAAAACCAAATGCTCATCTTTTTCATACTTTTTTACCACCAAAAATTGAAAAATAGATAAGGTTTTGAAGCTTTTATAAGTTTAGCACATACAAGGCTGGATTGAGGTATGTTTTGAGCTTGGTTTTTGATGATTTCTACGTTTTTGTGATCATTGCTTAGCGTACTATCAAACCCATGCTTTAATTTTATAATTTGATGAAGATTTTGAGAAATGCCATTGATGAATGCTTGAGCTTTGTGATAGTTGGTGATGAAATATGAAAGATATGTGATAGATTAACATATTTTGTTTTTGAATTTTTGATGAATTTGAGTAATTTGGGCTAAATTGAGAAAAGTTTAAATTGAAGGACTAAAATGTGAAATAAATGAAATATGTGGGTTTGTATGGGCATGAGGAAAATTCGGCTAAGCATGAGTATAGTGAAATTATGTGTATTTGATGATTTTATGAAATAGGGACTTAAGTGTCGAAATGTGAAAATGTGAGGGCTATTTTGTAAAATGCCCTAAATATGTATGTTTGGACTAAATTGAATGATTTAGTGATTGAATGAGCTAAATTTGAATATGTATAGATCAAGAAAAGAGAGATTTGGATCGAGATCGAGGCAAAGATAAAGTGCTCGATTAATTGACTTGTTTTGTTATTTCGACGTCCGAGGTAAGTTCGTATATAATACGAATCGTTTAAATTCATATCTATGTGTTATGAAATGAATGAATATATAGTTATTGAATTAGAAATGCTATATGTGGAATTGAGAAATGTGGCACTAAGTGCGCGTAATTAGAATTGAGACAGAGGTGAATAACACTGTGTGTGCGAAGTAAAGGAAGCCTCGGCTATATCGATTGACGTTGTGTGTGTGATACCGAGTTAAATTCAGTCAAATATAAAGGCACTAAGTGTGCGATGATAATTAAGTTTCGACTAAGAAATCAGCACTAAGTGTGCGACTAATTTGAATGAACACTGAAGATTGATCGAAATGTGGTATCGAGCATTTAGTAGCAAGAATGATAGTCAACTAAGTGTTGGAAAAGGTATGTACGGAACTTATGTGGTTGATGATTTAGTAAATGAATAAATGGATGGTTATGTGAGTATTTATTTTAGATGGAATTGTGTATTATTATGAATTGATCTATGTGATGTTTTATTTTACATATTGAATTTGAATCATTGAGTTAAATGTATTATATTACAAACTTACTAAGCTTTAAAGCTTACTGTGTGAAGTTTTCTCTGTTTTACAGTATATTAAAAGCTAGCTCGAATCTGAGGATCGTCAGCGACTCAATCACACTATCGACTATCTATATTGGTACTTTTGGGAAGTTGTATATATTTGGTGTATGGCATGTATAGGCTAGTGATTAGGGCATGTTTTGAGTTGTATAGTCTTGCCATGTGATATGGCTTGAAAGTTGAATGATGTTGGTATATATATGTGTAGGTTATGTGAATGATGAAAATGGTATGTTTCATTGTAACACCCCTAACCCATAAGCATCGTCGAACTAGAGTTAAGAGGCATTATCGATCATTTCTGAACATTCCATATCATTTTCAACACAAAGTCATTCAAACAAAGTAATTCACATTCATATAGTTCCTTAATGAGGTCTACGAGACCTTAATCACATGCTAGAAATGGGTTGGGACTAAATCGAACACATACAAAAATTTCCAAAATTCAAACATTTTTCTAAGTTATAGAGGTCACACGCTCGTGTGGGTAGGCCGCGTGCCTCACATGGCCTCAGACACGCCCGTGTGTCCAAGCCGTGGCAAAACAAGCATACATATTGACTTGTTCACACGGCCTGAGACACGCCCGTGTGCCTCACCAGTGGTCGACACTGACTCGCAACATACGGCCAGTCACACGCCCGTATGTTTTACTCGTGGTCGAGTCTGACTTGTATCAAATTACAAATTTGAAACACACGGTCGAGCCACACACCCGTGTGCTCAACCTTGTGGGCAATTATAGGCCATTTTTAAGGCCAAATTTGCCTCAAATCAAAACCAATTCATACCTCAAAATGCAATCAAACATACCAATACAAGCTCCAATTAATCATCTACTATGACATCTATTCTTATACTCATTTCTTACTCAAATAAGTCCATTCCAAAACACCATATTCACAACTCAAATCCTATAACTAAGTATCATCTAGTCGTCCAAAAATTCACACTTAAAATGCCATTCTCATCAACCAATTCAAGCATGAAATATATCATATTTATCATGCACTTATCCCACACATATATTACTTCATCATTCAACTTTTAAACCATGTCTCATGGCAATATTTACACAACTCAAAATATGTCACATTTAATAGCCTATACATGCCATATACCACATATACACATATTTCAAAAGTACCAACATTGATTCCTGATAATGTGATTATGTCACTGACGATCGCCGAATCCGAGCTAGCTTTACTGACACTGTAAAACAGAAAAATATATCACACAGTAAGCTCAAAAGCTTAGTAAGTTCGTAACATAAAACAATCAAATTAACAAACCAAACTCATTAAACAAGTAAGATCCATCACATAGATCAATTCTCAAATATTCATACCATATCATCCATAGCTAAAATACTCATTCAACCATTCATAAATTCATATACAATCTCATCAACAACAAAGGTTCAATACATACCTTAGCCAACACATAGTTATTCAACTTCCAAGCTACTCAATGCTTGATATTACATTTCGATCAACCTTTGTTATTCGTTTAATTTAATAGCACACTTAGTGCCAAAATCATAGCCGATGCATATTCGTCATCGCACACTTAGTGCCTATTCTTCTAATCGACTTATCTCGGTATCGCACACACAGTGCTTTTCATCTCTGTTTCGATTTCAATTACGCACACTTAGTGCCATCTAATTCAATTCCGCACATACATTTCTAATCTCATAATCATATATATTCATTCCATAATACTAAAACATATTTTAACAACATGTATTATATCCGAACTTACCTCGGACGTCTAAATATCAAGACTAGCCAATCAATCAAGTACTTTGATTTTGCCTCGATCTCGATCCGAATCTCTCCTTTCTTGGTCTATACATATTCAAATTTAGCTCATTTAATCACCAATTCATTCAATTTAGTCCAAACACACATATTTAGGGCATTATACAAAATAGCCCTAACATTTTCACATTTCAACACTTTAGTACCTATTTCATAAAATCATCAAATACACAAAATTTCATTCCACCCATGCCTAGTCGAATTTTCCCTATATCCATACAAGCTCACACATTTCATTTATTCACATTTTAATCCCTGAAAATATTATTTTCACAATTAAGCCCAAATTCATATTTCATATTTCATCATCAAACTTCACAAAGCTCATGAATTCATCCATGGTACATTTCAAATTCATCATCAATTCACAAAATTTAAGCATGGGTTTTATAGAGCACGAAGCAACGATTACAAAAGCATAAAAATTATAAAAAATCGAAACCAAAACATACCTTAATTGAGCTAAGTAGTAGCCGAATATGAGAAAGCTTCCAAGCCCTATCTATTTTCCCATTTTCGGTTGAAAGAAATAAAGATGAGCATGTTTTCATCTTTTTGTTTTATTTAATAATACATTAATAACCAATTTACAAATCTAGCCTTAATGAAACAACATTTAAATTCCACTAACTTAGGCATTTTTGTCCATCCATTTATCACATGGAATAATAACAACATAATGACTCATATTTTAATAAGCCATGCCAAATTAACACTTTAAGAATTAGCACAGCTTTTGCATTTTATGCGATTAAGTCCTTTTTGCAAATTAAGCACACAATCGATAAAATTTTCACACAAAACTTTCACACATGCTCAATCACATATTGTAAACACCAAAAATAATATTAAAATATTTTTTCGACCTCGAATTTGTGGTCCCAAAACCACAGTTTCGACTAGGGTCTAAACCAGGCTATTACATTCATACTTAAATTGGTTAATAAGAATGATGGTTTAAGTGTGAACATGTGGTATGAATTATATGATGCTGAACTTATATGGTTTGGGATGTGAAAATGGTATTTTAGATGAACTTATTTGAGTAGAAATTGAGTATGGAAATAAATGGTGTGGTTGATGATAATTGGTGCATATATTGGTATGTTTTGGTTGCATTTGAGGTATGATTTGATATTGGTTTGGTGTTTGTAGGTGATCCCAAAGTGTGGATGGTAATTTGGCCTTGAAAATGGCCTATAATTGCCCACACGGTTGAGCACACGGGCTTGTGGCTCGACCATGTCTTTCGAGTTTGAAATATTGAAACATGTCAGGCTCGCACACAGGCTACACACACGGACGTGTGACTGGCCGTGTGGTACAAGTCAGTGTCGACCACGGGTGAGGCACACGGGCGTGTCTGAGGCCGTGTGGACAAGTCAGTAAGTATGCCCTGTTTTGCCACAGCTTGGACACACGGGCGTGTCTGAGGCCGTGTGAGGTACACGGCCTACCCACACGGGCGTGTGACCTCTGCATCTTTGAAAATTGTTTGGTTTTTCTAAAAATTTTGTATGTGTTTGGTTTAGTCCTGACCCCTTTCTAACATGTGTTTAAGCTCTCATAGACCTCATTAAGGGACAGTATGTTTATATTTTGGTATGTTTGGATGATGATTGACTTTGTGTTGTAAAATGATTGTAAATGTTCTGGATTTTTCGGTAATGCTCCTAATCCCTAAATCAACGACGGTTACGGGTTAGGGGTGTTACAGTTTCAATAATAGTAGCAACTATAATAAAACTAAGCCTACACAGTTACCCCCATCGCCTTTTTCCCCGGGTTCATTTGTATCTGTTCAGGGTCTAGCCTTGCCCAAATCATTAATCTCGCCACTGCCATGTAACACCCCTTACCCGTATTCAACTCCGGAACGGGGTACGAGGCATTCCGGACTTAACCTACTTGAACTTACAACTTTGGGCTTTAAGTTTTCATTTCCAACTTCAAACTTCTCATTCATACACATAACATTCTTATTATGGGCCTACGAGGCCTTAAACATGCATTCGGAAGGTCTCGGAATTAAATTAGAAACTTTTACGCACTTAGAAAAATTTTGCCTAAACAGGGGCCACACGCCCGTGTGGGCAGGCCGTGTGGTCACACACGCCCATGTTCCTAGCTCGTGTCCCTCACACAGCCTCGACACACCCGTGTCTTAGCCCGTGTGCCAAAACCATGGCGTTCTATTTATGACGTCATCACCTCACTATGGTCACACGGCCAAGGCACACGCTCGTGTCCTTAAACCGTGTGTCAAATTAAATTCCAAATTTTGGGTGCAGACTTCACACGGCCTGGGCACACACCCATGTCCATAGCCGTGTCTCCCACACGAATAAGACACACGGCCGTGTCTCTGCCTGTGTGTTTACTATTGAGCATACTGACTTGTAAATCTAGCATGCAAGGGGACACACAGCCAATCAACATGCCCATAGGGCTGACCGTGTGTCGCACATGGCCTAGACACACGCCCGTGTGTTTACCCGTGTGGGCATTAAAAGGGTTATCTTCCAAGCCAAAAGCCACCCTACATAGCAACCATACTTATACCAACTCAATTCAACATAACTCATGACCCTAAAGCACTTCCAATAACTCAATCAAGCATTCACACAAGCATAAAATTCACAATTTCATCATCATTGAATATATATAAGCTTGCCAAGTATTTGCCCAATTCCAATGATCACTTACAAAATGATTTTGATATCATAAATAGCCAATACTTTGGCTAATACATATGACATAACAAAATACCCAAGTCATATACATGACATAATCAAAATAAATCTAACTTTGTTATACCTAAGAGATGTCGATAGTACGATTCCGAACTCCAACGTCCCACGATCCTCGAGTTATCTTGGCAATACTACAAGGAAGAGGGAAATGCGAGGGGTAAGCATAAAGCTTAGTAAGTTTGCATGAAATAAATAGCAACATAAAACTCATAATGTCATTCATCCATTTCATTAAATAAAACACAAGTCTTAAGCTCATTTCCATACTTACTCATACTTACTCTTACCAATTACATAACATGCCACATATCGTGAACCACTATCATGAATTATTCACATATACCTATACCACCTTATCACTTGGCATTAGCATTAATCTCATCTCTAGCATAAGCTTAATCATTTTCCACATGGAAATTACTTAAGTTATTCAAGGATATATATATAATCATCCTCATTCACAGAATTTCGACACCAATGCCACATCCCAAATGGGTCTTACGTGGGGTCACTTCTAAATGCCGATGCCATATCCCTGATATGGTATTATAGGGATCTCATATCGTTTGTCGATGCCATATCTCGGATATGGTCTTATACGATTCTCATATTCTATGCCGATGCCATATTCCAGATATGGTCTTATACGGATTCTCTATTTGGTGCCGAGGCCATGTCTCGGACATGATCTTATACGAGACCTTACCTTTCTCATATTTTGATGATCTTATTCTCTCGTTTATTAAAGTCCAACCGGGAATTTCACATTACAATTCTCATCATTTTCTCATTTAGCATTATAATTCAAAATTCATAGAAATTTTATATAACATTGCTACTATCAAACATTTAGAAGCTTAATAACATGACGTTCAATTTATTACATGCAAACTTACGTCGATTTTCAAAATAGGTTAAATGGTCGATCTAGTCCGATATTTTGCCCTTTCCTCGATCGAGGTTAATTCTTTGTTCTTCTTGATCTATAATAGCAAATTAGCTCATTTAGTTATCACATTAGCTAATGCATTGCAATAATCATGATTTGGCAAAATTACTATTTTGCCCTTAGACTTTCACAAAATGACCATTTTGCCCCTAGGCTCGGAAATTAATTCTAATCAGTTTTCTTTCTTTAACGAGCCTAGATAAGCATTTATTACTCCTATTGCAACCATCAAAACTCAACATTTCACTCATTTACTACATGTTTTACAACCTTTACAAAAATGTCATTTTAGGTGTTTTCATGGAAACACCTTTCACAAATGTTGTTTATCTAACAAATAAGACTCATTTTCTTCCATAAAAATACAACAACCAACATAATTACTTACATGGCAAAACTCTAGACTCTTAATCATTTTCAAAATAGACCCCTCATTAGCAAGATCATGATACAAGGGTCCTAAAAGTACAAAAATCATCAAGAAAAGTCACTAAAATCACTTACTTGTAAGGAGGACAAGTTGCTGAATATTTTAAGCTTTCAAACCCTTATTTTTGCTGATAATTTCAGTGGAAGGAGGTGAATGAATGGTGTGATATCATCTTTTTCTTTCTTTATTTATTTCCTTCAATCTAATCCACCTAATCCACCTACTTGACCAATTTTAACCTCTTTTTGTCCCCTATGGCCAGCCAACCATCAATTAAGGGGCTAATTGCCCTTTAAAGACCTCCAACTAATATTCTATGGCTATTTGGCACCCTTAGCATGTAGTTTGGAACTTTTGCACTTTATGCGATTTAGTCCTTTTTCGCGATTAAGCATGAAATCGCTAAAACTAAAGCACCAAAATTTTTATGTACTTATATAATCATACTCTAACTCAAAAAATAACATAAAAATAAATTTTCTCCGACCTCAGATTAGTGATTCTGAAACCACTATTCTGACTAGCCCCTAAATCTGGCTATTATAATTCTCCCCCTTAAGGATTTTCGTCCCTGAAAATCTTATCGGTAAAAAGGTTGGGATATTGGTTTCTCATGGTCTTTTCGGGCTCCCATGTTGCCTCTTCTATTCCATGTCTCTTCCATAGCACTTTAACAAGGGCTATACTTTTGTTTCTCAACTATTTGACCTCTCGTGCCAAGATCTTAATCGGCTCATCACCATAAGTCATATCTGGTTGAATCTCTACCTCTGCTGGTACAATCACATGTGAAGAGTTCGAACGGTATCGGCGTAATATGGATACGTGAAAGACATCGTGAATCTTTTCCAACTCAGGTGACAAGGCCAAACGATAAGCTACTGGCCCTATCCTCTCGGTAATTTCATAAGGTCCGAATAGGACTTTTCTGAGCACTTTTCTCCATGGTGATATTTTCAGGAACACTTTATGTAACAGTCCGGTTTATATCCTAGTCGGAACAGTGGTTTCCGGACCACAAATCTGAGTCCGTATAATATTTTAATATTATATTCTGTACTGTTGATGTATGGTTTATCATGTGTTAAATTTTCGTATGTTAATTTGATTGTCTGTGTGATTAATTTGACCAAAAGGATTAAATTGCATGAAATGTGAAAGTTGCTTGCTATTGGGTAAAGCATCTGTGTTATGGTTTTATAAATGTGAGGACTTATGTGGAAAATAAGCCAATTCCATGATAGTAGATGGTAATAAATGTGGTACATGTATTTTTTTATATATGATTATTAATTTTCATTATATGTTATTAATATCTTATTATTTATTCATTAAGTTATAATTATTTTATAATAAAAGAAATTTAGTGGATGGTGGAATGACATAATAACCACAGTATGAGTTTGTCCTATATGTTTAATGGAGGGGCATTTTAGTACGATGAATAAATGATATTAGATAAAAGAAACAAAAGATGAGTGTTCATCTTTTATTTTTTCTCTTCTTGGAACGAAAATTAGAAGAAAGAAGAAGAAGGAACTTTGAGCTAGGTTTTGGCATTCATTAAGTATAATTAGGGTATGTTTTGGTTTTGAATTTTGATAATTTTTATATTTTTGAGATTGTTATTAAGTATAGTATCAAGCCCATGTCTCAATTTGATGAATTGATGTTGTTCATGAAATGTGCCATTGATGATATGTTGAGTTTTATGGTGATTTATGGTGTTAAATGAAAGATTTGGTCTTTATGAACATGTTTTGTTCTTGAGGTTATGATGAATTTAGCTAAATAGGGCTAAATTGTGAAATAGCAAATTGAAGGACTAAATTGATGATTTGATGGAAAATATGGGCTTGAATGATATATATATATATTCGGTTAAGTATGTGTATGTAGTGATTTTGTGAATTTGATGTTTTGAGAAAAATGGACTATATTGATAAAATGTGCAAATATGAGGGTTAATTTGCAAATAGCCCTAAATCTGTATCCATGAATTGAATTGAATGAATTAGTGAATAAAAGAGTTAATTCTGAATATGTTTAGATCAAGAACAGAAGAAAACAGACTTAGATCGTGGGAAGGCGAAAGTAAACGAGTAGCCGTTTTCATTTCGATAAACCGAATCCGAGGTAAATCACTATGCAAATAAATGTATATGTATGCAATTATATTTGTTTTTATGATTGATGTCGATCATGAATACTATTGAGAAGCTATGCTTATGAATTCTGAGAAAAATCTGATATAGTGACTAAGTCCGAGAAGTCCCGTGTGAACCTAGGAGTAGATAGGATTAGCTATGTCATGATATAGGTATCTGTTCTGTTTTATCATGTAAGACCACGTCTGGGACGTTGGCGTTGATTTGAGACTCGTGTAAGACTACATCTGGGATGTTGGCATCAATATAAGTTTTACGAGTAAGACCACGTCTGGGACGTTGGCATCGATATAAGCTTTATGAATAAGACCATGTCTCGGACATTGGCATGAATATGACTTTTACATGTAAGACCATGTCTGGGACAGTGGCAGTAATATCTGAGTACATGTAAGACCACGTCTGGGACATTGGCATTGTACAACTATTCCGAGCTATCTGAGTATCCTACTAGTTTCCTATTGGTTCAACGGGTAAATTTGTGGTACGTATTGCAAATCCGAGTTATGAACAAATATGTGATTGTAAAACCATTTCAGGTACATTGATTATACACTAATTATGTATACAGGGTAAGCATCTATGTGATTTTATTATGGTGCTATGAATATGGAATTGATAATATGATATGTAAAGTTTTGGTTAAAATGAGTTATACGTTTATGTGATTCTTGAATTGTGAATATGGCAAATGTCATCAAAGGTATATGAATCAAAGCATATATGTGATAATTTGCTAAGTGATTGATATGTGTTAATGTATTTATTTGCATATAGGCCTCCTATGTTAAGTTTGTTTGTATATTGACTTACTAAGCTTTTGGAAAGCTTACTCTATGTGTGTATTTTCTCTGTTTTATAGGTCGTTAAAGCTACTGTAGGCTCGGGACCATCAAAGATCATCATCACACTTCTAAACTCTTTTGGCACCCTTTTTGAAAATGTATTTAGCTAAATATGGCATGTATAGGCTAGATATACGTATATGATTTTGAAGTAAACTTAGTCATGTGTTTGACAAGTATTGAGTTGATAAATGCTTGAATGAATGAGCTTTATGATACAAATTTTGATATGAGTTGATGCATATGAAATGGTTAAGTTTTGTTTAAACAATGGATGATTTTGATTGTGAATGAATTAGGTGTTTTTGGTGTGTTCTAATAACCTAAAAATGGTGAAAATTGCAGTTTTCATACGGCCTAGACACATGGGCATGTGCCCAGGCCGTGTGGTAAAGTCAGTAGCTAAAAGAATCACCCACAGGCTAGTCCCACGGCCGTGTGTAGCAAGTCAGAATCTGCCCACGGCCATGTGATTTCCCCACGGGCAGGCCACACGGGCATGTCCCAAACCACACGGGCATGTGCCCCTATTTTCAAGAAAAAGTTTCTAAAGTTTCTATTTTAGTCCCAAATCATTTCCTAATTATATTTTGGGTCTCGTAAGGCCATATTAGGGTCGTAAAGTTGAAATTTGAAAAATTTTAAATTGTGCCTCGGGATTATATCCCAATTTACTCATTTAATTATGTTTAACTCCAGTAATACCTCGTAATCTTGTTCCGGTGACGGTTTAGGGTTAAGGGGTGTTACACTTTATCACCTACTTGAAACTCAATCTCCTTCCTTTTTAAATCCGAATAGGACTTTTGTCTATCTGAGGCCGCTTTTAGACATTCACGTATCACCTTTTCTTTCTCTTCAATTTCTCTGACCAAATCGACCCCGTGAATCTGATTCTCTCTGAGTTCTGTCCAATACAAGGGCGTTCGGCACTTATGCCTGTACAATGCCTCATAAGGCGCCATTTTCAGAATTGCTTGAAAACCGTTGTTGTAAGTGAATTCCACCAATGGTAAATATTTTTCCCAATTACCTTGGAATTCCAAAACACAACATCGAAACATGTCTTCAAGTATCTGTATTACTCTCTCCGACTGCCCGTCGGTTTGCGGATGGAAAGCAGTACTGAATATCAATTTTGTGCCTAAGGCCTCTTGCAACTTTTTTTCCAAAATCGTGATGTAAATCTCGGATCTCTATTCAAAATAATCGACAACGGTACTCCATGAAGTCTTGCTATTTCTGCCACATACAAATCCGCCAACTTACCAAGTGAGTAGTCGACCCGTATTGGTATGAAATGGGCTGACTTCATGAGTCTATCAACTATGACCCATACAACATCTTTCTTTTTCGGCGTCTACGGTAAACCTGTCACGAAGTCCATAGTAATACGGTCCCAATTCCTGTCGGGAACCATAATAGGATGAAGTAGACCAGAAGGTACTTGGTGTTCAGCCTTCACTTGTTGGCAAATCAGACATCTCGATACAAACTCGGAAATGTTTTTCTTTACACTCGGCCACCAATACCACTTCCTCAAGTCATTATACATCTTCGTGCTGCCTGGATGTACCGACAAACATCCACTATGTGCTTCATGCAAAATCTTTAAGATAAGCTCATCGTTTCTAGGTACATAGATCCTATCTCGAAACATTAAACATCCATCAGGACTTATCCGAAAGTCTGACTCAATATTTAACTCACATAGAACCCTTTTGGCTTGTAAGTCGCTGTCAACTTTCTGAACTTCACAAATCTCTTGGAGAAACAATGGTCTAGCCCTCAACTCGGCTAGAATAGAACCATCATCTGACAAAGCCATCCGCGTGTTCATGGCTCTCAGGGCAAACAAAGATTTTTTACTTAAAGCAACGACGACCACGTTTGCCTTTCCCGGATGATAGTCAATCATTAGCTCATAATCTTTGATCAATTCTAACCATCTTCTTTGCCTAAGATTCAACTCTTTTTGAGTCATCAAGTACTTTAGGCTCTTATGATTAGCGAACACCTGACACCTCTCACCATACAAATGGTGTCTCAAAATCTTTAGTGTAAAAATAATTGTGGCTAACTCTAAATCGTGAGTTGGGTAATTCTTCTCGTACGACTTTAACTGTCTAGAAGCATTTGCAATCACCTTGCCCTCTTGCATAAGTACACAACCCAATCCATTCATGGATGCATCATTGTAAACCACAAATTCTCTTCCCGGCTCAGGTTGCACTAAAACAGGAGCCTCAGTCAACAACGCATTTAGTCTCTCAAAACTCTGTTGGCAATTTTCTGTCCAATCAAACTTCACATCCTTTTGCAGTAGCCTCGTCATTGGAGTAGCTATCATGGAAAACCCTTTAACAAAACACCTTCAGTAGCCAGCTAGGGCCAAAAAACTCCTAACCTCGATTACATTCCTTGGTGGCTTCCAATCTACAATTGCTGAGATTTTACTCGGGTCGACTCTGATTCCATCACCCAAGACAATGAGCCCCAAAAATTCAACTTCCTTCAACCAGAATTTACTTTTACTAAACTTGGCATATAATTGTTTATCTCTCAAAATTTGCAAAACCGTTCTCAAATGCTCGGTATGCTCGTTCTCATCCCAAGAGTATATCAGTATATCATCAATGAAGACCACAACAAATTTATCCAAATATGGCCGAAAAATGCGATTCATCAAGTCCATGAAAATGGCTGGGGCATTTGTTAAACCAAAAGGCATGACCAAAAATTCATAGTGGCCATACCTCGTTCGAAATGCAGTTTTTGGCACATCCGAGTCCTTGACTCTCAACTGATAGTACCCGGACCTTAAGTCTATCTTGGAAAACATCGTGGCTCCCTTCCATTGATCAAGCAAATCGTCGATTCTTGGCAATGGGTATTTGTTCTTAACAGTTACCATGTTGAGTTGCCTATAATCTATGCATAACCTCATAGAACCATCTTTCTTCTTCACAAGTAATACGGGAGCACCCTACGGAGAAAAACTCGATTTTGTGAAGCCTTTATCCGTTAGCTCTTGTAACTGCACCTTCAATTCTTTTAGCTTAGTTGGAGCCATTCTATATGGAGCAATAGAAATAGGGGCGGTACCCGGAGCTAACTCAATCCCAAATTCAATCTCCCTAACCGGAGGTAACCGTGGCGATTCCTCCGGGAAAACATCTGGATACTCAATACTATGGGTACCAACTCAATTATCAACTCCGTCTCTTTAGCATCCATCACAAAGGAAAGGTAAGCTTCGTACCCCTTTCTTAAATACTTCTGAGTCAACAAGGATGATATCACTACTGGTGATCTGTCTTGCTTATCTGATTCAACATGAATAAGATCCCCACTTTCACATTTTAACTCAATAAACTTCTTTCCACAATTCACAATCACATCATGAGTAACTAACCAATCCATCCCAAGGATGACATCAAACTCATCAAACGGTAATAACATGAGATTAGCAGGAAAACAATGACCCCTAATCCTCAAAGGGAAGTCTTTACATACTCTATCAACCAACACATATTTGCCTAGGGGATTTGACACTCTTATTACAAATTCAGTAAACTCTATAGGCATACTCATGCTAGAGACTAATTTCATGCAAATATACGAGTGGGTAGATCCCGGATCAATTAAAGCTATAACACGAGTATCATAGAGAGAAAATGTACCCGTGATCATGTCAAAGGAGGATGCCTCTTCGCGAGCACGAATGGCATATGTTCTCGCCGGTGCTCTACCTTCAACTCTTGCTGTCTGCTCTCTAGATAAATTCTTGCTACTCATCTCATTTCCTAGGTTTCTCTGTCGTCTTCCTCTAGCAGTACTTCTCGGTCTTGCATTCTGAGGTTTCTCTTTCTCACCCGCCTCAGGGCAATCTCTGATAAAGTGGTCTAGAGATCCACACTTGAAACAAGCTTTCTCGTTTGCTCGACCCTCCCCGGGGTGACTTCTGCCACACTGCGGGCATTGCGGTCTACTCGGCCTAGTGTTGCCAATACTAGCAACTGATGTAGTTTGGGCTTTAAACCTTGAGAACTGTTTTCCTTTACTTTTACTTGAAAATCCAGCTGAGTTGGCTGATTGAGCAGTGAAATCTCTTGACTTCTTGGATAAAATTGGAATGACTTACCCATTTGTCTCTTCTTCGTGTTGCGAGACTCAATCTTAGCTTTCTTTTTCTCTTTGACTTGTTCTTCAGCCTTACAGACTCGATCTACCAACACCACAAACTCTTTTAGTTCGAGGAGACCAACAAACAAACGGACATCCTCCTTTAACCCATCCTTGAACCTTTTGCACATGATAGCCTCGGTAGGCACGCACTCTTGGGCATACTTACTAAGCCTTACAAATTCACGTTCATATTTAGTCACTATCATTCGGCCTTGGTTCAGCTCTAAGAACTCCTTTCTCTTCTGATTAACGAATCTTTGACTAACATATTTCTTTCAGAACTCCTCTTGGAAGAATTCCCAATTTATCCTCTCCCTTGGTACTACTGACATAAGGGTGTTCCACCATTGATAAGCCAAATCTCTCAAGAGAGATACTACACACTTCATGCACTCTTTAGGCGTGCATGACAATCCGTCGAATACCTTGATGGTATTCTCAAGCTAGAATTCTGCCCTCTCCGGGTCATCGTCTTTACTAGATCAAATGAATTTAAAGGATTAGGAGCATCAAATTCTCTAATTTTTCTAATTAATCATCCAAAAATGCATTAAGAATATGATTAAAATATGTTACTTTTATAGCTTATCAGTAGAGAATCCAATGAGCTGGTAAGGTTCTAAGTCCTTCGATGTTCGTAAACTTAAGAAATGAAGTTAAGAATTTTTAGAACTTCTGAGGGGTTCTGCATGTTTCTGAAATTGAGTTTTTAAGCTAAAATTGCTAAGTTTAATTTATGATTTTGGTTATCATGCTTAGCTGTCAGGTGAATGGAAGCTCTGGCATTCGAAAAAGCTAAGCTAACAAAACAAAGAAGCATCAGGTGAATTTCCATACTCAACACATTCATGTGTTTTGATTGCTTTATGGCTGGTATAATCTTTACTATTTGAGAATGATATGTATGCCTAAGGATTAGTAGGTATATAATTATATGCAAGTGGGTCGGTATGTATGAAATGATTGTGGTATTAACCACAAAATTAGCATACTCCACACTAATATAGTGTGTGATAATATGTCTGTGTGTGCGTGTTTATGAATTGTGGAGTATGGAGGGAAATTATTGACGGGATGGATGGGTTGGGAAATGGAGTTTCCATTTACCTCAATCTGGTGTTGTTGGTGTAAGTCATTATGTGCAAAGCTTGGGGCCTTTCAGAGGGGACACTGTGGTGTTCGAGCATCAAGGTTAAAAGTGGCAAAATAGAGGAATGGGCAGATGGATAGGGGAATGAAATTTCCTTTAGATTTTGTAATCTAGCATTGTTGGGTGCAAGCCGTGAAGTACAAAGCTTCGAGCCTTGTAGAGGGGCACTGTGGTGTTCGAGAATCAAGGCTAGATGTGGTACGCAATGATATCGTTTGACTCGCTAGAGCGATACCGTGATGACGATTATTAGGTTCCATAGAGTAACATCGCGACGATAATCAATAGGCTCTGTGGGGAGACACTACGACAGAGGTAAAGTCCTTCGGGGTGACACCTCAATGGAGGTTTAATGTGTAATACCATAGTTCAACTATGACAACATATAGAGTCTACCAAGACATTAATCATGGGGTATGATGTGTAAGACCATAGCTTGACTATGACAGTATTTGGAGTTTGGCGGAACAATCAATGCGGGGTAGTCCGTCAAGACAATAAATATGGTAAATCACGCAAATGAGGCGAAAGACAAGTGCTGAAAAGTGATAGGTAACCAACGGATTCATGGAACCCGCAAAAGGGGAGCAAAAGTAATGGAATTGGGAAAATTTTGCCAAAGCGGTAAACAAGGAAGCTGGTTAGGCGTAGGGTGGTAAACCAGCTAGAATCGGTTATGGAAATGACATGCCTACAATGCCTTATATAGAGGAAAACAAAAGAGGATTTACCTGTGGATTGTAGATAAGAATATGCCATTAAGAACCGGTAGGAAATGCTCAAAGAAAGTTTGTACGTCAGAGGAATACCTTGGAAGGTTAACGAGAGATCCACCTCAATATAAGGCTTGATGAAACCGTAGTTATACGGGGAGGCACAAACATATATACTAAGGAATGTCTATATGTAAAGCGGTATTGGTAGGAAATTAACCAAGTGATAATTTTGTCTATCAAGACTATTCCTCTTTGAAGGGAAAATACTACGAGTACACTCGCCATAGAGTTATTCTCGCAGGGAACCATATTACAAGAGAAAGGGTAAACTCAAGTGTTCGATCAGGTAACAATCTGCTGGATACTATAGGCTAAAATGGTCCAATGCAGACGAACTTGTTACACCTTAAAAGCAAAGAACCAAAAATAGGACAGATTACAAGTAAGTAATCCAACCAACTGTTCAGCCCAAGTGCATGAGGAAATGAGATTAAGTCTACCAGAGTGGAATAGGTTCTCAATAGTTAATCTTACCAATGGAATGACAGTAAGTCCTTCAAGACTATGGTAAGGAAAGGGAGTCTTCCAAGAACTAGTCCAATTTGGAATGATTGCCAAGGAAGACATAACCAAAGGGTCATGAGGATGGTAGGGAAAAGGACTATCATATAAATTTATGGTAGAAAAGAGAATCCATATGTAACAACCCATTTTCAGTAGTGTGAAAAATGTGGTTTCGGGACCATGATTTCGACGAGTGAGTAAATCTTTTAATATTTATTTAATGTCTATAGAGTTATTTTAAGGTCATATTAAATTTTCATTAAGAAATTTTGAAGTTACAATGGTTAAATAGGTAAAAGGACTACATCTTGAAAGATGCAAAAGATGGTTTCTATTAACTAAATGGAGTAAATGGTCTTAGAATTATAAATTAAAGTACTTTGTTGGTAATATTACCATATTTAAAGTTAGTGGATATTTATGATAAGGTTTTGGTGAAATTTTATTAGATTTTAAAGGTTAGTTTTGTAATTAAATAAAATAAGTTAAAATTTATAAAACAAAGATGAATTAAACATCATCTTCATCAATTTCTTTGCCCTAAAAACCGCTCACCATTCTTAAAGAAGGGGGAAGCTTCAGTCAAGAAATTTTAATGCATGGTAAGATATTGAACCAAATTTTTAGTTAATTTTATGTTTTTAAGCTCATTTTAGCTTAGTCTAGTTAGCCTAGGGGTTAATTTCTAGAATTTTTAAAGGTTGGGGAACTCGCCATGAATGAATTTGATGTGTTTGTGGAGTTAATTGAGAGATAATTAAATTTGATTGTTAAATGGACATGTTTTGTTAAGTGATTTTAGTGAATTTAGGGTTTAAGGATTTATTTTTGAAAATAATAAATTTTATGTATTTTGTTTGAAATTAAGAAAAATATGAGTTGATATAAGTCTAGGGAAAAATCAGCTAACACAGTTTTCAATTAAAAATGGTTGAATTGTAAGTTTTAGGATTAAGGACTAAATTGTATAAAGGTTAAAACATTTGGGGTAATTTTGTATTTTCAAAATGAAATAGGTTATAAGCTAGAATTTATGATATTAAACTATTGGTATGATATAATTGAATGAAATTTTTATTTAGAGCATGATGGTGGTGGGAAAGTCTTAAAATTTATATAATGAATGATCGAGCCTAGAAACTAACTATCACCACGATTGAGGCAAGCGCACCATCTAACAGTAGTATAGTTTAGTGGCAAGACCGGATTGTCGAACCCAAGGGAACCAAAAGTACTAATACTAGCTTTCTTTTTATTATCTAGCCTAGAATAAAAGTGATTAATATTTATTTAACTAATTACTAAGGAAAAGATGCTAAGACACAAAGAATGAATTGGGGAAATACTTGTGGGAAAAACCAGTTGATTAAGACAATACCCGAGGAAGAATCCACCTAGACTTCACTTGTTATTTAACTCTGAACCAGATGATTTATTCACTTGACTTGATCCGTAGGATTCCCTAATTTATATTAATACCTCTCTCGAGGCTACTAACGTCTAACCCTAGGTTGATTAATTGAAATCTCTTTCTAATTAAAACCCCTAGAATTGCATTAACTCAATCTATGGACTCCCATATTAGGTTTGACCCTAATCCAGTAGATTTTCATCATTCTATCTCTAGGGTTGCAATCAACTCCGCTTAATTATGCTAGATCTACTCTTAAACAGGCAATATTCCTCCACTGCCTAAGCACATCAATACTTGAATCAATATCCTGAAATATCAATACAAGAATTAAGAACACATAATTAAGAACAAATCAAGTATTTATCATATAGTTCAGAAAATAATAACAAGATCCGTCTTAGGTTTCATCCCCCTCAGGTATTTGAGGGGTTTAGTTCATAATCAGAAAAGAATACATCTCAAAAGAAAAATATAAAACAAAACATAAGAAAAACCCTAAAACCCCTTGAAGGAAATTGAAGAGAAGATCTTCTGTCTTGAGTATGATTCCGGCTTCTTGAGATGAATCAACTGGCTTTCTTCGAGTAAATCCCACAGTTCTGGTCTCTCTGGCTTGGCTCCTCGGCCTACCTACACCCTTCGAAGGTTGGCCTCTAGTGTGTTTATATAGGCTTTTGGAATGTCTTTCTTTGCCTCTAAGTACCCTATTCTGAATAGAATTAAAACAGGTCACGTCAGGGACATGCCCGTGTGGCACGGCTGTGTGAATTGAATCCAGGTCGTGGCCGGGTCTGCTAAAGAGGCACGGCTATGTGGCATGGGCGCATGCCATGTGGATTTCGTACTTTGGCCCATTTTCTCCTTTTTTGGCCCATTTCTCGTTCTTTTCATCCTTCGGTGCTCTCCTAAGTATACAACATGAAATGAAAGGATTAGGAGCACCAAATTCCACAATTCAGGGAATAAATCATCCAAAAGTATGCTAAATGCGGGATTAAAATATGTATATATTACGGTTTATTAAATACCCCCACACTTAAGAATTTGCTTGTCCTCAAGCAAAATTCTCAACTTACAATTAAAATGAACTTCCTCAATTCATAATATTCATCAATAGTGTCTCATTATAATTCATAGATAATTTATACATTGATAATTTAAGTCAAAGGGTCCTAAAGATTCAAACAATCAAAGTCATAGTTTTTGTAGCATGAAAATAGAGGTGTTTCCCCTTACCTAAATAATCACCTTTAATTCAAAATCGACAAGAGTTGACATCCTCACTAAAGATTCACTCAAATCACTCAAAGTGTTTAAGGTTCAAAATTAAGCTCTCAAAAGTTAAACATGAAAAGTTAATCCCATAGGCTTGCATGAAAATCAAATCTCCACCACCATAAAATGAAATGATACATAGATCAAAAGGTCTTTAAAAGGGTTGTAACGGGACTATGGTTAAAGGTGTAGATAAAGGCTAAATTAAAGGGTTAGAATCGAGATTGAATTGTCAATTTACCTAACTAGAAAAATGAACTAATCCTGAATAATTACATCAATTGAAAACTTGTAATACTAATAATACGCGCTTCTTTTTTGAGATGTGGAATTTAAACTTATACGCTCACTTAATTATAGAACTAATAATGAATATACTTCAATTTTTTTATTTTTTTTTAAGAATCTACAATAATAGGAAAGAACTTTAACAACTGAAATATAGCACATAGTTAGGCAACTGCTCAAAATCAAATCTCGACAAAAAGGGTAGTCAAGAGAAACGATGATAACAAATACAAGATGGGTTTTGGGTTAATATTAGTGGGTGAGTCAATAAAAGGGTTGTTAGGATCAGAGGGGTTCACTAAGGGTTAATTGTGAGGGTAGGCTTTTAGTGGAGTAAGTGGGTTAAATCCTAAGTGCCTTTATCATCCCTGTATATCAATTCAATGATGTGATCTTGACATGTATAATCGAAGCAAGTTCTAGAATAACAAATCAATGTTGACACACTCATAATCAATAAAGTGAGCAAGAAAAGAATGTATACTCTAAAAGGCTCAAAATCTCACAAAAATTATGGGTTTTTGATATCAACTTTGTAAATTTCAAACTTCAAGGTAATAATTAGATTCAGGTAGACAAACTAACAAAATTTTAATTTTTGAAAATAAACTCATCATACTTGATTCTCTAGCCTCCTAAAGTTTAAATCATCACTGCACAATTATCAATGACTTAATCCAAAACATATCAATAAAAATCATGAATCAAAGGAAATTTTATTCTAATAGTAAAATGAGAAAATTACATAAGAACAAGACATAATTCAGGGATTTGAGAATAATGCAAAAAGTTACGAACATAAATTCACCCCCACACTTAAGATGTACATTGCCCTCAATGTACAAAGATATATAAGAAATCATAAGAGATGGGGAGAAGTGAAACTTCCTGAAATTTGGATGGATTCCTTGAGTTGGCAGTGGTCGTGGTGTGGTGGCCGCCGACGATCTCTGCGCTAGATGAAGAAATTAGGAATCTCGTGAAGAATTAGCCAGGAAATAATAAGAATAATTCAAAATATACTAATTATATATTTAAAGAAAAGAAAAATAAAAAGAAGGAATGTAAAAAGTAAAATAAAATTAAAAGAAAAGATTAATGGACTGAAAAGTCCTTATTATTAGATGGTTTACAAAGTGGGTGTGATTTGTAAGGCCGTAGTGTGGTGATTCTCAAGCAGCCTTTAGAACCTAAATCAAAGAAAACAAAATAAAATAGATTAAATTAAGTAAAAGAGAAATAAAGAAAAAAAATAAAGGAGAAGAGAAAAGAAAAAGAAGAATGAAATGGACTCAAAGGTCCTTGTCTTGTCGAGTTAATAAAGCGGCCGGCATGAACTTATGTAGATCAGTCTTGCAGAGGAAGACTGTACTAGGATCCTTCGGTTTCTTCGATATGGATAAGGTGTAGACTAAGAGTTTGGAGAATGAAGGAGAGTGAAAATGAAAAGGGAGGGGAGTGTAAAGTTTATGGAAGAAGGGAAATAGGTAGTAGGTGAGAAGGGGAGAGGGTTTTTTTAAATAGAAATCTCAGATCTGGTACCTCCCCACGCCCATGTACCTTGGGCATGTTGAGTCACACGGTCGTATCGCATGGCCGTGTTGTGCTACGTTCGTTTTTCCCACGCCCATGTGCATGTCGCCACAGCCATGTTGATAAAACAGTGTCGACCACGGCTATATCACACGGCCGTGGTGTTTAGTTGGAGCCCATGCCTTGAAGATATTTTTCGTCCTTCGTACTATCTCTGCCACATCGGTACGGAAATTATGGTGTCCACATGGCTACGGCCACGACCGTGTGCAAGGCTGTGTGGAATGGAAATCTGTGTGGTTAGTTTGTAGTTCGATACTGAAAGTAAAAATGGAAAGAAAATAAAACAATAAAATAAAAATATGCAAATTAATGGGGTTAGTGCTCGAGTTGCCTCCCGAGAAGCGCTCGTTTATAGTCTTAAGCTAGACTTACCTCTCATTCGCACATTCATGGTGGTTTGAGGAGTTAAAAATCCTTTCTCATGCTATCAGTTCTATTATCAGTATACAGTTTGAGTCGAGTAGTGTTTACTTTAAAAGTGCCAAATATAGGATTACTTACCTTGACTGTTCTGTATGGGAAGACATTGAGTACCTTAAAAGGGATTTCTTCGTTTGTATCAAGGTCTGAAGTGGTGATTCGAGGGTCTGTCTTATCCATCGATACCTAATCTCTGATCTTAAATTTTTTTGGCTCATCCTTAAGTTTGACATGGTTTTGCTTTGGTTCTGCTTCGTGTGTTCCTAATTTCTCTTTGAAATGCGTCTTCCACTCGTCTAGTTCATTGATCTGAAGCCTTCGTTCCTCATGAGTTATTTCCTTGTTAGCATGAGGTCTAGGATCTGGCTCAGTTGTGTAGTTCCGTGGTGCTTCCTAAAAAGAAGGTTTAATCGGATGGTCATTAATAGAATTTATGTTCTCACCTTGATTACTCGATGTCCTAGCCGAATCAAGAGCATGAAGAGTGATTGTTTCGTCACCTACACAAAGTATGAGTTCACCTGCACCGACATCAATTTTAGTCCTGGTAGTTGCTAAAATGGGTCTTCCTAAAATTAAAGGAATAGTATTGTTCTCATCCATGTCTAAAACGACAAAGTTTACTGGGAATACAAATTTATCAACTTTCACAAGAACATCTTCAATTATACCCTTAGGAACTCTAATAGTTTTATCAGCTAATTAAATGCTCATCCTAGTTTGTTTGGGTTTCCCTAGACCTAGCTGTTTAAACATTTTATAAGGAATAACATTTATGCTTGCCCTTAAATCAGCTAAAGCATTATCAACAGATAAACTACCAATTAAACATGGAATTGTAAAACTCCCTAGATCTTTTAATTTCCGTGGTAGTTTATTTTGCAAAATTGCTGAGCATACTGCGTTTAGTTCCACATGCGACTCCTCGTCTAACTTCCGTTTGTTTGTCAGAAGCTCTTTTAAAAATTTCCTTGAATCTGGCATATGCGAAAGAGCTTCAAGAAATGGTAAATTAATATGTAATTTATTTAAAAGTTTAAGAAATTTACCGAATTGTTCATCTGTGTTGTCTTTCTTCATCGCATTGGGGTATGGTATATAAGGTTCGTATTCTTTAATTACCGGTTTTGGCTTATCATGACTTACTTCAACCTTACCTTCCTCTACCATCTTCTCTTGCCTCAATTTTGTTTCATCTAACCTTTCACTATTATGAGCGGTTATGGCTTGAAGTTGCTCCTTTGGGTTAGTTTCTGTGTTGCTTGGCAAGCTGCCTTGTGGTCGCTCTGATATGATCTTAGCAAGTTGACCTAATTGGTTCTCGATCCCTTGAATCGATGCTTGTTGATTTTTAAGTGTTGTTTCGGTGTTTTGGAAATATGTTTCTGACACCGCTATGAATTTTGTCAGCATCTCCTTAAGGTTCGGCTTCTTTTCTTGTGGATAGGTCTATTGTTGGAAGTTTGGAGGGGGTTGTTGTCTCTGATTTCCTTAACCACCCAATGAGAAATTGGAGTGGTTCCTCCAACCTGGATTATAAGTATTACTATAAGGGTTATTTTGAGGTTTAAAATTGTTACCCATATAGTGAACTTGCTCTTTTTCAGCGCCCGGGTTATAAAGTGGATATTCTGTATTGCTCATCCCCCCTCCATTCATATCGCACTGCATAATTGGATGTACCTGCGAAGAACCACATAAACCATCAATTTTCTTAGTTAAAAGTTCTACCTGGTTTGATAGCATGGTTACTGCGTCGAGGTTGAAAACACTGGCGGCTTTTGTTGGCCTTGTCCTCATGACTTGCCACTGATAGTTATTTAGTGACATCTCTTCAATGAATTCGTAGGCAGCCTCAGGTGTTTTGTTATTCAAGGTTCCGCTGGCGGCTGAATCAATCAACTGCCTGGTTGAGGGGTTCACACCGTTGTAAAAAGTTTGGACCTGTAGCCACAAGGGTAATCCATGGTGTGGGCACCTTCTCAATAGATCTTTGTATCCCTCCCATGCATCGTAAAGTGTTTCTAAATCCATCTGCACAAAAGAAGAGATATCATTCCTCAATTTAGCCGTTTTAGCCGGCAGAAAATATTTCAATAAAAATTTTTCGGTCATTTGTTCCCATGTAGTGATTGATCATCGTGGAAGAGAATTCAACCACTATTTAGCTTTATTCCTCAAAGAAAAGGGAAATAACCGAAGACAGATGGCATCATCAGAAACACCATTTATTTTGAAAGTATCACAAAATTCTAGGAAACTCACCAAGTGATTATTTGGATCTTCATCCTGCAAACCATCAAATTGAACAAATTGTTGTATCATTTGAATTGTGTTAGGTTTCAGTTCAAAATTATTTGCAGCAATAGCAGGTCTAACAATACTTGACTTAGTTCCTGTTAAATTAGGTTTAGCATAATCATACATAGTTCGAGGAGCATGATTTTCGGCCACCTCTGGATGTAGCGGATTATTCTCAGCCATCTCTTCAGTAGTATTAATTTCGTTCTCTTGCTCTTCTTGTATGTATTGTAGGCTTCTCCTTATTTCTCTTCGGTTTCTACGAACCGTGCTTTCAATTTCACTATCATAAAGTAGAGGTCCTGACGGGTTTCTTCTACTCATAAACTAGAATACTTGCCAGTTGCAAAGAAGAAAAAATTTAGAAAAGTAAGAATAAAATTTAATTGCAAAAAAATAAAATATGGCTAAAGTAATAAAAATTGAGCATTCTTAATATTTTAGTTCCCTGGCAACGGCGCCAAAAACTTGGTGATGGTGGGAAAGTCTTAAAATTTATATAATGAATAATCGAGCCTAGAAACTAACTATCACCATGATTGAGGCAAGCGCACCTATCGAACAGTAGCATAGTTTAGTGGCAAGATCGGATTGTCGAACCCATGGGAACCAAAAGTACTAATACTAGCTTTCTTTTTATTATCTAGCCTAAAATAAAAGTGATTAATATTTATTTAACTAATTACTAAGAAAAAGATGCTAAGACACAAAGAATGAATTGGGGAAATACTTGTGGGAAAAACCAATTGATTAAGACAATACCCGAGGAAGAATCCACCTAGACTTCACTTGTTATTTAACTCTGAACCAGACGATTTATTCACTTGACTTGATCTGTAGGATTCCCTAATTTATATTAATACCTCTCTCGAGGCTACTAACGTCTAACCCTAGGTTGATTAATTGAAATCTCTTTCTAATTAAAACCCCTAGAATTGCATTAACTCGACCTATGGACTCCCATATTAGGTTTGACCCTAATCCGACAGATTTTCATCATCCTATCTCTAGGGTTGCAATCAACTCCACTTAATTATGCTAGATCTACTCTTAAACAGGGAATATTCCTCCACTGCCTAAGCACATCAATACTTGAATCAATATCCTGAAATATCAATACAAGAATTAAGAACAAATCAAGTATTTATCATATAGTTCAGAAAATAATAACAAGATCCGTCTTAGGTTTCATCCCCCTCAGGTATTTGAGGGGTTTAGTTCATAATTATAAAAGAATACATCTCAGAAGAAAATATAAAACAAAACATAAGAAAAGCCCTAAAGCCCCTGAAGGAAATTGAAGAGAAGATCTTCCGTCTTGAGTATGATTCCGGCTTCTTGAGATGAATCAATTGGCTTTCTTCGAGTATATCCCACAATTTTGGCCTCTCTTGCTTGGCTCCTCGGCCTACCTCCACCCCCTTCGAAGGTTGGCCTCTAGAGTGTTTATATAGGCTTTTGGAATGTCTTTCTTTGCCTCTAAATACCCTATTCCAAATAGAATTAAAACAGGTCACGTCAGGGACACGCCCATGTGGCACGGTCGTGTGAATCGAATCTAGGCCGTGGTAGGGTCTGCTAAAGAGGCACGGTCGTGTGGCATGGGCCCAGGCCGTGTGCATTTTTTACTTTGGCCCATTTTCTTCTTTTTTGGCCTGTTTCTCATTCTTTTCATCCTCCAGTGCTTTACTAAATATAGAACATGAAATTTAAGGATTAGGAGCACCAAATTCCACAATTCAAGGAATAAATCATCCAAAAGTATGCTAAATGTGGGATTAAAATATGTATATATTACGGTTTATCAGAGCAAGATAAGCAACAACTGGATTTATATCATGGAAAAACAAAAGTCTTAGATTAGTTCTCAATTAAGTTTTTACGACCGTTTTAGTCGAGGTAAGTTCATATAGTGGTAAAATGGTTAATTATTAATTTGAATCAATGATTAGTTAAGGTTATACTTTGTTTAATTATTAATGAATATATATACATGTTAATTAATTATTTGGATTCTAGTAATGTTTATTCAATTGAGAGATAATTGGGGAGAATGTGAGTTGTATGGATGTATATAACTGAAATGAGGTAAATGGAAGAAGTTAAAGGATCGAATTATAAAAGTGTCTCGTTTGAACCTTAAGAATTCTTAGAATAAAAATGATATGTTATTAAGGATTATACGATTTCGAGTGATGGTCCTGAATGTCCTACCGATGGCTGAGGTCCTGCATTTGTTGCGGATTCTCCATAGTTCGTATGAATAGTGTAACACCCCAAACTCGGCCTAGAAGTTAGGCCCGAATCTGGCGTGTCACATTGAAGTGTTTTTCGAAAACTATGTTTTCATTGAAAACCCTTCTTGTTTAAAGGCTTAAGTAAAATCTCAGTTACGTTAGTTTATTTTTAAAATGTGGTACATTGAAAAATTATTAGTTTTATTCCCAAAACATCTTTTTAGTTGCGGAAGCTAATTTTGAAAGTAATTGATTTACAAAAAAGATTAAGTCGCGAAACCATTTCGAAAATGTTGCGAAAACGTAGTGTTGTTTTAAAAACAATTAGCATTTTGGAAAACCGTGATTTACTTCTAACGGATATAATTCAAAGTAAAGAAAGACCCATAGTTAAAATCCAGAAACTTAAAGAGGCCTTATTAGAACCCAAATCAAAATACTTGAATGTAAATAATCAAAACAAAAAACACAAGCAGTGTGTGGCCTTCTCCGAGTCCCTCGCAGCACCGATCCGTCTAAGGCTAGGGGTTACCTGCACAATTAAAAATGGGGTGAGTTTACGAAAACTCAGTGTGTAATCCCCTTACTAAAGTAACAGTCAATATACAGAAACCGAAACCTAAACAGTCTGGGCCAAAGCCCTTTTAACAGTAACAGTATAGTACATATCACAACATACGTGGGCCAAAGCCCACTACAATAACATTTGGGTCACAGCCCATAACAGAATCAATTGGGCCTAGCCAAAACCAATAACAGAACAACTGGGCCTAAGCCCAGTATAGTGACAGATTTGATAACAGATATGCAATAGTATAAGGATGCATCCCACCCTGATCCAGCCAACACACCACCCATACCAACCCTACACTCACGTGGGGATAAAATCGACCCACCCAACCAGCACACCACTGTTAGCACCGGTTGCAGCCCTAACCAAAATCGCAACAAAGCTGCTAGTATATATATACGGCTCTAAGCCTTCAGTAGCGGCATTATAATTGGCACAAAGCCATCAGTAACTGTATTATGTTTGGCACATAGCCATCAGCGACGGTAATATAATCGGCACACAGCCTTGGGTAAATATGATCGACACAGAGTCATCGATATATATGTTAGGCACATAGCCACGGGTAAGTACGATTGGCACAAAGCCACAATCAAGATGGCACAGAGCCATGTTTAGGTTGGCATAGAGCCATAATCAGATTACGCGGCTTTAAGCCGTCCGTCGGTCCACAGTCATCTCATGCGACCCGTGCGACCTTAACAGATCAATACTGGATCCACAGTCGTCATGCGACCCGTGTGACCCTATCAGAACTTCCTCCGTATCAATGCCCCAACCCCATGCAATATGGCGTGTATGTCATGCTCAATCATTACACGTGTATGCAAAATGGCCATGCTCGGTAACAGTCATTTACACACATATTAAAGCATATCAGTCACACGACCACAGTCAAGTCAGTTTAAACACAGTTATACGAGCACAGTCATACGAGCACAGTCAAATCAGTCAAATTCATAGTCTAAGTTAGTCATTTACCCACAAGGGCAAAACAATCATTTTACCCTATAAGGGTATTTCGGTAATCCTACCCTTCAAGGTTATGTCGGTAATTCTACCCTACAAGGGTATTTCGGTAATTTTACAAATTAGGGTATTTCAGTAATTTTGCAAATTGAGGGTATTTTGGTAATTTTGCAAATCAAGGGTATTTCGGCAATTTTGCAAATCGAGGGTATTTCAATAATTTTGCAAACCGGGGGTATTTCAGTAATCTTGCAAACCGAGGTCTCAGCAACCCCACAGAAGGTCCACCATCACCTGTAAATGGGCCTAGGGCCCATTACTGGGCCCAAGTGGGCCCACATGCTCGTGTGGCCCAATTAGCCCGAAAATAGCCACAGTTATACAAACGTCACAGTCCAAACAACACTTACCACATCACATACATTTTATCCGTGTGGGCCCACACAGCCCATTTCGGCCCAACGAGGCCCAGAACTACCTAAGTCATGTGCACGATATGATAAGTCTATCTACGTCCCACTTAATAGTGAAGTTTACCTACGCGGGCCCACGGGCCCATACACCCATTTTGGCCCAAGCCCATGAGATCTCTCATGGCGGCCTTTCTCGTCGTACGCCCACATTTCGTGAGCTCGGTTGATCACATGAGCTTTTGCAAGCTCATGTGGCCCAAAAGCCCAATCCTTCGGCTTTTCGGCTTTTCAGCTTTTCAGCATTTCGGCATTTGCCGCTACCGCTAACACCGTGTGAAAAACATTCCCACTCTATCATCTTTTGACCGATTAGTAATTACGGTACTAATACACACTTTCAGCTTTTCAGCCAATCATCAACAGAGCACAAAGTTACACACCTTCGGCTTATCAGCCGACTATCAGGTACAGGGTAAAAATACACACCTCTTAGCGAAACTAGCTAAGATCCACGTTCTCCGAATCCTTGACTGAACACTAATCGGTTTGTTGCCCTTGATTCCCAACTAGAATCAACTACACGATCCTATTGACTAGCTGCAATACAACCACAATCTTATAATCACCAACACCATTTGAACAGTTAAATCCCGAAGAGAAACGCTTACCCAAATGTGTAGTCTAGATGTGGAGAGGAGACAATAGGCCAAACTTAGACACACCCTTGGTTGATCGAAGAGTCAACGACTTGTTAGGAGCTTTTGAAGAACCGTAATAGAATAATAAAGTAGAGTAATCGGCTAGCCTCGTAAAACTAGATTAAGGGAGAGAAGGAGAATATTCGGTTTGAGCGATATGAGAAAAGGAACTTGAAGAAAGTTGAAAGAATAAAGATAAGAGTAGAAAGAAGAGGTGAGAATCAGCAAGGAAGAAAAAGAGATGGGCAAAGAATAAGCAGTCAATGTTACCAGAAGAGACAGAAAAGAAAATGCATGAAAGGCCAGTTTCCCAAACAGGTTCGGCAACACTGGAAAAGAGGAGAGAAAGGAAACAAAAGCAAAGGAAAACCCGAGAATGATCACAAAAGGATTCGGCACAACCCAAAGAGATATTCAAAAAAATGCTCCCAAAATGCCAAATGCCCATTACTAAGGACCCCTTAGCCGAATTTGCATCCCCCAACATCCCCATTCGGCCACAACTCCTTCCCCTTTTCAAATTCCTTAAACATCTCCATAAATCCCTCCTTGATTTGCTACATAATCTTCTCCCAACAACTCAAGACCATTTCAAACTTCCCAACACAGAGTTCAAATCCAACACAAACTCTTGCCAACTCATGAGCAAAATAAATAACCCCATTATGTTGTGCCAACACTAGAACCTCAGACCTCAAGGTTACTCCACACGCCACTTCCCACTAGACCACAAGCTCTTCTGTGACTTAAAACAGCGCAAATATTTATAAAGCCTATGTGCCAGTGTCTAGATTCTTTTAAGAGAAAAATTTAAAACTTCTGCAAGAGCCAAGACTTGAACCTAGGCTCCCTTACAACCTTAATGACGCCACAACCACTAGGACACATGCTTCCTTGTGTCATTTTTTTATCACAATAATTAAAAAGGCCTACATCCAAGCATCCAGGGTTTTATTCACTTAAAACCAAATTTTTTGCTAAAGCCCAGGTTTGAACCCAGGTCTTTTCCAACACTTCTCAGGACCCTTAACCACTGAAGTAGACATTTACTTGTGTCATTTCCTTGCACAATTAAATACCTATTTGCATCTTCCTTACGGATCCATACTCAAGGCCTAATACTTCTAGGCCCAAATTCATGGCGTTACAAATAGCATCATGTAGTTAACATTTCGACCCACATATCATGTGAGCAGGCCTATTTTATAGCTTGTGTGACCAATATTTAAAAGGTTATGGTTACATGAAAAGACACACTATGTGTGAGCATTCCCGAGTATCATATGTTATTCTATGTGGTTCAGCGGGTAAGCAAAGGTTAATGGAAAGACACATATAAAAACTTATTGTTGCTAATGTTCATATAAAAATGAAAGATGAATATGTATATATGAAATGTAAAGGATAAGAATTTATCATGCAATGGAAGAGAGAATTATGGAATTCATTTCTTAGTATATGCTATGTTACATAGATGTTATGTTTTCATGTTGTCTATTAACAATGTGGTTTGTGATGAATTGGAAAGTATAATGTTTAAATGGTGTAATGAGCATTGTTGAATGGTTTATCAATTGATGTTTGGTAAGTTGAAGTTAAACTTATGCAAGCTTACTAAGCATTAATTGCTTACATAGTTTGTCAAAACAGTTTGTCACACGGTCTAGCACACGACTTGCGACACGATCATGGCCCTATTTCGAATATACACACGGGCAGAGACACAGGATGAGACACGGTCATGTGTTCATAATTCAAATGTCCACATGGTCTGGTCTATGTCACATGGCTTGGCCACATGACCATGTGACCCCTATTTCCCAATTTTTCATGTTTCTCAAAATTTTTTGATTTGTTTCAAATTGATCCTTGATTGCTTTCAAATTATTTTCTAGGGCCCCTAAAGCTCAATTTAAGGCCCAGTTGCGTATGATTGCTATGTTTGTGATGAGTTGTTATAAATTGATATTAAATTGATTTATTGATCTGTTTTGAAGATAAAAGGTTCTGTTTTGTTTAGTAATACTCTATAACCCTATTCTTACGATGGAGATGGGTTAGGGGTGTTACATCTAGTGGTATCAGAGTTACATTTTAGTCGGTTCTTGGACTGAACGTTGCATGTATAGAGTATAGAATACATGTCATTTTATAACCTATGATAGTGTGATATCTTTTGACTTAAATTGAATTATGTTTTCATGTAGATAAAAGATGTCATCCAACTAAGATGACTTCGATGAAGTCGAAAGTAATGCACAAACCTCTGTTCAAGGAGAAGCTAATAGTGGGCCCATTTCTAAGGGATAAGGAAGTGAGGTGAAAGAAGCCTTCTTCCATATGATGTCTAAATGGTTTACTAAATTTTTCGAACGAACCCAATGGCTCAACAACCTCCACCTCCTCCAATACCTCAACCAGTTCCCCCTATTCCACAATGTTCGGAGTAGGTATGTGTGAACAGGCCTTTGGTTGATGAAATTTGTAAATATGGGGCAGAAGAGTTCCGTAGCACAGCTGAAGACAATCCAAAAAAAGCTAAGATATGGTTAGAGAATACCATTAGATTTTTTGATGAACTATCTTGTTCTTCTGCTGATTGTTTAAAATGTCTGATATCTCTATTAAAAGAGTCAACGTAGAAGTGGTACTGAAAGATCGTGTAAATTGGGATTTCTTTCAAATAGAATTCAAAAAAAAATGTCAGACAGAGGTATCTTGATAAGAAAATGAAAGAACTTTTGGAATTGAAACAAGGTGAAAGCAACGAATCTGTTAGGCCAGTTTGTGTTAGTTGATAAATTTTGTAGAATTTGTCCCCTGAAAATTTGGGATTACAACTTTCTGGCTGATTTGATGTTCTTACCATTTGATGAGCTTGATGTGATCCTCGACATGGATTGGTTGACTTTGCACGATGCTATTGTGAATTGTAGACGAAAGCAAATTTGTTGAAATGTCAAAACATTGAGATAGTTAGGGTTGAATCAGATAGAGGTGATAGTACAACCAATATTATTTCAGCTTTGTCAACTCAGAAATGTGTCCGAAAAGGTTGTGAGTCATATCTAGGTTATATATTAGATACTAGAGCTTTAGAAATGAAATTGGAATCAGTTCCGACTGTTTGTGAATTTTTGGATGTGTTTCTAGAAGAGTTACTAGGGTTACCTCCAATCAGAGAAGTTGAGTTCGTTATTGAGTTAGTACCAGGAATTCCAATATCGATTGGTCCGTATAGAATGGAATCTACTACATTAAAAGAGTTGAAAGCACAGTTACAGGAGTTGACAGATAGAGAATTTGTTCGGCCTAGTTTTTCTCCCTAGGGTGCACTTGTACTATATGTTAAGAAGAAAGACGGATCTATGTGGTTGTATATTTATTATCGACAGCTTAATAAGGTCACAATCAAAAACAAATATTCATTACTACATATTGATTATTTGTTTGATCAACTTAAAGGTGCAATCGTATTTTCTAAGATCGATCTCCATTCTGGATATTATCAGCTACGGGTTGAAGATTCTGATATGCTGAAAACTGCTTTTAGGACCAAGTATGAACATTATGAATTTTTAGTTATGCCATTTGGTTTAACAAATGCACTTACTGTGTTTATGGATTTGAAGAACAAAATATTTCGACCGTATTTAGATAGATTTGTTGTTGTTTTCATTGAAGATATTCTGATTTATTCTCGAGACGAAGTTAAGCATGCCTAGAATTTGAGAATAGCATTACAGACTTTGTGTGAGAAACAATTATATACGAAATTCAATAAATGTGAGTTTTGGTTGCAAGAAGTTTGATTTTTGGGTCACGTCGTATCGGTTAACGACATTAGAGTGGATCCGAGTAAAATATATGCTATTTTGGATTGGATACCTCTGAAAAATATCAGCGAGATCATTAGTTTTCTAGGTTTAGTCGAGTATTATCGAAGATTTGTTAAAGGGTTTTCGATGATTGCTACACCATTAATGAAACTACTCTAGAAAGATACAAAATTTATTTGGTCTGATAAATGTCAGCAAAGTTTTGATCAATTGAAATTGATGTTAATCGCAGCCCCTTTGTTGATATAGCAAGAGTCCGATAAAGAATTTGTGATTTGTAATGATGTTTCACTTAATGGTTTAGGTTGCATTTTGATGCAAGAAGGCAATGCTGTAGCTTATGCTTCATGTCAATTAAAATCACATGAGAAAAACTACTTGACACATGATTTGGAGCTTGTGGCTATTGTGTTTTCTTTAAAAATTTAACGACATTATTAATATGGAGAAAAATGTAGTATCCCTAAACCGAGTCTAGTAGTTCTAGGTATATTTTTCGGGTTCCGAATGTGAAACTAGGAATTTATAGGGTTCCTAGTAATTTTTAATTTAATCTAGGAGGTTAATTTCATCTAAAATTGATTAAACAATAATCCAAAAAAAATAAAAATATTTTTAGAAAATTAATTTTAAAGTAATTAAATAATTATAAGTGAAAATAATTAATTTGGGTTGAAAAAAATTTAAAATAATTTTTATTAAGGCTTAATTAGAGTTAAATTTAAATATGAATTAAATTGGATTTAATTGTAAAATAAGGAAATTTTTAGAGTATTTATTTGACAAATAGACCTTAAAATTCAAAATTTTGGAGGGAAAGGATCAACTGGTAAAGTAAGGGAAATGTGGGAGTGGCCATTAGGAAAATTCCCCAATTTTTAAATTCTGGTGAGTTGTTTCAATTTTAAACATAATGCATCTACCTTACTTTTCATACCATTTACATTAGATTAGAGAGCTATAAATTTCATTTTCTTTGTATGATTTTAAAGATCTATCATCAGATAATATATCCAACTAATTTCCTTCCCAAAATACTCTTTCAATTCATCCAAAATTATTCTCAAAAGCAGCCAAAAACATTCTGAAATTTCTCAAGCTTCTTAAATCAAGATTTTCAATCAACGAATTTAGAGTGAATCAAAGGTAATCTTCAATCCTAAACTTGTTTTTATGAAGATTAGAAACATTTTTACATGATTTGAGAGTCAATTAAAGGATTTTTTAGCAATGTCATCTTCTTCAAAAGCTTAAGGTGCTTTAATGGCGGATCTTGAGTTTTGAGAGGAAATCCACAAATCAATGGGTGTTCCAACTCCGAATGGATCTATTAAAAGGTTTTTGGTCTTAATTATCAAGATTAAATATGATTTGTAAGGTAATTTGAGGAAATCTGAATTTCATCATCTTCATGAATTGATTTGCCGGATTTTGTGAAATTAATTTAAATGTGAAATTGATGCTTAGTTTATATGTATTTGGTTTATTATTGATGTTTGGAAGTGATTAGGAAGGCGGGAGAGATCGATTTTGTGAGGAATCAAGTTTTCGACTTGATGTTACAAATCTGGTAAGGTATCTTTATGAGAGAATTTCTATTAGTATAATTAATCAAAATTTGTGTTTATTATAGCATTGGAAAGGTGGTAATGTCTACTTTATCTTTGTTGAAGCTCTGAATCTTGAAGAGGACCAAGATAACTGGAATAGAAGCTTGAAATTGCTTAGCTGATCACTTGTTGTGAGAGAATAAATTTGTGTGGTGAGTGTTTCTAAGGGCGATTTGGTAAATTGACCCTCAATTATGTTTAATTAGTACATTATTAATGATTAAAATTAATTGATTAAAATTAATTAATTATGGATGGATGGTTGGTTTTGCAAGATTTGTATTAAATGTGCAAAAAATGAATGTGTATTGAAAAAAATGGTAAGTGAGTTTTTGGGTGGTGTTGTGCTATTTAATTAGATTAATTTTAAGGATGATTTTAAGCATGTGTACTGAAATCTTTTACCATGATATGTTGGTGTTACAATTGGTAACTGAATATGGGAAATTGATGAAATAGTTGCTTGATTTAATTGGATGCTAAATGGCTATGTTACAAGTTATACATAATCATTTTGTCACATTAAATTGAGCACAATAATGATTGATTTATATGTTAAGTTTGACTGAATATATTAGCAACATGCATGGTGGACCCATTGGATATAGTTGGCATGCCATAGGATTTGTGGGTACTCACCTTTATTTGTGACATTGTAAGCATATGACTCTAGGTGGACTAATTTGTTTGTAATAGATAAGGGAGTGTTGAGCATGATTCTCCACTCAATGGGTTATTTGAGGAGCTATAAGGGAGTGCGTGCTTCGGCCCGCTCAACTCGGTGGACTATATTTGACATTTGTGGGAGTTCAGAGATTCATTTATCTGATGTATGATCACCCGGTTAAGCCATGAGAAATGAATGCCAATACATTTATGTGTGTTGTTGCTATATCAATTGATGATTGAATCCATGAATAGATGATTTTTGGTATTGAAATGCGTATGGAAAATTTAATGGCATGTTTCATTATTTTGGCTGATAATTGGTGATTGATTGGTTGTGAATTAAGCATGAATTGGATGTTAATTTACTTGTCACTTTTATTAACATTCACTGAGCTTTTAAAAGCTCACACCCTCACATTCATGTAGATAATCATGGGATTGAGGATCTGAGGAGATGAGCAAGAGAGTTCTAAAGATTTAGGCTTGGTAGAGACTTTATTACGCATTTTAGAGATTGTTGTTGAACTCCCGGGAATTAGTTGATTTTGGTTGTAATTGGACTTTGGACATCTATTTTGGATGCTTTTATAATAACTTTAAGGCATGTTTGAGTTTGATTATTGAATGATTTACGGTGTTTTGTTGCTTGATAACACGGTGATTGATAACACGATGTGTGAATGAAGTATGAAATTTTTACTAACGATTTATTTGGTGTTTTTATGCACGAAATTGATTGCCTAATTCTATTTAATTAAGGCTTATTTGATGTCCATAAGTTCAATTGAGGGTGTATGTATATATATGTTAATTAATCGTAGTTATATCGGGTTTAATTGGTCATTAAAATATGCAAAATTAAGTTTTAAAAAGAGTTTTTCGCAAAAACAGGTGTAGTGGTTTTCACACAGGAGTGTGCATGTACACACGGGCATATGGGTAACTGACACGGGCATTATTTGACACACAATCTAGAGTTAGTCACGATAGTGTTCGCATTAAAGATTTGGCATCATTACTTGTTTGGTGAGAAATGCCATATTTATACCGACCACAAAAGCTTGAAATATCTGATGACTCAGAAAGATTTTAATTTGCGACAGTAGAGATGGTTAGAATAACTAAAAGACTATGAGTTAGTGATTGACTATCATCCGAGAAAAGTGAACATAGTTACTGATGCTCTGAGTCAAAAGTCCTTATTTTCTTTGCGTGCTTTGAATACACAATTAGCTTTGTCTATTGATGGTTCGATAGTAGCTGAGTTGAAAGCGAGATTATTTTTACAGCAGATTTGTGAGGCTCAAAAGTTTGATAATGAGTTACAAGCAAAACGAGCTCAGTGCGAGCCAACTTCTGATTCATAGTTTCAAATAGGGCCTGATGATTGTTTGATGTTTCATAATAGAATATGTATACCAAGAAATTTTGAGCTTATTCAGAAGATTCTAAACGAAGCACACAGTAGTCGTTTGTCAGTACATCCTAGAAGCACGAAAACGTATAATGACATGAAACAACTTTATTGGTGGCACGGCATGAAATGCAATATCTCGTTTTATACAGTCATAAATGTCGAACACTGTTATATTGGAGTGAGCTCAGCGAAAATAAGATTCACGGGGTTGATTTGATCAGAGAGACTGAAGGAAAATTGAAAGTAATTCGCGATAGTCTGAAAGCAGCGTCAGATCGAAAAAAATCATATGCAGATCTGAAACGGAAAGATATTGAGCTCTAGATTAGGGATAAAGTATTTTTGAAAGTGTCACTGTGGAAAAAGATATTGTGGTTTGGTAGGAAAGGAAAACTGAGTCCGCGATTCATCTGACTGTATGAGATTATCGAGCGGGTTGGACTAGTGGCATATCGACTATCTTTACCATCTGAGTTAGAGAAAATACATAATGTGTTTCATGTGTCGATGCTTCGATGATACCGATCCTTCCCTTCACACGTCATTTCCCCAACCGAGGTTGAAATTCAGTCTGATATGTCATATGCCGAAGAACCGATCTGAATTTTAGCTCGTGAAATCAAAGAGCTGATAAATAAGAAAATTACATTAGTGAAATTTTTATGGCATCGACACGGGGTTGAAGAAGCTACGTGGGAACCCGAGGATGCTATGAGAAAACAATACCCGAACCTATTCATTAGTAAGATTTTTAGGGACGAAAATCCCTAGAGGGAGAGTCGAATAGCCCGGTTTTAGCTAAATCAGAACAGTGGTTTCAGAACCACAAATTCGATGTCAAAAATTTATTTTACTATTATTTTTTGTGTTTACGGTATGTTATTTGATATTTGTGAAAATTTCGTGAGCTAATTTTATCGTTTAATTGATCAATTTGAGAAAAAGGACTAAATCGCGTAAAATACAAAAGTTGCATTCTACTTGCTAAAGGTGTCTAATTGCCATGATTTATTAAATGAAAGGTCTTTATGATTTTATTAGACCATTGATAATGGAATTTGACATAGATGGCCTTATATTAGATGATTTAAATGTTTTATTACTAAGGGTTAATATGGTAATTTGGTTATTAAGTAAAATAAATAAAACAAACACCATTTTCATCTTTATTTTCTTCATCTATAACCAAAAATCAAAAGAAAAGAAGCCAAAGGTGTTGTTTGAGGGTTCGGCCCTTATTGTTCTTGATTAAGGTATGTTCTTTGCTCGGTTTTTGATGATTTTTATATTTTTGTAATCGTTACTCCATATTATAGCTAGCCCGTGCCTTAATTTTTGAATTTTTTCATAATCTTGTGAAGTGCCATTGATGAATATTTGAACTTTTGAATGTTTGATAATGGAAAATGACTATTTGTTGGTAGATTTAAATATTTTGTAAAGGGATTTTTGACAAAAATGTCAAAAAGGGATTAATTTGTAAAATGTGAAAATTGTGTGGTTGAAATGTGAAATAAATGAAAGTTTTGAGCTGTTAAGTATAAATTGGCTAAGCATGGGTTATGTTGAATTTTGTGAATTTTGTGAATTTTGTGTATTTGTGAAATAGGGACTAAATTGAATAAATGTGAAAGTTTGGGAGTTAATGTGTAAAAATGCCCAAATACTTGTTTAAGGATTAAATTGAATTAGTAGGTGATTAAATGAGTTAATTTTGAATACATATAGATCAAGAAAAGAGGAATCCGAAATTAGATCGGGGGAAAAGCAAAGTTATCGAGTAATCGATCCGATTTGTCAATTTCGAGTACAAGGTAGGTTCGTATGTGGTAATTTCAATACAAATATATGTTAAATGCTTTTATATTGCATAAATTGTGATTATGAGATTATAGATAATGTTTGAATTGTGAAAACGACTTTACAGATGTGTTCAACGATGAAATTGACAAGTGAAACTTCCTGGTTGAACCTTAGGAATAGTTTAGGATGCTAGTGACATGTCATTAGGTTATTGTGTTGGCTATGGGCCATGATATCAGCACTTCGGGTGCAAATGATACCTTGATTTGGCTACGGGCCATGGTATAGGTACTTCGGGATAGGTTACCCTGATTTGGCTATGGGCCATTGTATAGGTACTTATCGATTGAACTCTTTGAGTATCCAACTTCTATTCCGAATGGTTCAACGAGTAAACGAATGATGTGATTGAGAAAGAGGTTAGTACGAGACTATACAGGTATGTACGAAACCTATTATTAAATAGAGAAAGTTCGTTTAGTTTATATTTGGTAAGGTTTTGAGACATGAGAAAGGTTTGTAGTGATGTGTTGAATTATATTTGGTCATGTAATTGGTTGAATTATATTCATTTGATGTATTGAGTTACTCACTTACGAGCTTACTAAGCTATGAAGCTTACTTTATGTTATTTGTCAATGTTTTATAGAGAACTAAAGCTAGCTCGAATCCGGGAGTCATCGGGAACATCATCGCACTGTCAAACACCTAAGTTGGTACTTTTGAGTTATGTATATATGGTATATGGCATGTATAGGCTAGTTGTGGTACTTTGGTTGTGAATATAGCCATAAGGTTTGGCTTGTATATGTATATATTTTGTTTTGTATATATAGCCATGAGTGATGGCATATTTTAATATGTTTTGGTATAAATGTGGTTATGGTTTCATAATTGCTCAAATGGTTATAATTTGAGTTTGGTATATGATCTATTTGGTGTGATTGAAGTTGATAACTAGAGAAGTTATGTGCTTGTGAATTAATGCTTGTTGTTATAAGGATTTTAATAGGTAATTGGTATAAACTTGAGTATTGATTTTGGTTGAAATGGATATGGTATGAATTGTGTATATAAATGATGATTTTGGCTGCCTATTATATGATGAATTGGTACCATTTTGAGTTGTTTAGATGAAGCATTAATAAGGGTGGTAAATTGGCCTTACAAATGGCTTATTTTTGTCCACACGGGCAGAGACACGTGTCTCAGCCGTGTGTGACACACGGTCATGCTACACGGCCGTGTGTCCCCTAGTTTTGATATTAAAATGAAGTTAGTATGCTCCACATCGGTGTGTGACCGGCCGTGTGGCACAAGTCAGTATACCCCCTAAATGGCACACGGCCTAGCACACGGGCGTGTGACTTGGCTGTGTTGCATAAGTCAGTATACCCTACAAGATTGGCACGGCCTATCACACGGTCTGGCACACGGGCGTGTGTGGCCATTTCGAAGGGCACACGGATGTGTGGTCAACTGTGTGACCCAAGTCAGTATACTCTTCAGTTTTCACACAGCCTCGTACACGGGCGTGTTCTCGGTCGTGTGATGCAAATCAGTATGTATGCCCTGTTTTCACACGGCCTGGGACACGGGCGTGTCTAGAGCCGTGTGAGGCACACTGCCTGTTCACACGGGCGTGTGACCCTTGTATGTTTGAAAATTTTCTAAGTTTTCCTAAATTTTTGTATGTTATCAGTTTAGTCCCAAACCACCTCTAAAGCATGTTTAAGGCCTCGTAAGCCCTTATAAGGAACAATGTGATTATGATTGAATAATCTTTAAGAATGAATGCGTAAATGTATGAGTTATGTACGTTAAATGATATGTATTGGTCAGAATACCTCGTAACCCCATTCTGACCGTGAGTATAGGCGATGGGTGTTACAATTATTGGTATCAGAGCTACGGTTTAGTCGATTCTAGGACTAACGTAGTGTGAGTGAGAGTCTAGCAATACATGCCATATATACTCTACGATAGTGTGATGATTCTTGACAGCTTAAATTGTGTTTTTGTATAGTAATGGATCCTGAAAGAGCTGTAGCTGATGATGTAGAGAGTAACGCATGCGCTCCTGCTCAAGGGGCAGCGCCATTCGATTCTAGATCTATAACGGGTAGCCACGAGAGAGAGGCTAAACAAGCCTTTTTCCAAATGATGAACGAGTGGTTCACGGAGTTCGTTCGGCTGCTCAACAATCTCCACCCCCACCTATTCCTCAACAAATCCCTGTTATTCCTCAAGTTATAGATCCGATCCTGTTGAACAAGCTTCCAATAGATAAGATTCGGAAACATGAGGCTAAAGAGTTCCGGACTACTGTTGATGATGATGCAGAGAGAGCTGAGTTCTGGCTCAAAAGTACAAATCGATTATTCGATGAATTATCTTATACTCCTGATGAATGTATTATATGTGTTTTATCTTTGCTGAGAGATAATGCGTACCATTGGTAGAAAACGTTGATATCTGTGGTTCCTAAAGAACGGGTTACTTGGGAGTTTTTCCAATCTGAATTCTAAAAGAAGTACATCAGTCAAAGATTTCTCGATCAGAAGCATAAAGAGTTTCTAGAGTTGAAATAAGGCCGAATGACTGTCACTGAGTATGAAAGAGAATTCGTACGTTTAAGCAAGTATGCTCGAGAGTATGTGTCTACTGAAGAAATAATGTGCAAGCGATTTGTTGATGGGTTGAATGAATAAATAAAACTATTAGTCGAGATTCTAGAGTTAAAAGAATTTGTCGTTCTGGTTGAAAGGTCTTGTAAAGCTGAAGACCTTAGCAAAGAAAAGAGAAAGGCAGATTCAGAAGTTAGAGACTCAAGAAAAATATCAATGAATAAACCATATCAATCTTCATCAAAAGAAATCTCGAGATTCGCATAGTCGATCTAATACATCAGCGAGATATCATAATAGAGATCGTGGAAATCAGTATGTGAGTCCTAAAACTCAAGCTATTTCTGTTTTGAGTGTGGGTAGTGTTAGAAATAACAAGCCCGAGTGTCAGCATTTTGGGAGACGACATTTCGGATAATGCTGGAATAAGAGTAATAAAGCTTGTTTCAAATGTGGCTCACCGGATCATTTTATTAAAGATTGTCCTGAGATTGTTGAGAAAGATAGACATCAGAATGTGAGATCAAGTAACATGTTGACTAGAGGAAGACCACAAAGAAATGTTGGAAATGTGATTGGAAGTCGAGGTGTAACAAAAGATTCAGCTGTAAGATCGGAGGCCAGAGCACCTGCTAGAGGCTACACTATTCACACTCGTGAAGAAGCGTCATCGCCAGACATTATCACCGATGCTTTCACTCTCTTACTAATGTGATTGCATTGATAGATCTAGGATCAACTCATTCTTATATATGTATGAATTTAGTATCCAGTAAAACTTTGCCTATAGAGTCTACTGAACTTGTGATTAGAGTATCAAGCCCCTTAGGCAAATGTGTTTTGATTGACAAAGTCTACAAGAATTGTCCATTAATGCATCGAGATTTCTATTTTCCGGCTAATCTCATTTTGTTGCCATTCGACGAATTTATTGTGATTTTGGGTATGGATTGGCTAACGATGCATAGTGCTATAGTAAATTGTAGATGAAAGACAATTGAACTGAAATGTTAGAATAATAAGACTATTAGAATTGAATCTGATGATCTGAACAATATGCCAGTTGTGATCTCGTCTATGTCAGCTCAGAGATTTGTGAGAACGGTGTAACACCCCGAACCCGGGCCATACGTTTCGACCAGATCTGGCATGTTACGGGTTTGATGTTGAAAACATAGTTCCTTAACGGTTTTGGAAATCGTAAATCGCTTAGGCAATAATCGAATAAGTGACATTTGAAAAAGAAACCTTGTATTATTATTATTTTGAATAATTAAACCTTTGACATAATTTCATAAGTTGCAAATATTAAGAACTACTTTGTTGAAAATAAACTATGGGGCCTTATTACATAAATATTCCCAAATTAAAATAAAAAAACTTAAAGAAAACCGAAATAATCTATAGAAATAAAAACTTGATGGCCCCTCGAGTTCGTCTCGGCTCCCATATCCACGACCTACTGCTCATCTGAAAGAGTAGAGAAAAATGAAAGGGTGAGTCACCAAGACTCAGTGTATAAATCCCAAACACACAACGACCTGAGGCCCACAAAAAAATTATGAGCCCTGGCCCATACATAAAGGCAACAATCATACTTACATGATAAATAATAAATGATGAATAGCCCAACCCATCCTAGAATTCCATCCTCTACACACCAACCCGTACCAACCATCACACCTCGGGGATTTCTACAATCAACCCTCCATTCGCTACAGACCATAACGACAGCCGTACTGCCTATTCCTATTAATCAGGAATCATTAAACGTGGCATTGCCACCGATCACTGTGTGACCTAACATTAGATTTTTGTGGTTTAACCACCGATCACCAAGTGACCTATCATGCACTTCCCCTTCATTATCATAGTCCCACCCCATGCATACATACTTAAAACAAAAACATGAAAAACAGGTTTTCACATGTATCGATACTCATTGAGTGGTTTCTATGATTACTACCTGGCATCATTTGCAAACCCTTTTTCGGGTTTTATTCGACTGTTTACACAGCCTCTTTCCAGATTTTTAGCCCATAACATTTATATTACAATTAACTAGTGTGTTAGAGATCTACACACCTGATTATCGTTAGAACAAGACTTTCTACGTCGACGTTATCTGTAGTCGACACAACCGCTATTTGCCTAAGATGTTGTTCAGAGGCTGGTAACAAAACATTAGGTTAAGGCATGACTAACGAAAAGAAAACAGTTGATCATCTTAAGGAGAATTGAAATCCTTACCTTAAAATCCCAAAAAGTGATATGAGATTTAGGGGCTAGTGTTTTCGGCTTTTAGATCTAAAAGATCTACTTCAATCCCCGAATGTCGCCCAACAAGAGAATACATAAAACCATTAAACCATTAGCTTTTCGGCTTTGTCTTCCAAAAATCGAAAGAGATCTTGAGGAATAACAAGAGTCGACACTCACCTTACTAGAGAAGATTTGGCTACTCCTAGAGGATTCCGGCTTTTTGCGAAAATCAGGAAGAGAAGATGATTCGAAAAAAATCTATGGAGATTCGGCTTTTAATGAAGAAATCAGCAGGAAGAAGAAAAGAGAATTTCGGCAGACTATAGGTAGGTTCCGCTTCAGCAAAGATCAAAAGAAAAGAATGTAGAGAAAGGATTATGAGGTTTCGGCTTTTAGAAGAAATTAAAAGGAAAAGTTGCAGAGAATGGCTGAGGGTTTCAGCACAGAGAATGAAGAAAAGAATAGGGTTCAAATGCCGGAATTAAAGAGGTATCCCCCTATTTATAGAGAGCTTCGGCACTTACCTATCAAAAACCGAAAGTGCCCTTCCTGATAACTAAAAACTAAGCAAATAATAGGGGAATATTCGGCACCCCCTATGGCAAATAAAAACCAATTCCTCCTCCTCTAGGTGATGGAATTTCGGCCAACACCTAGCCTCGCAGATAGCTCCTATCTTTTCTCCTTTATCTAAATCTATTCATACCTTTAGAAGAAACCTAGATAGCACCACCTCTTCCTTCTTTTATCAGCTCATTATCCCTATTATCCATGTCATTTAATCCACCTATTTTCTAGCCCTATTGCCACCCCAACTAGCTCCCCTTTAATTGCCAAAAATGGCCCACTTACATGGGCTCCATGCGGCCAAAACTTGGGCCTCTTCAACTGTTAATGGCGCCATCTTATAACTCCTTTGCAGAGCCACTTGCTACTGGGCCACAAGCCCACTTTGATATTTTAAACACAGATACCACCTTTTACCCTATAGTGCCCAAACAAAAAATTAACCAAGGCCTTGACCACATCCTGAGCCCAATTTGGACCCCTAACACTTAAATTAAACATAACCACACATTAAATGCATAGCCCCACAATTTCAGGATGTTATAGTTCTACCTCCTTAAAGAAATTTCGTCCTCGAAATTTCCAACTAACTATTAATCGTACTACCCAAGTCTCACCACTATGCTTTCGCTGCGCACTCTAATTCTAAAGCCAAAAGAAACACTTAGTATACTATGGTAGAGTACGCACCGGTATTCGCATCTAGAGCGTCCTCGTCCCCTTGGCGACGTGCTGCATAGGCCAAAGCTGGCTGCCTCGCCTCAGCATAACCTGCACCTCCACGACCATGTCCTGTGCCATTGCCACCATTGATAAGCTCCGTCCCGCAGGAGAGATACAACCCCTTTCAGTTTTTCCTCCTCTGTGAAATCCAGATCATCCATTATACGTTCAACCGCCTCCACCCAATACTCAACTGTACTCGGTGCTATACTAGAAATTCCCTTAAACACTTCTGCCCCATTAGCTCTAAGTCGTTCTGACACAGATTTCCGGGCTCCTGTGCCCATGCCTGCCCCAGCAACCCTCTCTAAAACACTTAACATCGCCTGAGATACAGCACTATCTCCGGCCGTCTGATCCTGAAATTCGGCCTCCGCAGCTGGCATCTCGTTTCCTGACCCGTGGCCAGATTCTACTGGTTCTGACATGGCCATCCTACCCCTACCGCGGCCACGCGGCGGACGTCCACAACCCCTTGTACTCATTCTACCGATTCGCGTTTATCTGATTAGAAATTTTATGAATTATTAATTTCTTTCACTGATTAACCCCGAACAATCTTATGAACAGTAGTTTAAAAGTAGTTCTTTCAAATTCTAAATTATATCTACGAGTTTCAGTCTCAAGTTTGTACCTCCTATTTCTAGGAACTACGTACAACAACCATCATACATCAACATACAAGTAGCATCCATGCACTCACATTCATCACATAAGGGTTTTTTTCATCATTTCTCTACCCAGGGGTATTTCCGTAGTTTTGTCCTACAGGGTATTTTGTAATTTCCTCAAAATGGGGTATCTTGGTGTTTTTTCGAAATAGAGGTATTTTGGTATTATCGTAACACAGGGGTATTTTGAATTTTTTTTTTAAAACAGGGGTGTTTTGGAAAATTTTATTTTGCAAACCAGGTACTTTTGGAAATTTAGGGGTTTTCGGGTTAATTTGCAAAACATAGGTATTTTGGTGATTTTTCCAATCGGGGGTGTTTCAGTAATTTCATAAATTTTGGTAATTTTACAAATCCAGGGTATTCTGGGAAATTTTCACAAATCAAAGGTATTTCGGAAATTTTACAAAACTTGGGGGTGTTTTGTTAATTCTGCGAAATAGGGTGGCTGGTCCCTTTCGGGTTTTAATTATAGATTTTAGCCTGTCAACAAGTCCTCATGGCTAAGGTGAACTGTCACTACGCACCAGGTAGGATTCCAGCGAAGAGGAGATGAGTCACTAGGACTGCTTAAGTACCAAGCTCTCCCTGAATCCAATCCTAGACATGCGTATGCTTGTTGCCACACCCTAACCCAGCGATTTGTTCACGGGTTTGTTTGGATAGATTAAGTCTTATGAATTTAAAGAGTTGTTTAAACTAAGCCTACAGTCCATCAATGTCTAACATACTAGTCTACGTCCATCAAGCCCATCAAACCCAACATGTATATCACATCAAGAGTTAGAATACTTACCTGAGTGGATCAGGTGCCGGTAGACTCGAAGGCCATATCTTCATCCAAGACATTTTTCTCAAATTCACATCAAGTTTTCAAAACACTACTAGACCCATTTCACAGCCCGAGTTTTGAACTGGGCTCTGATACCAAAATGTAACACCCTAAACCCGGCCCATACGTTTCGACCAGATCTGGCATGTTACGGGTTTGATGTTGAAAACATAGTTCCTTAACGGTTTTGGAAATCGTAAATCGCTTAGGCAATAATCGAATAAGTGACATTTGAAAAAGAAACCTTGTATTATTATTATTATTTTGAATAATTAAACCTTTGACATAATTTCATAAGTTGCAAATATTAAGAACTACTTTGTTGAAAATACACTATGGGGCCTTATTACATAAATATTCCAAAATTAAAATAAAAAACTTCAAGAAAATCGAAATAATCTATAGAAATAAAAACTTGATGGCCCCTCGAGTCCGTCTCGGCTCCCCTATCCACGATCTACTGCTCATCTGAACGAGTAGAGAAAAATGGAAGGGTGAGTCACCAAGACTCAGTGTATAAATCCCGAACACACAACGACCTGAGGCCCACAAACAAATTATGAGCCCTGGCCCATTCATAAAGGCAACAATCATACTTACATGATAAATAATAAATGATGAATAGCCCAACCCATCCTAGAATTCCATCCTCTACACACCAACCCGTACCAACCATCACACCTCGGGGATTTCTACAATCAACCCTCCATCTGCTACACACCATAACAACAGCCGTACTGCCTATTCCTATTAATCAGGAATCATTAAACGTGGCATTGCCACCGATCACTGTGTGACCAAACATTAGATTTTTGTGGTTTAACCACCGATCACCAAGTGACCTATCATGCACTTCCCCTTCATTATCATAGTCCCACCCCATGCATACATACTAAAAAAAACAAGAAAAAAAGGTTTTCACATGTATCGATACTCATAGAATGGTTTCTATGATTACGTACCTGGCATCCTTTGCAAACCCCTTTTTGGGTTTTATTCAACTATTTACACAGCCTCTTTCCGGCTTTTTAGCCCATAACATATATATTACAATTAACTAGTGTGTTAGAGATCTACACACCTGATTATCGTTGGAACAAGACTTTCTATGTCGACGTTATCCGTAGCCGACACAATCGCTATCTGCCTAAGGTGTTGTTCAGAGGTTGATAACAAAACATTAGGTTAAGGCATGACTAACGAAAAGAAAACGATTGATCATCTTAAGGAGAATTGAAATCTTTACCTTGAAATCCGAAAAAGTGATATGAGATTCAGGGGCTAGTGTTTTCGGATTTTAGATCTAAGAGATCTACTTCAATCCCCGAATGTCGCCCAGCAAGAGAATACATAAAACCATTAAACCATTAGCTTTTCGGCTTTGTCTTCTAAAAACCGAAAGAGATCTTGAGGAATAATAAGAGTCAACACTCACCTTATTAGAGAAGATTCGACTACTCCTAGAGGATTCGGCTTTTTGCGAAAATCAGGAAGAGAAGATGATTCGAAAAAAATCTATGGAGATTCGGCTTTTAATGAAGAAATCAGTAGGAAGAAGAAAAGAGAATTTCGGCAGACTATAAGTAGGTTCGGCTTCAGCAAAGATCAAAAGAGAAGAATGTAGTGAAAGGATTATGAGGTTTCGGCTTTTAGAAGAAATTAAAAGGAAAAGTTACAGAGAATGGCTGAGGGTTTCAGCACAGAGAATGAAGAAAAGAATAGGGTTCAAATGCCGGAATTAAAGAGGTATCCCCCTATTTATAGAGAATTTCGGCACTTACCTATCAAAAACCGAAAGTGCCCTTCCTGATAACTAAAAACTAAGCAAATAATAGGGGAAACTTCGACACCCCCTATGGCAAATAAAAACTGATTCCTCCTCCTCTAGGTGATGGAATTTCGGCCAATACCTAGCCTTGCAGATAGCTCCTATCTTTTCTCCTTTATCTAAATCTATTCATACCTTTAGAAGAAACCTAGATAGCACCACCTCTTCCTTCTTTTATCAGCTCATTATCCCCATTATCCATGTCATTTAATCCACCTATTTTCTAGCCCTATTGCCGCCCCAACTAGCTCCCCTTTAATTGCCGAAAATGGCCCACTTACATGGGCTCCATGCGGCCAAAACTTGGGCCTCATCAACTGTTAATGGCGCCATCTTATAACTCCTTTGCAGCGCCACTTGCTACTGGGCCACAAGCCCACTTTGATATTTTAAACACAGATACCACCTTTTACCCTATAGTGTCCAAACAAAAATTTAACCAAGGCCTTGACCACATCCTGAGCCTAATTTGGACCCCTAAACCTTAAATTAAATATAACCACACATTAAATGCATAGCCCCACAATTTTAGGATGTTACAAACGGGGTGTGAAGCTTATCTGGCTTATGTACTTGATACAAAAGTGACAGAAAGAAAAAATTGAAATAGTACCAGTTGTGTGCGAGTATCTAGATGTGTTTCTAGAAGAGTTACCAGGTTTACCACCTCTCAGAGAAGTTGAGTTTGGTATTGAATTAGTACCGGGGACAACGCCGATATCGATAGCTCTATACAGAATGTCCCCGATAGAGTTAAAAGATTTGAAAGCTCAGTTGCAAGAGTTGGTAGATAAAGGTTTTCCTAGATCGAGTTTCTCTGCCTAGGGTGCACCGGTGTTGTTTGTTAAAAAGAAAGATGGCACGATGAGAATGTGTATTGACTATAGATAGCTAAATAAAGTGACTATAAAGAACAAATACCCTCTACCGCAGATTGATGATTTGTTTGATCAGTTGAAAGGGGAAACAGTGTTTTCGAAAATCGATTTGAGATTGGGTTATTACAAGTTGTGAGTGAAACACTCGGATGTGCCAAAGACTGCATTTAGAATAAGGTACGGACACTACAAATTTCTTGTTATACCTTTCAGACTAACAAATGCACTTACTATTTTTATGGACTTGATAAACCGAATTTTCAGGCCGTATTTAGACTAATTTGTAGTTGTGTTTATTGATGATATTTTGATTTACTCTTGTGATGAATCTGAACATGTCGAGTGATCGCTGAAATCAGAGCTTTAAAAATTTATAAAAGAATGATCGAACCTGGAGACTAACTCTGACAACGATTAAAGGCAAGTGTACCTATCCAACAGTAGTATAGCTTAGGCAAGACCGGATTATCGAACCCAAAGGAACTAAAAGTATTAATACTAACTTTCTTTTTATTATTTAGCCTTTAAAATTAAAGTGAAGATTGCTCTAAACTGAATCGGCAAGAACTAAACTAAGGACACAAAGACAAAAAGGATGAATTGGAAAATAACTTGAAGAAAACTCAATTGATCACGACGACACCCTCAGGAAGAATCCACCTAGACTTCACTTATTATCTAACCTTTAATTATATGATCTCTTTACTTAGCTTGATCCGTAAGACTCCCTAACCTATATTAAACCCTCTCTCAAGGCGAATAACGTCTAACCCTAGGTTAATTAGTGGAACTCTCGTTCGCTTATAATAACCCCTTAGGATAGCAGTAAATCGATCAATAGACTCCCATATTAGGTTTCACCCTAATCCGACAAAATCTCGTAACCCTATCTCTAGGCGTTCGATCAATTCCGCTTAATTATGTTAGATCTTCTCTTAGGCAGGGTCTATTCCTCCTCCACCTAAGCACATTAGATTTGGAATAAGAAAGATAATTAAGAACAAACTAAGTAATTATCATATAACTTAAAAATCAAATAACAAGATTCATCTAGGTTTCATCCCCTTCAGGTATCTGAGGGGTTTAGTTCATAATGAATAAAGAAAACATTGCAAGAGAAAAGATAACACAAAACATAAGAAATTCCTAAAACCCCCTGAAGGAATTGAAGGAGAATTCCGTCGTCTTGAGTATAATTCCGGCTTCTTCGGATGGATCAACTGGCTATCCTCACGTTATTCCCTAACTCTGACCTTCTCGGCTTGGCTCCTTGGCCTAGCTTTCAATCCCTTTCAAAGGTGGTACTTGGGGGATATATATAGGCTCTTGGAATGCGATTCTTTTTCCCTAAGTATCCTTTTCTGATTGAAATTGTTCTTTCCAGCGATAGAGGCACGACCATGGCACACGCCCATGTGTATCGAAACCAGACCGTGTTTGGATTTCTAATTTGAGGCACGGCCGTGTGAGGCAGAGTTGAGGCCGTGCTCTAGGTGTTCGTCGAGGCACGGCCGTGCCGGATTTGGACCAGGCCGTGACAATTTCTCTCTTGGCCCAATTTACTCTGTTTATATAAATCAATAAATAAATCATCAAAAAGCATTATAAATGTGGGATTAAAATATGTTACTTTTTACGGTTTATCACCGAGCATTTGAGAATCGTGTTACAAAATTTGAGATAAACAGTCATTTGCAAAGTTCAGCAAATGTGATATTTGGCTACGAGAGGTTGGTCTTCTGGGACATATAGTTTTAGCCGTGGGTATCCTAGTAGACTCGAGCAAATTTTTTTGCAATTATAGATTGGAAGCCTCCGAGATAAATATAACCGAAGTACGCAGTTTTCTAGGACTAGCTGGCTATTATAGACAATTTGTGAAAGGCTTCTCGATAATTACGACTCTGACGACGCGATTGCTTCAAAAAAATGTTAGATTTAATGGTCAGAAAAGTGTCAACAAGAGTTTCGAACAGTTGAAAGTATTATTGACAGAGGCCCCAGCGTTAATTCAGCCTGAGTTGGGTAAAGAATTTGTAGTTTTCAGTGATGCATCGTTAAATGTCTTGGGTTGTGTTTTGATGCAGTAAGGCAAAGTTGTAGCTTCTACCTCGAGACAGTTGAAGCCGCATGAAAGGAATTCTCTGACGCACGATCTAGAGTTAGCTGCGACAGCATTCGCATTAAATATTTGGCATCATTATTTGTTTAGTGAGAAATGCCTTATTTATACCGACCATCAAAGCTTGAAATATCCGATGACTCAGAAAGATTTGAATTTGCGACAGCGAAGATGGTTAGAATTACTAAAAGACTATGAGTTAGTGATTGACTATCATCCGGGAAAAGCGAACGTAGTTGCTGATGCTTTGAGTCGAAAGTCCTTATTTGCTTTGCGTGCTTTGAATACACAATTAGCTTTGTCTAATGATGGTTCTATAGTAGCTAAGTTGAAAGAGAGACTGTTATTTTTACAGCAGTTTTGTGATGCTCAAAAGTTTGATAATGAGTTACAAGCAAAACGAGCTCAGTGCGAGCCAACTTCTGATTCAGAGTTTCAAATAGGGCCAGATGACTGTTTGATGTTTCCTAATAGAATATGTGTACCAAGAAATTTTGAGCTCATTCAGAAGGTTCTAAATGAAGCACACAATAGTCGTTTGTTAGTACATCCTGGAAGTACAAAAATGTATAACAACTTGAAACAACTCTATAGGTGGCATGACGTGAAAAGCAATATCTCAGAATTTGTTTCGAAATGTTTGATTTGTCAGCAAGTCAAAGCTGAGCATCAAGTGCCGTCAGGTTTATTACAGCCTATTATGATTCCTAAGTGGAAGTGGGATAGAGTAAAAATGGATTTTGTATTGGGATTGCCTCTATCTCCGGGAAAGAAAGATGTGATCTGCGTTGTTGTTGATAGATTGACGAAATTGACTCATTTCATTCCTGTATGTACGGATTATTTACTTGATAAATTAACTGAGTTGTATATTTTAGAGATTGTTCAATTGCATGGAGTGCCACTATCTATTGTTTCGGATAGAGATTCGAGGTTCACATCGCGATATTGGAAGAAATTACAAGAAGCTTTTATTACAAAGCAGCATTTTAGCACTGCGTTTCACCCACAAACAGATGGACAATCTGAACGAATTATTCAGATACTTGAGGATATGTTACGTTGTTGCATTCTTCAGTTTGAAGTAGCTGGGAGAAAAATCTACCGCTGATTGAATTTCCTTACAATAATAGCTTTGAATCGAGTATAAAGATGGCACCATACAAAGCTCTATACGGTCGTAAATGTCGAACACCGTTGTATTGGAGTGAGCTCAACGAAAATAAGATTCACGGTGTTGATCTGATCAGAGAGACTGAAGAAAAAGTGAAAGTAATTCGCGATAGTCTAAAAGCAGCGTCAGATCGACAAAAATCATATGCAGATCTGAAACAGAAAGATATTGAGTTCTAGATCAGGGATAAAGTATTTTTGAAAGTGTCACCGTGGAAAAAGATATTGCGGTTTGGTCAGAAAGGAAAGTTTAGTTCGCGATTCATCGAACCGTATGAGATTATCGAGCGAGTTGGACCAGTGGCATATCGACTATCTTTACTATCTGAGTTATAGAAAATACATAATGTGTTTCATGTGCCGATGCTTCGACGATATCGATCCTACCCTTCACACGTCATTTCCCCAACTGAGGTTGAAATTCAGTCTGATATGTCATATGCTGAAGAACCGATCCGAATTTTAGCTCATGAAATCAAAGAGATGAAAATAAGAAAATTGCATTAGTGAAAATTTTATGGCATTGACACGGGGTTGAAGAAGCTACGTGGGAACCTGAGGATGCTATAAGAAAACAATACCTGAACCTATTCACTGGTAAGATTTTCGGGGATGAAAATCCCTATGGGGGAGAGCTGTAACAGCCCGATTTTAGCTAAATCAGAATAGTGGTTTTGAAACTACAAATTCATTGTCAAAAAATTATTTTAATATTATTTTTGGTGTTTACAATGTGTTATTTGATATGTGTGAAAATTTCGTGAGCTAATTTTATCGTTTAATAGCTCAATTTGAGAAAAAGGGCTAAATCGCATAAAATGCAAAAGTTGCATTCTACTTGTTAAAGGTGTCTAATTGCTATGATTTATTAAATGAAAGGTCTTGATGATGCTATTAGACCATTGATAGTGGAATTTGACATGGATGGCCTTATATTAGATGATTTAAATGTTTTATTATTAAGGGTTAATATGGTAATTTGGTTACTAAGTAAAACAAATAAAACAAACACCATTTTCATCTTTATTTTCTTCATCTATAACCAAAAATCAAAAGAAAAGAAGCCAAAGGTGTTGTTTGAGGGTTCGGCCCTTTTTGTTCTTGATTAAGGTATGTTCTTTGCACGTTTTTTGATGATTTTTATGTTTTTGTAATCGTTGCTCCATATTCTAGCTAGCTTGTGCCTTAATTTTTGAATTTTGTCATGATCTTGTGAAGTGCCATTGATGAATATTTGAGCTTTTGAATGTTTGATAATGGAAAACGACTATTTGTTGATAGATTTAAATGTTTTGTAAAGTGATTTTTGACAAAAATGTCAAAAAGGGATTAATTTGTAAAATGTTAAAATTGTGTCATTAAAATGTGAAATAAATGAAAGTTTTGGGCTTCTAGGGGCTTATGTATAAATTGGCTAAGCATGGGTTAAGCTGAATTTTGTGAATTTTGTGTATTTGTGAAATAGAGACTAAATTGAATAAATGTAAAAGTTTAGGGGTTAATGTGTAAAAATGCCCAAATACTTGTTTAATGATTAAATTGAATGAGTAGTTGATTAAATCAGCTAATTTTGAATACATATAGATCAAGAAAAGAGGAATCCGGAATTAGATCGGGGGAAAAGCAAAATTATCGAGTAATCGATACGATTCGTCAATTCTGAGTACAAGGTAAGTTCGTATGTGGTAATTTCATTACAAATGTATGTTAAATGCTTTGATATTGCATAAATTGTGATTATGAGATTATAGCTAATGTTTGAATTTTGAAAATGACTTTACGGATGTGTTTGACAATAAAATTGACAAGTGAAACTTCCCGGTTGAACCTTAGGAATAGTTTAGGATGCTAGTGACATGTCATTAGGTTATTGTGTTGGCTATGGGCTATGATATCAGCACTTCGGGTGCGAATGATACCTTTATTTGGCTACGGGCCATGGTAGGTATTTTGGAGAGGAGTCACCTTGATTTGGCTACGGGCCATGGTATAGGCACTCCGGGCCATGGTATTGGTACTTATCGATTGAACTCTTTGAGTATCCAACTTCTATTCCAAATGGTTCAACGGGTAAACAAATGATGTGATTGAGAAAGAGGTTAGTACAAGACTATACAGGTATGTACGAAACCTATTATTAAATAGAGAAAGTTCGTTGAGTTTATATTTGGTCATGTTTTGAGACATGAGAAAGGTTTGTAGTGATGTGTTTATGATTTTATTATATGTAATTGGTTGAATTACATTTCTTTGATGTATTGAGTTACTCACTAACGAGCTTACTAAGCTATGAAGCTTACTTTGTGTTATTTGTCTATGTTTTATAAAGAATTAAAGCTAGCTCGGATCCGGGTGTCATCAGGAACATCATCGCACTGTCAAACACCTAAGTTGGTACTTTTGAGTTATGTATATATGGTATATGGCATGTATATGCTACTTGTGGTACTTTGGCCGAATTCCCTATACCTTCTCTTCTTAAATTCCTTCTCTTGTTCACCATTAGTTCTAGCCGATCACTTCTCCTCTTCTTCTCCTTATTGGTGCCGAATTGTCTCTGTCACCATACTAATATCAAAAGCCGAATTTAGGCCGCAGAATCGAAAGTAGATTTGGTAAGTGTACGGTTAACCTCTCTTGTACGATTTGTTAAAAGCCGAAAGGCTATCCAACTGACCTGTCGTTAACTCTGTCGTAACAAGGATAAGGTTCAAAGATCGCAAGCATGGTAGGATCGTTAGCAAGGGTAAGTGTACTCATCTCAGTTATGGATTAATGGATGGTCGAATGTAGGTATGGTTTGTAGGGGTGACTTATATGAAAAAATAGTCACTCGATTTTGATGATATATGTTTGGGTGCAGATCTAGGGATATTCGCGAATAGTAGCTAAGGAAGGGCCACTAGAACGTGTGGCACACGGTAAGGTTACGGTGAGGTTTTGGTTTTTGATAAAGTGTGTATTAAGCCAAGATTAATCGTTAAGTGGTGACTATTGTAGGCTCGTGATTAAGGGGTTTACAGCACGCATTGTAACCAGGTGTGTACAAACACTATGCACACACGAAATCGACAAAGCCGAAAAGCCGAAAGTGGCTAAATGGGCCCGGTGGGCCTTAAGGCTAAGTTTGATGAAATGGATAAATTTGATTATATGAATTGGGTTAAGCATACATGTTACATGATCTGGATTTGTTTTGGGCCTAATGGATCATACGATTGAGATTTGGGCCTAGTGGGCCATAAAAATGTGATGTGGCCATTATGGGTTATATGAACGAGAAATGGGTTGATGAGCTTTATGGGGACGTAGACTAGTATGCTAGGGTTTTATGGACTTTAGGCGTAGTACTTAACAACTCTTAAACCGCATAAGACTTTCTAATAATTAAACATGTCCGTGGACAAGTCGCTAGGTTAGAGTGTGGTAACGGGCATATGCATGTCTAGGATTGGATCTAGGGAGAGCTTGGTACTTAAGCGGTCCTAGCAGTCCACCTCTTCTTCTCTGGAATCCTACCTGGTGCATAGTGTCTATTCACTTTAGCTGCAAGGACTTGTTAATGGGCCAAAGTTCATAACTAAAACCCGAGAGGGACCAAATACCCCTAGATATATAAAATTACTAAAATACCCCTAATTTGAAAATAACCAAAACACCCTTAGTTTGAAAATTACCAAAACATCCTTAGATTTGTAAAATCACTAAAATAGCCCCGAATTGTGAAATTACCAGAATACCCTTGGTTTGCAGAATTACCAAAATATCCCTGATTTACAAAATTTCCAAAGTACCTCTGTTTTGCAAAATTACATAAATACCCCTATAGAGTAGATTTACGGAAATACCCTTGGGTTGTGAAATAACGAAAATACCCTTATGTGATGAGTATGAGTTTTGTGGATGTTACTCATGTGCATGTTGCATTCAGATGATATTCCGATTTGACGTTAGATTTTGAGTTTTGTTATTATTGTTTCAACTATTTACCTAGTTATTAAACCTGAGTAAATTTCTTATATTTAAACAAGGTTTCCAAAATACTTAAAATGATAAAATAGGGTTTTATTATTACCTAACAAGATTCAAGGATTTTGGGCTTTTAGGCCTTAAATTTTTAACTTAGCAAAATTGTTTCGAATTGTGCCTTTGATTTGACATTCCTGGATTCGGCCTTAACATTTGAGCCAGGTTTGGGGTGTTACATTTAGTGGTATCAGAGCCAAGTTACAAAGCTCGAGCTGTGAAATGGGCCTTAGATTTTGGGTTTTAAAAATTTTTTAAGGATTCTTGAAGTGTGGTTCACCGAGCCCTCGACGTCGGGCCAAGTAAGTTTTCTGTACTACATTTGTTTAAATTACTGAACTGTATAGATAATGGGCTACTTAAAATAGGCTCTTAGAGACTAAAACCCGTAGGAAACTTAAGCCTGTAGTGGATTCTCGACCGCGTAATAACTTTAAAAAAATGTTACTCGCATAAGACATGTGCCCTAAACAAGTGGAACTATGTACTAATTACATAAAATTTTTAATTTAGAAATACGGAACGATCAGCGCTAGAAGAGGTGCAAGAGGCCGCGGCAGAGGCCGTGGAAGTGTTAGGGCAGGGTCGTCCGAGTCAGGCCATATGCGCAACGTTGGAGTAGGGGAGGCTCCGGCCTCACCAGTAGCTAAAAGGGGAGCATATGAACGGGCTGCCGCTACGGAAGATGACGTATCGCAGGCCATGTTAAGGATCTTAGAAAGGGTCGTTGAATCCAATAATGGTACGGGAAGTCGTTGGTCGACCGCCGAGCGACTCCGAGCTAATGGGGCAGAGATTTTCAAAGGAGTAGCGGGGGTGGCCCCGAGTGTGGCAGAGTAGTGGTTGGAAGCTACTGAAAGAATAATGGACGATCTGGATTGCACGGATGAACAAAAGTTAAAAGGGGCGATATCCTTACTTAGGGAGGAAGCGTATCAGTGGTGGTTGACCGTAAAGGAGGGCAACCAACCGGAGCAGATCACCTGGGAGTTCTTCAAGTTGACATTCCAGGGGAAGTACATTGGAGCGGCCTATGTGGATGCCCGAAAAAAGGAGTTTTTGAGTTTGACTCAAGGAGATAAGTCGGTAGCAGAGTATGAGGCTGAGTTTTTGTGCCTCAATCGATATGCCAAGGGGATAGTCGGAATAGGGCATGAGAGATGTGTACGGGTCGAGGATGGGTTAAGAGACAACCTTAGGGTGCTTATAGCTCCCCAGATGGAGCGGGACTTTGCGGTATTGGTGGAGAAAGCAAAGATAGTTGATGAAGGAAAGCACACGGAGCGCCTCCACCGAGAAAAGGAGAAGGGCAAGAACAAACGGGATGTGGAAGCTGTAGGGACTAAACAGAGGCCTGGAAGGAGGGCTAGAGTGAATGGGCTGGTTAGAGCTAAGGCCCCTGTTGCTGATGCTAATATCGGGATACCACCTTGTGTTGTATGTGGAAAAGGGCATACGAGTGAATCTTGGAGGAGAATAGGAGCTTGTTTGAGCTGTGGATCTATGAAACATAGGATTAGAGAGTGCCCGAGAAGGCCAAATCAGGAGTGAGCCGATGGTAGAGGTAATTTTCAGCCATAGAGGGGTGGTAAACAACCACCAAGGGGCCGTGGACAAGCCAGGGGCGATAATGGTAATGAACGTGGTCGTGGAGCACCAGGTAGAGGTGTAGGTTATGCGGAGGTGAGGCAACCAGCTTTGGTTTACGCAGCACGTCGTCAAGGGGACGAGGACGCTCCAGATGCGAATAATGGTGCGTACCCTACCATAGTATACTGAGTTTTTATTTTTGCTTTAGAATTAGAGTGCGCAGCGAAAGCATAGTAGTGAGACTTGGGTAGTACGACTGATAGTTAGTTGGAAATTTCAAGGACGAAATTTCTTTAAGGAAGGTAGAATTGTAATGCCCCAAATTTGGGCCTAGTAGATTTGGGCCTATTGGATTGTAACGCCCCAAAAATCCTGAAACTTTAAATTTTTGTGCATTGAGGTTGGTATGTATGAGTAGCACTTAGAATATTAATTTTAAGGTATTATCGGGATTATTTGAAGTCTTAGAGATAGGGATGACCATAGGGAAAGATTTATTTTTCTTGCTTTAGTGGACCCTAGTCTCAGGCATTAGGCCTCTTAAGCAGATTAAGGGGAAAATAGGACACAAATGGGCTTGTGGTCCAGTGGCAAGGTGGCATCACTAGGGGAGCTACAAGGTGGCGTGAAGAGGTCCAAGGTTCGAGTAGTGGTAAGATGTTTTTGGAGTGTTTATTTTTCTTAGTGGACGGCCAAAGTTGTATAGAATTTGGACTTTTTTGTTAAAGTGTTTGAATTGGTCTTGTGAGCTGATAAATGAGGGAATTTCGGATAAGATAAGGGAGATATCATGGAGAAAAATTAGGAGATGAGAGGTGGGAAGAGTTGGTGCCGAATTGGACTGTGGGGGAAGGTAGGATTCGGCTATTGGCTATAAAAGGAGGTGCCAAATTCCTTGGAGGGGTTCCTTGGGTTCCATTACATTTCTTTTTCTCCCCTTTAGCCGAATTCTTCCATTTGCCGAAAAAAATCCATCATTCCTTTGCCGAAATTTTGGTTTTCTCTCTAGCCGAATTCCCCATACCTTTTCTTCTTAAATTCCTTCTCTTGTTCACCTTTAGTTCTAGCCGATCACTTCTCTTCTTCTCCCTATTGGTACCAAATTGTCTCTGTCACCATACTAATATCAAAAGCCAAATTTAGGCCGCAGGATCGAAAGTAGATTTGGTAAGTGTACGGTTAACCTCTCTTGTACGATTTGTTAAAAGCCAAAAGGCTATCTAACTGGCCTGTCGTTAACTCTGTCGTAACAAGGATAAGGTTCAAAGATCGCAAGCATGGTAGGATCATAAGCAAGGATAAGTGTACTCGTCTCAGTTATGGATTAATGGATCATCGAATGTAGGTATGGTTTATAGGGGTGACTTATGTGAAAAATGAGTCACTCAATTTTGATGATATATGTTTGGGTGCAGATCTAGGGATATTCGTGAATAGTAGCTAAGGAAGGGCCACTAGAACGTGTGGCACACGGTAAGGTTACGGTGAGGTTTCAGTTTTTAATAAAGTGTGTATTAAGCCAAGAGTAATCGTTAAGTGGTGACTATTGTAGGTTCATGATTAAGGGGTTTACAGTATGCATTGTAACCAGGTGTGTACAAACACTATGCACACACGAAATCGGCAAAGCCAAAAAGTCGAAAGTGGCTAAATGGGCTCGGTAGGCCCTGAGGCTAAGTTTGATGAAATGGATTAATTTGATTATATGAATTGGGTTAAGCATACATGCTACATGATCTGGATTTGTTTTGGGCCTAATGGGTCATATGATTGAGATTTGGGCCTAATGGGCTATAAAAATGTGATATGGCCATTATGGGTTATATGAATGAGAAATGGGTTGATGGGCTTTATAGGGACGTAGACTAGTATGCTAGGGTTTTATGGACTTTAGGCATAGTACTTAACAACTCTTAAATCGCATAAGACTTTCTAATAATTAAACATGTCCGTGGACAAGTCGCTAGGTTAGAGTGTGGTAACGGGCATATGCATGTCTAGGATTGGATCTAGGGAGAGCTTGGTACTTAAGCGGCCCTAGCGGCCCACCTCCTCTTCTCTAAAATCCTACCTGGTGCATAGTGTCTGTTCACTTTAGCCGCAAGGACTTGTTAATGGGCCAAAGTTCATAACTAAAACCCGAGAGGGACCAAATACCCTTAGATTTGTAAAATTACTAAAATACCCTTGATTTGAAAATGACCAAAACACCCTTAGTTTGAAAATTACCAAAACATCCTTAGATTTGTAAAATCACTAAAATAGCCCCGAATTGTGAAATTACCAGAATACCCTTGGTTTGCAGAATTACCAAAATATCCATGATTTACAAAATTTCCAAAGTACCTCTGTTTTGCAAAATTACATAAATACCCCTGTAGAGTAGATTTACGGAAATACCCTTGGGTTGTGAAATGACGAAAATACCCTTATGTGATGAGTATGAGTTTTGTGGATGTTACTCATGTGCATGTTGCATTCATATGATATTCCGATTAGGATGTATATGAGTGAGAATTATGGTACGGAGGAAGATTTGAGGATCGCATAGTCGCTTGACGACCATGGATCCATCGGTGGCTTTAAGCCTATTATATGATTAGCAGCTTTGCTGCAACGTTGAGTAGTGCCGCTGTGAGTACTACCTTTGGTGTGTAGAGGATGGGTGGGTCGATTTAGAAATCCCCACAAGTGTGTAAGGTTGGAAGGGAAATGGTGTGTAGCAGATGGATTTTTGGGGAGGGTTTTGCATTACCTTATTTTGCATATGATATGTTATGATATGATATGATATGAGGTCATTGTGGGCCAAGGCCCAAGACCACCGATTTTGATAGGGCTCAGGCCAATGTGATAATTGTATTTTGAATTGAATGCCAATGGTTGTACACACTGAGTTTCTCAGATTCGGCCATAACGTCTGGGTCAAGTTTGGGGTATTACAAGACCCATTTCATAGCTCGTGTGAGCATTATTAAAAAGGTGATGGTTACATGAAAAGGCACACTATGTGTGAGCATTCTCGAGTCTCTGATATTATTCTATGTGGTTCAACGGGTAAGTAAAGTTAATGGAAAGACAAGTATAAAAACTTATTTTTGCTAATGTTCATATAAAAAGGAAAGATGAATATGTATATATGAAATATAAAGGATGAGATTTTATCATGTGATGGAAGAGAGAATTATGGAATTCATTTCTTAGTAAATGGTATGTTACATAGATGTTTTCATGTTGTCTACTAACCATGTGGTTTGTGGTGAATAGGAAAGTATAATGTTTAAATAATGCAATGAGCATATGGTTGAATGGTTTATCAATTGATGTTTGGTAAGTTGAAGTTAATCTTATGTGAGCTAACTAAGCATTAATTGCTTACGTAGTTGCTTTTCCTTTGTTTTGTAGATCATTGGAAGCTCAATCGGTTGGAATCTTGTCGGAGTTCTATCACACTATCAACAATCACTTTGGTCGTTTTTGGTTATTTTGGCTATATTTATAAATTGCATGTATAAGGCTTAATGAACTAGGTTTTTTGAATATGTTATTTAGTCTTCTTGGTTTGGTTATGTCTTTTGAGTATATATGTTTGATAGACTTGTAATATTTAGTAAAAATATGTCTTGGGTCACTTATGAGTGATATGTAAATACATGACTTTAGATATATTCATATATGATTGAAATGGTTGAATGGTTTGTAGTTGTGATGATGTATGTTTAAGTTATAATGTGATTTTGATTTGGTATGTTTTAAGGATGTTTGATGAGTGTTTTGATCAATTGAATGCATGTGCAAATGGTGTATCTTGTTGGGCAAGATTAAGTATTGAAATGGCTTGTTTTAGGGGCTAAATTTGGAGCACACAGGCTACCACACAGACGGTCGTGTGTCATTTATATTTTAGGAGCAAGTTTCACATGGTCTGAGACACAGTCCACGACACGACAATGTATCTCAAAATAGGTTGTCACACGATCTAGCACACTGCCTACGACACAGCCGTGTGACCCAAAATCAAATTTACACACGGTGTGGCACACAACTTGTGACACGACCGTGTGGCCTTATTTCGAATAAACACAAGGGTTGACACACGGGCTAGGACACAGCCATCTATCCCTATTTCAAATGTCCACACAGTTTATCCACACGATCGTGTAACCCCTGTTTCCCAACTTTTCATGTTTTTCCAAATTGTTTTGATTTGTTTCAAATTGATCCCTGATTACTTTCAAATTATTCTTTTAGGGCCTAAAATCCTCAATTTAAGGCCCAGTTGTGTATGATTTCTATGTTTGTGATGAGTTGTTATAAATTGATATTAAATTGATTTATTGATCTATTTTGAAGACAAAGGTTCTGTTTTGTTCGGTAATGCTTCGAAACCCTATTTCGGTGATGGAGATAGGTTAGGGGTGTTACACCATACTAGTAATCGACCACCAAACTATGTAATTAAGGATTAAAAGTTATGAGTAAATGGTTATCTCGAACAAGGGATGGATTAAAGAAAGAATGTACGTAATGAAAAGTAAAGTCTGCAGTTATGGCGAGACAAAACTACAAAAACTGGTTGAATGGTTATAGGATAGATTAGAAGCAGATCGCTTGATGACTCATCTGTCAATAGATAAGCTCGAAAAGTGAAAAGAACTAGAAGACTATAATTCCAAATTAAGAGTAAACATCCCAAACTAACAGGGAGTTAAAATGCATTTAGTTTTATTTCATTTACTACTCTTGCAAGACGGGGTCTATTTTTGAGTAATGTAGTAAAGTAACTCACTAAGTTCTTCTTAACTTATAGAAATTTTTACCTATGTTTGTAGGACCTGTTGGATGATTAAGGATATCAAGGAGGGACCAAGGTAGATCGTGTTAGATAGAGGACCATTGTCAGTTTGGTGTCATACACTTAGGAAGGCGTACATCCAAAGGCTTCGCCTCGGGGTTAAATATATTGTAATTAAATAGTTTTCTTAGAACTTAGAATTTCATGGTAGCAAAATTAAGTCTAGTTTAAGCTTTATGTTGTAAGAAACATTCAACAGAAAGGAATAAATCCATTTGATGAATTCTCTTATTTAATGTATTAAATCAAATCGGTTTAATTGTGACTCTTCATACCAGGACTCAGCGATCGAGTTAGGTAAGGGTGTTACATTTTAACAAAGTATCGACTCAATCGACTAAATTAGAAATTAACTAATAAGTCTCATATATGACCAAAAAGTCAACTATTTACATTTTTATCTTAATAGTATAATTTTTCTATGTCAAATCATACTTACTAACACTTTCATGGAAATTAATATCCCCATATCATATGTTTATTTGACACAGCATAACTTAACCAAAAATTTCAACATAACACATTATGGACTTATTACCTATCTTTTAACCGAACCGAGTTCGTGTACATGATTGGAACTCATTACTTTAAAATCAGATTGTATTACTTATTTATAAAAACTTAGAATAGAGACAAAAAAATTTAAATAAAGGTTCACTGTCCCAACTCTGGACTCTAATAGTATAGTCACCCCATGGCGAGTCTCTAAAGGTACCCCCTTCCTATGTGCATGACACTCCCTCCGTTGGGATAACTAGTGAGGTCCCTCCTCGCCACTCTGGCGGACTAAGTTCCACTTGGGACGAATAACAGTTGGATTACCTTTTGTAATCCATCTTATTCGAGATACCAAGCTCATAAGTGTGTCTTATCTATCTGCTGTGGACCATTTTGGCATTCAATACATAACAAAATATCATCGGAGTGATCATCTATGTTCATGATTTCTCCATTATGTTGGTTCCCTACAGAACTAACCATTTGCCTGGTACCTCCCCAATGGTTTTCCCCTTGAAGAAGAGTAGTCTTGACAGGAATATTTGTCAGTCGATTTATCCTTTCTGGTACCTCTTCATGTCAAATGGGTATTAATTAACTCTTTCTTACCAGTTTGACTACTCAGAGTATAGATAATCGATCCTCCCAACACTTTTTAGGCTTTGACTCTAACGACCCAAAAGTTGTAATGTCAAAAACGGTGGTTTTGGAACCTCGTTCTCTTCTGACCGAATTCGTTAATTTTATTTAATAGTATTTACGAGTTAATTATAATATTATGTTGAACTTTGATCTGACGAATTTGTTAATTAGATAATTAGTTAGGGTACAAGTGTAACAACCTAATTCTAGTGGGACCAGAATGGCAATTTCAGAACCCCGTAATCTGATAATCAAGTCTATAAATATTATTTAACAATATTTATGAGTCTACCATAAATTTGAATTAAATTTAGATATGATAAAATATCTAATTAGATAGTTAGTTAATTACAAGTGGTTTGACCCTAAAGTTAGTGGTTTGGGAAAATGAGGAATCGGAACCTTGTTTTCATAATCCGGACCTGTAAATTTTTTTATTAAATATTTACGGAGTTATATTATAAGTGAATTGAATTTTGGTCAAGTAATTTTTGTCAAATTAGTGTTTAATTACTGTACTAGGACTAGATAATAAAAACATTAAAAGTTCATTATTTAAGGAATCTACAATTAGAAATTAGTGTGAGGGCCTTGTATAACAAATGTACTACTTTATAAGTTGTAGTGGCCAGTTTCTACTAATGTTAATAATAAATTTTGGTTTAATTAAGTTATAAAATAAAAAAAATTCTAATTAAATTAATAAAGGTAAAAAAACATAAATTAAATGTGAAAGTGGGAAGAAAGAGACAACCACTTGTATTCATATTTTTTTTTCATTCGAAAGTGAAGAAGAAAAATTGATGGACGAACGACATTAGGTTTTCCAAAATTTCAAGCTTAATTTGGTATGTTTAATTTCGTTATTTTCTAATAATTTTTATGGTTTCACAATTCTGGGAGCTTAAGCTTGATGATTCATGTCATATTTTACAATACTGTTAAAGTTTGAGGGTTACTATTGTTTAATAGTTAAAGTTTTAGGGACCAATATGATAGATTTTAAGTTTAATATTGAAAAAGGACTAAATTGTAAAGTTAATTAATGATTTTGTGCAATAGGGACTAAATTGAAAAAAAATCAAAATTTGGGGCAGAAATGAGAAATAGGAAGTTAAATTTGGCCTAGAGTGAAATCGGTATAAAATTAGTGATTAAATTTGAAAGTTATGTTAGTCTCGATTTTAGAGACTGAATTGAGTAAAATGAAAAAGTTTTATAAAATAGTAATTAATTGTGAAAATGGTTGTGTATTGATAATTTTATGTGTTTATGCTAATCTGTAACTAACAATGACTTGGATTCCTCGAAAAAGAAAGGAAAAAGCAAAGTTGTCGACAAATAGTTTAGAGTTTACGGTTCGTATTTCTATAACACGAACCTTTTCAATTGATGCATTCACGAACTATGCTACATGGTAATAACATAAGGTAAGTTGGAAATGATAGGACGAGCTGAATCGAATTGATTCAAATTAGTTGTTTGTGATAAAGACTAAATTGAATAGCTTTGAAAATATGATATATTGTTATAATTGTGCAATTGAATTCAATTAGTGATGAATTATGCTGTCACATATGTGACTTAATGGTTGGTTGATGAAATTATATTATAGAACTAAGAAATTGAGTATAAATGAAATTAAAACAAGGGTGGATAGCGGATATCAGTTTATAAGCTTGGAATTAAGGATTTGATATTGTACGATTTAATCAATTCAATTGAGATAGAGAAAATGTATATGTTGCAACTATGATAGCTCAGTTTAAGATATGTAAATAGATTGAATAATTAGGTGATGTAATAGGACTTGTAGATTGACATATTAAAATGTATTATAGAATTTATATTATGTTTAATGTTCGAGTACGATTTTTGAAACATCCCAAAAGTTAGGGGTTATAAATTTTTGCATAATTGCCTGTTGTGCTTGCTCAGCGGGTTATTTAAGTGTATTTGGGGGTTCTAGGAAGGCCTGGGATTGAGTCGGAGCCTTGGAGAAATTTTGGTTTTTGGCCCTTTTGTGGAGAGGGCTGTTGGAAGCAGGGCTTAAGTAAATTTGGGTGTGTTTTGCTAACACAAGATGAGCACATGGTGGAGAGGTGTGGCGTCAAGTGGAGAGCAAGGTGGTATGGGGTTCGAATCCCGCAAGCTACAAATGGTAGCTTTTATTTTGTGGCTTGGGAGATGAGGAAGCAGAGTTTGGATCAAACTCTTTAGTGGGAGTTGGAGAATCAGTCAAACGTTCAAATGGATGAAGGAGAGGAATTGTACGAGAGAAAAGGGGAGAAAATCAAGGAGTTATGTGTGTGGGAGGTGTTGGCCGAAAGTAGGAGTCTAGCTAAGGGGGGACTTTCGGCTGAAGAAGAGTCTTTTGAAGCAAATTCGGCAACTGGTGTGTGAGAGCTAACCGAAACTCCTTTGTGTGTGTGCATTTTCTTTTCTTTTCCTTTCGGGTCTTTTCTAAAAGTGACGTTTTAGGTAATTGTTTTCATTTTCTCTGGAGTGTCATTTCGGGTTCGTACGTTTGCCTCTTTTTTTTTTCTTGCCCATTGCCGAATTCAATCCTAGTTCCTCTTCGTTCTTCATTCCTTTGTGGTAGCCGTCCATTGCATCAATAAGCCTCTCTTCTTCCACTTCTTTTCTTAGTTTCATCATTATTTCATAGTTGCTACTCTTGGTTGTCGAATCTCTCTTTTCCATTCGGCTCTTCTCTGGTCAAAGGTAACGGTTTCTTTTCTCTTATTTTCTTTCTTCCCTCTCTTTCCTCTACCAAAGTCGAAACTCCTAACTTCAACTTCTTATTGCCTAGGCCGAATCTATTAGAGTCCAAGCATACCTTCTTCTCCGTTCATTCAACATTCAGGTATTGGAAAGTGGTTGGTAAGTATGACTATGGCCGAATAGGGGTGATTGGCTTCTCTTTATCATTTTGAGTTTCTTAGGGCCGAAAGGCCGTTTCTTTTGTTGTCTTGGAGCAACGTTGCTAACTTGGTCTTTTCACTAGGGACTCGGTTTCTTAATCAAAGGGAGTAAACTGAATACTCTACCATAACAAGGAGTTGTCATTTTTTGGTAAGTAAAGGCAATGGATAAAGCATTTCTATATCTTGGTTTATCAAGGGCAAAGACTAACTAATAGTCAACTGTGATCTCAGGTGCTTCGGAAAGTGTTGTGAACCGTAATTCGTAACAGGTGTGTAATCTCACACCTCTGTATAAACTGCTGTTGTTGTGATCTAAGAATCGGCTAAAAGCTGAAATGCTGAAAAGACATAATACCGGCAACTGAGATCACTCGAGCGTGCGAGCGCTCGTAGTGATAAATCGAGTCACGTACGTTAATGATAGGCCTTCGGGAGTGCCACGATCTTTTTCGCGGGCGTAGGCCGTAATGGGCCTTGTTAAGCCAAAGTGGGCTAGGTGGGCCCAATAGGCTAATGGGCCCACAGAGGCAAAATCCATAGTAAGTGCCAGATGATTGATACAATTGCAAAGTTTGCAGAACCGTGATCGAAAATAGGCTGAATGGGCCACACGAGAGTGTGGGCCCGCTTAGTCCGAAATTGGGCTTTAGGCCCAATTGCATCGTTTCGACCAAAAAGGGAACCTGTGTCGCTCGAGGCAACAGTAAGCCTCCGAAAAGGTTGTTAGATGGTAAATTACTGAAATACCCTTAGAGGGTAAATTACTAAAATACCCTCGGCGGGTAAAGTTACCACAAATACCCTTAAAGGGTGAAATTACTGAAATGCCCTCATTGGGTGAAATTACTAGAATATCCCTGAGAGGTAAATTACCGTGTTACCCCCTACGACCAAATGACCATTATACCCCTAGTGGTAGATCTAGTGTTGTATGTGTACCCTGTTTAATTGTTTATGATGGTAATTTATTTCATACATCATTCTAATATGTCACTACATGTTGCATTGGGTTGGGTTATGCTTTTGGAGGAAGTACTGTACTAGTGGCTATGCCACGTTATACTGATTCAGTGACTCTGCCACGATATACTGATTTTAGTGACTCAGCCACGTATACTATTACTGGCAACTTTGCTGCGTTGATATTAGTAGCTCGTTTGCGCTATTGGTGTGTAGGGCTGGGTGGGTTGAGTTGGTCCCCACATGGTGTGTAGGGTTGGTACGGGTGGTGTGATGGTTGGATTGGGTTAGGCTGCATTTTTGTTTGTATTATCATGATTTTGGGTCTTAGGCCCGATTTGATACTGCATAGGCTTGGGCCCAGACTGTGACTATGACAAGGGATTACACACTGAGTTCTCGTAACTCACCCTTCTTTTAACTGTGCAGGTAATCCCCAACCTTAGAGGATTTGGAGCTGAGAGGGACTCGGAGGTGGCCACACGCGTCCTGTATGTTCATGGGGTTCTTTAGTAATTTTAATTTAATTTACATTAGTTTAATTTTTGGGGTTAATAATTTCTGTAATAAGGCCATTGAAATTGTTTTTAACATTTATTAGGTATTTCTTATATCACTGCAAATTTATTAAACACGGGTTTTAAAACAATAACATCTATTTTTAAATATCACGTTTCCGCAACGGTTTAAATCAAGCTTCCATAACAGACAAGTTTTTAAAAGCAAAACAATAAATGCATAATAAGGTTTTGCAAAAAGGAAATGATTTCGAGTAAAACTAGTTAATAAGCAACAAAAATCAAAATTTTGAATCGGTAGGAAGTTTTGATTCGTAGATGAGTTTTCCAACAAATGCATAGTTTTCAAACATCACCTGATGTGGCACGCTAGATCTGGTCGTAACGTCTAGGCCGGGTTTGGGGTGTTACATTTAGTGGTATCAGAGTCAGGTTGCAAAACTCGACTGTGGAATTGGTTTTTAGAAATTGTCCAAATTTGTTCAAATTCTGGTTTAGAAAGTAGTGGTATCACTGAACGTGTGGCACACTGAGTCTCCGGCACTGAATCCATAAGTTTCTTTACTCTATACTTGAGTATATGATGAAATGACTGTATTGAGAAACTACTAGAGATAGTGGTAGTACACTAAAACTTTTAGCTATAGAAACTAAGACTATAGAGACTGAAACAGTAGTAAACTCAATCTACGAAAACAACTCTTATAACTGTTTTTCATAAAACACTTGTTAATAATCATGAGAACTATAATCTGATTCATAAAACTCTTAAATAGATTAATACGTTATATCGAGATGAGTACAAGAGGTAGCAGAAGGGGTACACGTGGCCGTGGTAGAGGCCGGGGTGCTAGGGTTGGGTCCGCAGCATCGGGACATATGCCTGAAAGGGAAGCACCAGCATCACCAATGACTGAAATGGGGTCTCATGACCGAGCCGGAGGGAATGATGCTTTGTCCCAAGCAATGCTACGGGTTCTGGAAAGGGTGGTTGGAGCGAAAACTGGGTCGGTGGCCCGAGGGTCAATTTTGAAGCGACTTTGGTCGAACGGGGCTAAAATCTTCAGGGGCATCTCTGATGTAGCCCCGAATGTAGCAGAATACTGGTTGAAGGCAGTTGAGCGGACCATGGATGACCTAGACTGCACATTGGAGCAAAAGTTGAAGGGAGCAGTGTCCCTACTGCGAGATGAGGCATATCAATTGTGGCTTACCGTGAGGGAAGGCACACAGGCAGACCGATTAACATGGGGTTTCTTTAAGACGGCCTTTCAGGGGAAATATGTCAGGCCAAGTTATGTGGACGCCTGAAGAAGGGAATTCTTGAATCTGGTTCAGGGGAATAGGTCCGTGGCGGAGTCTGAGGCGGAGTTCCTGTGCTTGCGCTGGTACGCTCCAGGTATAGTTGCAACAGAATATGAGTGCTGCATGCAGTTTGAGGATGGTCTTCAGGACGAGTTGCGGGTACTGATAGCCCCGCAGAGGGAAAGAGACTTCGCTGCCCTGGTTGAGAAGGCTAAGATTGCCGAGGAGGTGAAACGTTCAGAGCGTCATAACTGTTAGAAGGAAAGGGGCAGAAATAAGAGGGGTTTTGGGCCCCCAAGTTTTTCTGGTGGGTTTAGTAAGAGGCCTAAATTTGATGGGCCGGTCCGAACTGGAGTTCCGATGGTTGCTGGTAGACCGCAGCCTTGTGCTGTGTGTGGGTTATCTTGTCAGCGTGAATGTTGGAAGAGAACTTGGGCTTGCTTCAGATGTGGATCGATAGATCACAGGGTTAGAGACTGTACGCAGAGGCCGGGTCAGATGCAAGCTGCGGGTCAAGGATATGTTCAACCAGGGAGAGGTGGTCAGCAGCCACCGAGAGGTCGTAGTCCAACCAGAGGGGGAAATGGATTTGGACGAGGTCGTGGAGCACCGGGCAGAGGTGCTGGTAATATAGAGGTGAGACAACCAGGGTTGGTTTATGCTACTCGGTGTCGAGAGGATGGCGACGCACCTGACGTTATAACTGGTACATTCCTCATTCACGATATACCATTTATAGCCTTGATTGATATTGAGTCTACACACTCATATGTTGAATGTATTGTGACGGAAATATTGGGCATACAGTTTGAACTTACTGATAGAGAAATGTCAGTGGTTAGTCCATTGGGGCATTCGGTTAGAGTAAATAAACTGTTTAGGGATGTACCTCTAGAGGTCCAAGGGGTTGTCTTTCTGGCGAATTTGATGGAACTGCCGTTTGGCGAATTTGATTTCATTTTGGGCATGGATTGGTTAGTGAAACATCGTGCGAATTTGGATTGCGCTGCTAAGCGCATGGTATTAAGGACTTTGAGGGATGAGGAGGTGACTGTGATAGGGGAGCGAAGAGATTATCAATCCAATGTAATCTCAGCATTAAGGGCCAAGAAGCTGGTTCGCAAAGATTGTGAGGCGTTTCTAGCTTATGTCAGCACATCTGATACTAAGGATTTGTCTGTTGGGGATGTCAGGATAGTAAAGGAGTTTTCGGACGTATTCCCTGAAGAGCTTCCGGGGTTGACACCAAACTGTAAGGTCGAATTCGGCATTGAGCTCTTACTGGGAACGGCTCCGGTGTCCATCGCCCCTTATAGGATGGCACCGAGGGAGTTTGTAGAATTAAAGGCTCAGATCCAAGAGCTTCTAGATCGAGGGTTCATCCGACCGAGTGTGTCTCCGTAGGGAGCACTGGTATTGTTTGTGAAGAAGAAGGATGGTTCAATGCACATGTGTATTGATTATCGTCAACTGAATAAACTGACGATTAAGAACAAGTACCCTTTACCGAGAATAGACGATCTGTTCGATAAATTACGAGGAGCCGCAGTTTTCTCCAAGATAGATATTAGATCAGGGTATCATCAGCTAAGGGTCAAGGAGGTAGATATATACAAGACTACATTCCGAACTCGTTATTGACATTACGAGTTTCTGGTTATGCCATTCGGATTAATGAATGCACCAGCTGCTTTCATGGATATGATGAACCGGGTCTTCCAGCCCTACTTAGACCGGTTCGTAGTTGTATTTATAGATGACATTCTGATGTATTCAAGAACTAAGGAGGAGCATGATTCCCATCTTCGGATTGTTCTACAAATATTGAGAGAAAAACAACTCTATGCCAAATTCAGCAAGTGCAAGTTCTGGTTGAAGGAGGTGACATTTTTGGGTCATGTTGTGTGTGCCGATGGGATTAGGGTTGATCCTCGGAAAGTTGAGGCCGTATTGGATTGGAAGCCACCGAATTCAGTATCTGAGATTTGAAGTTTTTTAGGTCTGGCTGGGTATTACACACGATTTGTTGAGGGGTTTTCCTTGATAGCTGCACCTCTAACTAAGTTACTGTGAAAAGGAGTACCGTTTGTTTGGGCTGATAAATAGCAGGAGAGTTTCGAGAAACTGAAGAAGATTCTGAATGAGGCTCCGGTACTAATTCAGCCAGAGGCTAGAAAAGAATTTGTTGTCTACTACGATGCGTCGCACACGGGACTGGGGTGTGTATTGATGCAAGAGGGTAAGGTGGTGGCTTATGCGTTCCGTCAGCTTAGGCCGCACGAGGTGAATTATCCTACTCATGACTTGGAGTTAGCTGCGGTGGTGTTCGCATTAAAGATTTGGAGACACTACCTGTACGACGAGAAGTCGATCGTTTATACTTATCATAAAAGTCTCAAATATCTCCTTACTCAGAAGGAGTTAAATCTTAGGCAACAAAGATGGATAGAGTTGCTTAAGGATTATGATTGTTCGATTGAGTATCACCCGGGAAAAGCTAACGTGGTAGCAGATGCACTGAGTCGTAAGGTGGTGTCTGATCTAATAGCAATGTTTGCTCGTCTCAGCCTATCTAAGGATGGTAGTTTATTGGCAGAACTTCAGGTGAAACTGACATGGGTTGATCAAATTAAAGAGAAGTAGATGTTGGATCAGTCGTTGGTTTCTCGTTTTCAACAGGTGAAGAAGGGAGAGACTGAGGAGTTTGGGCTGAATAGTGAAGGAGTGTTATGCTTCCGTGGAAGAGTTTGTGTACCGAGGGACTCTGAGCTAAGGCAGTCGATTCTGCGGGAGGCGTATAGTAGCCCATACGCTATGCATCCTGGTGGAAACAAATTATACCGATATCTCCGTGAACTGTACTGGTGGCCAGGACTTAAGCGTGAGGTTACTGACTTTGTAAGTAAGTGTTTGTCATGCCAGCAAGTAAAGGCTGAGCATCAACTGCCTTCGGGACTGCTGCAACCTGTTAAGATTCCACTCTGGAAGTGGGAAAGGATAGCAATGGATTTTGTTAGTGGGCAACCCCTGACGCCTACTAAGAAAGATTCGGTGTGGGTAATTGTCGATCGGCTGACTAAATCTGCCCACTTTATACCAGTTCGCACCGATTACTCGTTGCAGAAGTTGGCCAAGTTATATGTGGCGGAAATTGTGAGGTACATGGGGTTCCAGTGTCTATCATTTCGGACAGGGATCCTAGATTCACATCACGACTTTGGAGGGTGTTACATAAAGCTCTGGGTACAAGGTTAGATTTTAACATAGCGTTTCATCCGCAGACTGATGGTCAGTCGGAGAGAGTAATTCAGATTTTGGAAGACATGTTAAGAAGCTGTGTGACTGATTTGAAAGGTAGTTGGGCAGAATATTTACCGTTGGCGGAATTTGCTTACAACAACAGCTACCAATCCAGCATTCAGATGGCACCATACGAGGCATTGTATGGGCGTAGGTGTCGTACCCCTACTTATTGGACAGAATTGGGTGAGCAGCGACTGTTAGGTCCAGAGTTAATATCTAAAACTGAGGAGAAAGTGAAGTTGATATGGGATCGGTTAAAGGAAGCTTCAGATAGACAGAAGTCGTATGCTGTCTTAAAGCGTAAAGGGATAGAGTATTCTGTGGGGGATTATGTCTTCTTGAAGGTCTCACCGTGGAAAAAGATTTTGAGATTCGGACGGAAGGGCAAGTTGAGCCCCAGATTCATCGGACCTTACCAGATGTCAAAAAGTGTTGGACCAGTCGCCTATCAGCTTGAGCTGCCTCCTGAGTTGAACTGGATACATGATGTATTCCATGTTTCTATGTTGAGGCGCTACCATTCCGATCCTTCTCATGAAGTGCCAGTGGAAGAGATCGAAGTAAGATTTGATCTAACATTTGAAGAAGAACTAGTACAGATTTTGGATCGCGATGTTAAGGTGTTGAGAAGGAAATCTGTTCCGTTAGTCAAGGTACTGTGGCGTAATCACGATTCAGAGGAAGCCACATGGGAGCCTGAGGAGGCAATGCGACAGCAATACCCTCATCTCTTTTGATCAGGTAAATTTAAAGGCCAAAATTTCTTTAAGGGAGGTAGAATTGTAACATCCCAAAAGTTAGGGGATATAAATTTTTCCATAATTGCATGTTGTGCTTGCTCAGCAGGTTATTTGAGTGTATTTGGGGGTTCTAAGGAGGCCAGGGATTGAGTCGGAGCTTGGAGAAATTTTGGTTTTTGGCCCTTTTGTGGAGAGGGCTGTTGGAAGCAAGGCTTAAGTAAATTTGAGTGTGTTTTGCTGACTCAAGATGAGCATATGGTGGAGTGGTGTGGCGTCAAGTGGAGAGCAATGTGGTATGGGGTTCGAATCCCACAAGCTGCAAATGGTAGCTTTTATTTTGTGGCTTGGGAGAGGAGGAAGCAGAGTTTGGATCAAACTCTTCAGTGGGAGTTGGAGAATCAGTCAAACGGCTCAAATGGATGAAGGAGAGGAATTGTAGGAGAGAAAAGGGGAGAAAATCAAGGAGTTGTGTGTATGGGAGGTGTTGGCCGAAAGTGGGAGTCTAGCGAAGGGGGGACTTTCGGCTGAAAAAGAGTCTTTTGGAAGCAAATTCGGCAATTGGTGTGTGTGAGCTAACCGAAACTCCTTTGTGTGTGTGCATTTTCTTTTCTTTTCATTTCGGGTCTTTTCTAAAAGTGACGTTTTAGGTAGTTGTTTTTTTTCTAGAGTGTCATTTCGGGTTCGTACGTTTGCCTCTTTTTTTTTTCTTGCCCATTGTCGAATTCAATCCTAGTTCCTCTTCGTTCTTCATTCCTTTGTGGTAGCCATCCATTGCATCGATAAGCCTCTCTTCTTCCACTTCTTTTCTTAGTTCCATCATTATTTCATAGTTGCTACTCTTGGTTACCGAATCTCTCTTTTCCATTTGGCTCTTCTCTGGTCAAAGGTAACAGTTTCTTTTCTCTTATTTTCTTTCTTCCCTCTCTTTGCTCTGCCAAAGCTGAAACTCGTAACTTCAACTTCTTATTGACTAGGCCGAATCTATTAGAGTCCAAGCATACCTTCTTCTCTGTTCATTCAATATTCGGGTATTGGAAAGTGGTTGGTAAGTGTGACTATGGCCGAATAGGGGTGGTTGGCTTCTCTTTATCATTTTGAGTTTCTTAGGGCCGAAAGGCCATTTCTTTTGTTGTCTTGGAGCAACGTTGCTAACTTGTTCTTTTCACTAGGGACTCGATTTTTTAATCAAAGGGAGTAAACCGAATACTCTACCATAACAAGGAGTTGTCGTTTTCTAGTAAGTAAAGGCAATGGATAAAGTATTTCTATATCTTGGTTTAGCAAGGGTAAAGACTAACTAATAGTCAACTGTGATCTCAGGTGCTTCAGAAAGTGTTGTGAACCGTAATTCGTAACAGGTGTGTAATCTCACACCTCTGTATAAACTGCTGTTGTTGTGATCTAGGAATCGGCTAAAAGCCAAAATGCTGAAAAGCCAGAATACCGGCAACTGAGATCACTCGAAACTGAGTCACGTACATTGATGATAGGCCTTTGGGAGTGCAACGATCTTTTTCACGGGCGTAGGCCGTAATGGGCCTTGTTGAGCCAAAGTGGGCTAGGTGGGCCCAATGGGCTAATTGGCCCACAGAGGTAAAATCCATAGTAAGTGCCGAATGATTGATGCGGCTACGAAGTTTGCAGAACCGTGATCGAAAATGGACTGAATGGGCCACATGAACGTGTGGGCCTGCTTGGGCCAAAATTGGGCTTTAGGCCCAATTGCACCGTTTCGACCAAAAAGGGAACCTGTGTCGCTCGAGGCGACAGTAGGCCTCCGGAAAGGTTATTAGATGGTAAATTACTGAAATACCCTCGACGGGTAAAGTTACGATAAATACCCTTAAAGGGTGAAACTACTGAAATGCCCTCATTGGGTGAAATTACTGGAATACCCCTGAGGGGTAAATAACCGTTTTACCCCTACCGACCAAATGACCATTATACCCCTAGTGGTATATCTAGTGTTATATGTTTACCCTGTTTAATTGTTTATGATGGTAATTTATTTCATACATCATTTTAATATGTCACTACATGTTGCATTGGGTGGGGTTATGCTTTTAGAGGAAGTACTGTGTAACACCCCTTACCCGTAATCGAGCCGGAACAGGGTTTGAGGCATTACCTAACTGATCTTACTTAAACGTCTCAAATAGGGTTATAAAAAAAATTCGTTTAAACCCATCCTTTGTATAAACTTGGCCTAAAAGGCCCTAAACATACTTCCGAGAAGTTTGGAAACTATTCTGGGAACTTTTACGAGTTCAAGTAACTTTTTAACAAACAGGGGTCACACGCCCGTGTGGGTCTAGGAACACGCCCGTGTGTCTCTAAGACATGCCCGTGTCTTCCACTCGTGGTCTACACTGACCAATTCCACATGGCCTTGACACACCCGTGGCCATAACCCGTGTACTAAAACTTAGCATTCTGACTTATCCACACGGCATATACACATGCCCGTGTGCTTCAGCCGTGGGGTGCATTAAATTTCAAGTGCAAAGTGAAGACTTCACAATGCCTAGACGCACGCCCATGTGCTAGCCGTGCCTCCCACATGGTCTAGACACACGTCCGTGTGTCTACTCATATGGACGATTATCATGCTATCTACCAAGCCCTCTTCCACCCTACATTGCATACATTCATATGCTATTTCAAACATTCTCAAAGCATCAATTAAAACACATGAATTAAAGACATTTAATCATTAAAGAGATAAAGTCTTCATCCCATACACCTGGGAGAACTATTCCCAATACAATTACAATTACAACTTAAGCCATCATTTATGGCTATACACAACCAAACTCTAAGTTCTCTTAGGCCAACACAATTTGGCTACATCAATTAGAACTTAATCAACTTTAAAAGAATCCCTATACATGCCATGACCCATAAGAACTTGAAACACCATACCAAGCGTTTATTCGATAGTGTGAAAACATCTCCGGCGGCCTCCAACCCAAGCTAGTTTAAATAACCTATAAGAGATGAGAAAAGTAAAAGAGTAAGCAATAATGCTTAGTAAGTTCATCTGCTTAATCTGAAAAATATTGATATTCATTGAATATACATAACCGCAAAGTATTATACCGAGTTTTTCTCGTTAACACACGGTAACTTACTCAACCATTCGTGAAGCTTACTCATTCTATCTCTTACCACATTCTTACCATGCCACAAGCCAATTTGTCGTTTATTTAGCATGCATTCCTGCACTGATCACCCCATGATCATATAAAACAACACATCAAGCATTTTCAATGAGTCACTCATACTGCTAATCTCTCGGTGGTTTCGCACTTAGCCCACCATTGAATCTCTAATAGGGTGGTATCGCACACAGCCCACCGATCGTTTACACTTGTGGTGATTTCGCACTGAGCTCACCAATCATTTATACTTATGGTGATTTCGCACTTAGCTCACCAATCATTTATAAGCGATGGTATCACACACAGCCCATCGATTACTAATTAATCAGGTGGTAACGCACATAGCCTACCGATAACAATATAATTGATGGTATTGCACTTATCCCATCATCAACATCCGTAAGGTGATATCCCATATAGCTCACCGTTATTTTACATTCACGGATAGTAATCCACATGTATATCTCTAATTCAATTGTTCAACCAATAACATCCTCACACATTTCTATTCTTACTTAACTTTCTACGATACTCGTTCGCATTCACACAATGCATTAATAAATCCATCTCATGCAACTAAAGTGCATTAATCACACATAACTCACTAGGGGTTCATTATATACTGAATTCATCTCAATTCAATTCCAACACACACTTGTGCTTCTCGTGGTACAGCCACATACTCTCTCACTTTCAACAAACCCGTCGAATCACTCAAATTGTTAAATAACACTCTTGAGTCTCATACATATAGTGTCACATAGACATCATACCTCAATAGGGTCTTACTTGTATTAACATATCGATGCCATGTCTCTGACATGGTCTTATATGAATTATTCTACCAAAGCCATATTCCAGTATGGTCTTACACGGGGCCATAATTATCATCATATCATGTTATATACATTTCCCATTACTCTTAGATTCAATTCTCTTAACCTCTCATTAAAAGATATTTCATACATTCATAGAGTAAATATACATTCCATACAATGTTGGAATATTAAATTAACTCATACGTAATTGCAACATTTGCACATGAACTTACCTCGATGTCGAAAGGCCCAAAAGGGACTTTTTGCCCACATTTCTCTTTTCATCCGTTCTAGGTCCGAAACTCATTTTCTTTGATCTAGAACAATGAAATATACTGTTTTAATCACTTATAAATCATATTACACCATAATATACACTTTAGGAAAAAATGACTATTTTGCCCCTACACTTTGGCAAAATTATGATTTTGCCCCTAGGCTCGTAAATAATTTTTTATCACATTTTCCCGTTAAACAAGCCTACCTGAACATTTAATCCTCTTACAACTATTCACAATTCCATCAATTTCATGCCTTAATAAACAATTTACAACTTTTGCATTTTAGCCCCAATTAGGTGTTTTCATAACAACACATTTCACAAAAGTTGTTTATCATCATCCTATCATTCATTTTCTTCCATAAAAACTCATCAAACAACATAAACTCTATCATGGTAAGTCCCTAGACTTTCAACCATGTTGCAAACTAGTCCCCTCTTTAGAAAGCTTAAGCTTTAGGGATCTCAAAAGTACAAAAATCATCAAAAACAACCATCAAATTGACTTACTTGAAGAGAAAATGAGCTGCTGAAATTTCAAGCTTCCAAAGCCCTCCCATGGCTGATATTTTCGGTTGGAGAAGAAGACCAAATAAAAAGATGATAACTTTTGCTTATATCATCTTATTTTATTCATTTTCTCCAACTAATATCACCAACTTTTGAACAAAATAAATGCACTTGTCCCCTATGCACCCTATGGCCAGCCCACTCACTTAACAAGGCCAAATTGCACATTTGGGACCTCTAATTTATATTCCATAGCTATTTGGCACCTTTAGCAAATAAAATAGAACTTTCACACTTTATGCGATTTAGTCCTTTTTCACACTTTGGCTAGAAATTGCTAAAATTAAAGCACCAAAATTTTCATACATCCCTATAAACATGTTATAAAACATAGAATAACATGAAAATAATTTTCTCTAACCTCGAATTAGTGATTCCGAGATCACTGTCCGGACTAGCCCCTAAATCGAGTTGTTACATACGGTACTGGTGACTATGCCACGTTATACTGATTTAGTGGCTCTGCCATGATATACTGATTTTAGTGGCTTAGCTACATATACTATTACTGGCAGCTTTGCTGCGTTGATATTAGCAACTCGTCTGCGTTAATGGTGTGTAGGGTTGGGTGGGTTGACTTGGTCCCCACATGGTGTGTAGGGTTGGTACGGGTGGTGCGACGGTTGGATCGGGTTGGGCTACATTTTTGTTTGTATTACCATGATTTTGGGGCTTAGGCCCGAATTGATACTGCATGGGCTTGGGCCTAGACTGTGACTGTGACAGGGGATTATACACTGAGTTCTCGTAACTCACCCTTCTTTTATCTGTGCAGGTAATCCCCAACCTTAGAGGATTTGGAGCTGAGAGGGACTCGGAGGTGGCCATACGTGACTTGTATGTTAATGGGGTTCTTTTGTAATTTTAATTTAATTTACATTACTTTAATTTTTTGGGTTAATAATTTCTGTAATAAGGCCATTGGAATTGTTTTTAACTTTTATTTGGTATTTCTTATATCATTGCAAATTTATTAAACACGGGTTTTAAAACAATAACATCTGTTTTTAAATATCACGTTTTCACAACGGTTTAAATTAAGCTTCCGTAACAGACAAGTTTTTAAAAGTAAAACAATACATGCATAATAAGGTTTTACAAAAAGGAAATGATTTTGAGTAAGACTAGTTTTGTTAATAAGCAACAAAAATCAAATTTTTGAATCGGTAGGAAGTTTTGATTCGTAAATGAGTTCTCCAACAAATGCATAGTTTTCAAACATCACCTGATGTGGCACGCTAGATCCGGTCGTAACATCTAGGTCGGGTTTGGGGTGTTAATTTTTGTTTTCTGCACGCAGGTTAGGTACCTTACGATTTGACCGTCGACTCAGCATTCAGTGGAAAATCCTGAACTCGCACGTTGGTGATGTGTTCATTTTGTTATTGGCATGTACGTAGGATGTCTTATGTTTATATGATGTTTATATGGATTGTGTTGGTATTTTGAGAAATTATATGTATACATATATGTGTGTGTGTGTGTGTATAAGTGATGTCAATGATCATGTTAATGGTATATGGTTGAGTAGTTGGGTTGTATAGTTTATAGCTTCGTTTGTAAGTAGGTAAGGTGTTATAAAATAGATGTGAAAAAAGTGACTCTTATGCCTATATTGTGCTTGAAATAGTTTGGTAGTTTGGTGTATATGGAATAAAGTTGAGTGGGGGTCAATTTGAGATTGTTTCAAATGGTTAGTTTGGTGTTAATTGAATCATAGTTTGAGGTTACTTGGAGGGCATATTGAAATGGTATGCACATAATGTTTTAGTTTATTTTGGATTATTGATTGAGGTGCCAATTGTGGCATATTAGTTAGGCACATAGGTTGATTGTTATAAATGATTATTTTGGTTTAAATTTGATGCTTTTGAATTGGTTTGGATATGATTAAATGATTGCTTGTTGCTTAAGTGAATGTAGGTTGAATGGATTGAATTGGAAGGTATTTTTCAAGTACACACGACCTAACACACGACCATATGCCCTACACAGCTTAAGACACGACTGTGTAGCCTGTATGTTCTAGTTTATTTTTGGTGAACACGGCCCAAAGACACGATCGTGTAACATATTTTTGAATATTCACACTTTTGACCCCTATAGCCTCGACCATTTCACACTGTTAGGGGACACGACCGTGTGACCCCAATTTTGATATATTTCTTAACTTTTTGTTTTTGATTCAAATTGATCCTTATTTCATACCGAATTGTTTTTAAGCTTTCATATGCTTAATATAAACCCGAAATAGATTGAATAGCATGATATACGTGCTCGTGTGTGATGAATTGATATTTTTTGAGATTTTGATAAATAAATTACATGTAATTGTTTAATATTTGTTCATAGCATTCTATTACTCATGTTCGGCGACCGTACTGGGTAAGGAGTGTTACACTGACAAATCGTATATTGGAAGTGAGGCTCTCTATAAATCTCCAAAGTTTTCCTCTAATATACATAGCCTTCTTAAGCACTTCTTGGGCGGCTCTTAATGGCGGATCCTTCACCGCGATCTATGGATAAGTCCTCTTTCCTTGCCTAATTACAAGGCATTACTAGTGCGTCATTTCTCATGTCTAGTTCTTGATGGATTGCCACCCTTATGCCCTATTGGCTTCCATGGTTACTATTTAGTGGACTATTTTCCTTTCTACATCATTTACCTTGTTATGCAGGTTCCTCAGAACCTATTCGCCAACGCTTGCATTATTCTTCTAACCCTTTTTTGATATGCGTGAATTTCCTTAATTGTTGTCTTGCTGATGTACCCTGAGTTTAATGTCCCGGTGGACTCCATTGATTTTCGTAGCCAAGCTAAGGTTTTACACCCCTTTCACCCCATGTTTATTGTCCCAATGGACTACCTCATGTTTATTGTCCCAGTGGACTACCCAAGGATGCCATAGCGTCTTTTAGCTATGGTATTAGCCCTAATTATCGTTTTGGCATGCTTTCATATGATGCCATAACGTCTTTCATCAATGGTCTTACTCATTTTTATCGTTGAACCAACACATGATGTCATACAATCTTTCAGCTATGGTCTTACTCATTTTAGGTGTATAGCCTTCAATTGGACCCATGACCTGGCCATGATATTTTTTATTTACTTTTCCCATTACATTCCATCCATTCCTCCATTTTACCATTCCTAACATTGATGCTCAAACACCATAGTATCCCCTCAACAAGGCCCGGAGCTTCGCACATCACGGTTTGCACTCAGCAATACTGTATGGCAGTATCTAACAAAAACACCCTTACTCCCAATCCTAACTTCATCTAACCTGTTCATGATTTTCCCACAATGCCCCACTATTATCATCATGCAATGCACACAATTTACTTACATACTAACATAGAGTACAGTAATACTTTAAGCTTGCAACGTATATTGAACTAATTTGGTAGATACCTATACATCAAGAAAATTTCATAAAGGCTTATCACTCACAACACTTATCACAGAGTCAGTTACTAGGCCTTCCAAGAATGGAGTACAAATACTTTGTAACAGCCCATTTTTAGTGAAATCGGAACAGTGGTTTCGAGACCATAAAATCTGACGTTAAAATAATTATTTTATTATTATTTTATTGTCTACAGCATGATAGTAGTACCGTATAAATATTTCGTTAAGAAACTTTACCATTTACATGCTTAATTTGATAAAAATGACTAAATTGTGTAAAATGCAAAAGTTGAGTTCTAGTAGCTAAAAGTATTAAATCGCTATAGAACTTTAAAGTTTGAGTCCTTATATGGTAATTAGACCATAAATGGTGTTAGTGGATGAATATGGTTTGGCATTATGGAAATTTTGATTAATTCTTAAGGTTATTTTGGTAATTAGTAAATAAAGTTATAATTAAATAAAATAAAAAACGAAGCTATCATCTTTTATTATTCAACTTCAACCGAATGTTAGGGTTTGGGAAGCCTTTGTTGAGCTTTTAATTTCAGCAACTTTTCCTTGCTTGATTGTAAGTAATTTTTGTCCCGTTTTTAATGATTTCTATATTTTCGGGATCGTTGTAGCTTAATCTAGCTAGCCCAAGGACTAATTTGTAAAACTATTAAAGGATTAGAGTTTTTCTGTGAATGAATATAGGTTGTTTTTTATGTTATGGGTAGTTGTTGTTAGATAAACAACTTTTGGTAAGATATTTTTGATGAAATTGTCAAATAGGGATTAAATTGAAAAACATAAAATTTTACATGGTGAAATTGTGAAATAAATGAAATATAGGGCATGCTAGGGACCTATTTGATATTCGGCCATGTTGGGTTGTGGTTAAATTGCATGAATTTCTATTTGTATGAGCAAGGGACTAATTTGCAAAGAAATTAAAAGCATAGGGGCACAAAGGTAATTTTGCCAAAATATGATTTTGGGTTAAATTGAATAAATTACATATTGAATTGAGCTAATTTTATTTGTTTAAATCAAGACAAACCTCGTACAGCTTTAGATCGGGGCAAAGATAAAGTCTTGGATTAGTCGCTTCCGTATCTAAGTATATTTGTCGAGGTAAGTTTGTGTAATTAAATTGTGTATATAAGTTTTCAAATGAAATATACTTGTGTTGTAAATTGCTATACGTATACACTAGTTGCATATCCAACGACATACGACAATTACCGAGCCCCGTTTGAACCTTAAGAATTCATAGGGTACAAATGACATGTCATTAGGGTTTACATGATCCGGGTACTAGTCCTGAACGTCCTACCGATGAATGAGGTCTGGCATGTATTATGGATAATCCACAGCTCATGTGACCAGCATCGTGTAGCTACGTTCCAACTCACAGCTTGTGTGAGCAGGCCCATTTTCACAGCTTGTTTGAGTATACATGTACAGGATTTGACGGATTACAGTTATATGAGTTAGCACACTATGTGTGAGCTATCCCAGGTATCCCACGGTATTCTAAATGGTTCAACGGGCATTATTCTAATATGAAATGGTAAGAGTTTGATACAGACTATTATAGGGACACATGTGAATTACATTAAAATGTTGTTACATGGTATATTGAGATTTGAAATGGATGATACATGTATACGTAACATAATTAAATGTTGTGCTCATCCATGTTTATTTGGTTTATGCATGTGTTTACATGGCTAACTTGTTTGATGTATATGCATAGGCTTTGGACAAATTATGGTTGGAATGTGCTATGTTAACTTACCTATTATGTGATTAGATGGTAAGTTTTGTTTTATATTATATGAACTTACTAAGTTGATATGCTTACTCTATGCTATTTTTCGTGTTCATAGTGAATCGAAAGCTCGTTCGGGTTGGAAGATTGTTAGAGTTATATCACACTATCCATCGACTCTTTTGGTACTTTCGGTTGTTTTAATTTTGGTTATAATGACATGTATAGGTATTTTTTGCTGATGTTAGCCTATGTGTTTTAGTTGTTGAAATGGCCATTTGGTTTGGCTTGTGTTATGGCATTTTGGGGGTGAAATGAATAAGTTTTGGCATGTAAATATTAGCCTTAATATGGTTGATGCTTGGTTGGATATGTTTGAAATGATGGAAGATGAAATGATAGTTGAATATGCATATTATACATGTCTTGTGACTTGTTGGGAATGTGGTGAATTGGTACTTTGTTATGATTGGCATATATGACTATTGATGCTAGTAGTTGAATGGTATATTTAGTACCATTTGGTATGTTTTGGTAAGTAAGCTGAACGGTATGTATCAATTCAAACTTAGTTAGAAGTTAGTTGATTATTTTAGCCAAATTGAGTGCTTGGTTATACATGTTTAAATGTTGTCATTTGAGGTGGGCATATCGGTTGTATATTGTTATACCATATGTGTATAGCTTGTTTATGCACGAGTTTGGTGCCTTGTGATGGCTTGTATATAGGTGCAAAAGTAGGTACAGGTACTTGTGGATATGGGTGAGAAAAATGACTTGTAAAATGACCTATTTTTGTCTACACGGGCAAAGACATGAGTGTGTGTCTCAGCTGTGTGTGACACACGGCCAGGTGACATGGTCATGTGTCCCCTATAGCTTTCAAAAGGTTACAAGGCAGGCTGTTACATGGCCTAGCACACGGCCTGGCACACGGGCGTGTAAGGATATTTCGAGGGGTACACGGCTTAGCACACAGGCGTGTGGCTTGGCCGTGTGACCCAAGTCAGTGAGTTGCACGGGCATAGACACGGGCTGGGTCACAGCCATGTGACCCCTGGAGTTTTGAAAATTTTCACTATTTTCTAAAAAATTCTATATGTTTCCAATTTAGTCTTGATTTGTTTCTAATGTGTTTTTAGGGCCTCGAGGGCTCGTATAAGGAACAATATGAAGGTTATTGATTGCTTTTGCTATGATTAATGATATGAATTGATATGTTTAAATTTTTTGTTAGTTTGAACCGTAAACTCTGGTAATGTTTCGTAGCTCTATTCTGACGACAGATACAGGTTAGAGGTGTTACATACTGACCTGATTCTTCATTGCCTACTCAATTTAGCTTTTTTGAACGCCAAAGCTTTCATTCTCCTGAAAGCAGCTCCTTAAATCTCCTACTTTTCTAACTAGTTCCTCACGGTCATCGCTCCATGCAGAGCTTTCGATAACCATTGCTTTCTTCGAGCAACCAAAGAAGATAAAAAATGATAGAATGAAATAGAAGTGAGATGAATCCTTTCCAAAAAGTCTCCTCTCAACTATTTATAGCCCTTCTCACATGGTCTTCAACTGTGTATAATCCACCCATTGACAATCAGTGTGTCTCCCACTAAAAGACTAGCTAGTTCTGATCCAACCAAACTAGACTTGGTTCTCAACCTTATCCAAGTTCAGTTATTATCTTTTCTTGATTTTTAACCATAGATCTCCAGCTTACGATTTCTTTCTATTTAACCCCTAACTATTCCAAATTTTTGGGTTTAAAGGAAACCGGCTGTGACACCATCATCTCCTCATTTCCATACAACAAAAAATACATTAAAGATTAATACAAATTTCTTCTAAGCTTTCTTAAGATAAATCATACAAAATATCAAGCTATTGTAGGTGTAGGAAACCATTTCTTATCTTAATAGAGTTTTCTCACTCAAGCCATGAATTATCTAACTAAAACCCATAAAATACTAGGCTACCGTAGCTAAAAATAATGAATAAAGCGAGCTTAAGAGGTTGATTTCATAAAGATTTTAGCATAATCTCAAGGTTAGAGTGTTGAGTCTTTGAGAAATTTGAAGGAAAATGCAAATGAAGTGAAGGAAGAAGAAGATGAAGGCTATGGAGGTGTTGTCTGGATGTGCTAGGCTTAAATTGGTTGAAATCTATATATCTGGTATTTTGAAAACCGACTATTCACTTGAGAAATTGGTTGAAATCTATATATCTAAAATTGTGAGATTTCACGGCATGCCTTTATCTATCATTTTAGACCGAAATCTGAGATTTAGCTCCAGATT